>OU696590.1:2377500-2400000 GCA_916048095.2 Sacculina carcini
AGGCGAAACTGTTCCATTCTTCAGTACACCTGTATGTGTGTGTGTGTGTGTGTGTGTGTGTGTGTGTGTGTGTCAATCAATAAATCAATGCTTTATTGCAATCGCTGGGTACCCGCTTTTCATTGCAACATATACACATACATACATAAATATATATACATATACACACATACACACATATATACACATATACACACGCACAAAAAGCATGGCAGTATTTATCGCTCAAGTATATATTACACAACTTTGGCCGCTTCATAGTTGATACGTTTGCCAGCTGTTTCCGTGGATATTTTCGGCAGTTCGAGCGATCTTGTTCGTCTCAAGTTGATGTTGTGTTCGCTTGCTGGTTCAAATGTCTCGTACAAGACAGTGGGTTTTGGGTCGTCTTTATCGTTCGAATATGTCGTTTTCTATTATCGCTAATGTGTGTGTGTTCAAGTTCAAGTTCAAGTTGTATTTTTTCCACAAGCAAATAACAAATAGCATAACAACAATAAATATAGAAAGTGGATATAGAGTCTGCTGAGACATTTTCTCTTTTGCAGACTTATGTAATAATGATAATTTTGTTCCAACATGAAACATTGACAAGTGATTAAATAGTAATTATATGATACAGTGATTATACATTGTTATATATATATATATATATATATATATATATATATATATATATATATATATATATATATATATATATATATATATGAGTTGTTAAATAATTATATATATAATAATGTGTGATGTATGATACGCTATATTATATAGATTTAATGACACAATATTACCAGATACACAATTCATAGTACTCTCACACACATATTGAGTGTGACAAAGAATTGACAATGACAATAATGTCGATGACAAATAACTGACGATGAAAAAAATTCAACACTGTGTGTGTATGTGTGTGTGTGTCAGAGTTTGATCATGGTCTACGCTCATCTGGTGACAGTGCAGCTGGAGCCGGTGCTGGCGTTTTTATCATCGGTGCCGGGTCCCAGCGGCCGGTCGGCGCTGCACTTTCTGCTCAGCGAGTGGTGTCGCCGCCAGAAACTCTTCTACGGCAGCTACGAGATCAAAGTCAGGTGTGTTTGTGTGTTTATGTTTAGTGTGTGTTTGTGTGTGTGTGTGTGTGTGTGTGTGTGTGTGTGTGTGTGTGTGTGTGTTATATATGTCTATTTTGCCTGTATGTGCTTATGTGTACGTGTGTTTTATGTGTGTGTGTGTTATGTATGTCTATTTTGCCTGTATGTGTTTATGTGTACGTGTGTTTTATGTGTGTGTGTGTGTGCCTTAATAAGGAGAAGTCCTAATTTTTGTAGAAAGGGAGAGACATGAGAGCCAGCCGGGAGATTGTAGATTAGACGACAAGCTTTACTAATAACAGATTGAAGTTTGCGAAGCTGGCGGTGGTTAAGAGAAAGAAAGAGCGAACAACAGTATTGCACCCTACTGAGAATGAAAGAATTAGCTAGTTTGAAAGCAGCAGAGACAGTTAAATATCTACGGATAGAATAGATTCGCCTAATGTGAAAGTTACATACCCTAATGATATCATAGATGTATGGATCAAAAGAAAGAGAATCATCTAGCAAGACACCTAAGCTACGAACAGATTTAGAGAGAGGAACTGATAGACAAGTTAAACTTCTAGAAGATTGAAAAAGGATAAATTTCGTCTTTTCCGGATTGAGCTTGAGATGGTTGGACAAAGACCAGGTTTCAATGTAATTCAAGAGAGAAGAAACAGAAGATTGGGAAATAGTATTAGACGAGAAAATAATTTTGATGTCATCCGCAAAGATTTGGAAAGTGACATCATAACGATGAAGGATTTCACCTATGGAGGTTAAGTAAATATTGAAGAGGAAAGGACCTAGGACGGACCCCTGTGGGACACCGTATGAGAGTGGGAAAGACTCACTATAAGAATCACTGGTACAAACAAGCTGATATCGTGAGAGAAGATAAGAGCGGAAGAATGATAGTGCAGTACCACTAATACCTAGGTTGGACAGAGTAGAATTAGATTATCAACAGTGTCAAAAGCCGCAGAGAAGTCCAGTTGAATGAGAAGAACATCCTTAAAAGCAAGAGTAGACTTAAGAATAGAGTCATAGAGGAAGAGAAGCGAGGTTTCTGTTGAGTGAAAACTACGTAAGCCTGATTGTTCAGGGAGAAATAGATCATGGCGCTCAAGGTAGTCCGAAATCTGGACATAAGCAGCCATTTCAAGAGATTTTGATAACCAAGGAATTCTATAGATGGGACGATAGTTAGAGAAACAATTGGGATCAAGATTAGGTTTTTTCAGAAGAGGGAGAATAGTTGAGCTTTTAGACGCAAGGAATTCACCGAGAAAGAAAGCCGTATTGATAAAATAGGTGATGAAAGGAAGAAGTAACTCAGTACAGTTGGGGATTCGAGCAAGGTTAATAGGGTCCAGGGAGGAAGAACGAGTGTGCACACGCCTCAGTAGTAGCCTGCAATCAGAGATGGAAATCGGATGGAAAGAATTAAAAATGGCGGTGGTGGTGGGAGAATAAGACAATGTAGCAGGAGGAAAAAGACAGCATATATTCGAAATTTTATTCTCAAAGAAATGAGAGAATAGGGAAGGTCAGCGTAAGGCTCTCCCCAACACTACGTTCTATCACTTCTATCCCTGTTTTCAAAAAACACTCTAAGAAATTTTTCATGGTGAAATCGTATTATACTCTAGAGAACATTGTCTATACTAGTGATGATTATAAGGTGTAAATTATCTCTCTTCTTTCTTTACCTTTCACTTTCTGTGTGTGTTTGGCTGTGTGTGTGTGTGTTTCTGTGTGTGCGTTTGTGTGTGTGTGCGCGTGTGCAGCGCCCTAGAGACCCTCTAGGTGTAGGGCGCTATATAAATATCTACCTAATGTAAAAAAATGTGTGTGTGTGTGTGTGTGTGTTTATATTCAGTGTGTTTGTGTGTGTTTATATTTTGTGTGTGTGTGTGTGTGTGTGTGTGTTTTGTTATGCTTATGTGTGTTATGTATGTATATTGTGCCTTTCTGTGTTTATGTGTCTGTGTGTGTGTGTGTGTTCAATCAATCAATCAATGTGTGTGTATTTATGCTTATGTGTGTGTGTATGTGTGTGTGTGTTTATGCGTATATGTGTGTTATTTATGTGTATTTATGTGTGCCTGTCTGCGTGTATGTGTTTGTGTGTGTGTGTGTCTGCGTTTGTGAGTGTGTGTGTGTGTGTGTGTGTGTGTGTGTGTGTGTGTGTGTGTGTGTGTATTTATGTGTTCCTGTCTGTGTTTGTGTGTGTACGTGTGTTTTCTGTGTTTGTTGTTGTTGTATGTAGTTATGTGTGTGCGTTTGTGTGTGTGTGTGTGTGTGTGTGTGTGTGTGTTTTATGCTTATGTGTGTGCTATGTATGTATATTTTTGTATACCTGTCTATGTGTATGTGTGTGTTTTTGTGTATATTTGTGCTTTATGTATGTTGTGTTTTGTGTGTGTATGTGTATGTGTGTTGTGTGTGTATGTAGTGTTTTGTGTGTGTATGTGTGTATGTGTGTGTGTTCACTTGCGTGTGTGCAATTATTGCAGCGTGGTGGCCATGTGCAAGCTGTTGCAACACGGTGTGTCAACACAGGATGCTCGCATCAACGATATCACCGTTGAAGGAGACGAGGTGTGACATTTCTCAATAGCGTTGTATTTTCCCGGCTTATAAGGCGCGCATTAAATTTCTATATTTAGTCGTATAGTTATATATGTCTAGATTTCCCATGGGCGTAAATTTGTGTCGAGGCTCGGGGGGGATGACAGCCATCATGTATTAGTGTTCAAACTTGACTCAGTTGGCCAATTGCATGAGACCCTCAACTATTTTCAGCATATTCAATTACAACACACATACCCCAATGAAAGGTGTAATGCGTGATATAATTATTTACATATTTATAACTTCTTACATTCTTGGTCTATTGTCATTTACCTTCCATGTTGATTTTGATGATAACATACCCAATGAGCTGAACTCAGCAGAATTCTTCGGGGGGTATAATTGCATATGCATACCCCCCAGCCAATTTGTCGGGGGATATATATACCCCCCATACCCCCCAGGATTTACGCCCATGGTATTTCCAGTAGTGTTTCAATTGACAAGGATTTGCACTGATAGATATTTCGCTCAGCAATATTCTATATTTTAACATTATTTTACCGATACTGTGCATCTTATTTTTTCACTTCACGGAGCTTCCTCAGACTCCAACCCGGTCGCATCTGACCTCACGATCCACTCTCCGGATCCTCGATCTCACCAGATCACACGATCTATACAGATCCTTCGACCTCACACAGATCCTCGATCTCAGCAGACCTCACACAGACTTTCTAGACCCATGGTGCGGGCTGCGTCGGACCACATATCCCGTGCCTGAAACATACATCATTAGCTTCATTTCCCCTATCAATACGTACAGTTATTAATAATTATCATCACCTTGGTGAGCTTTTGAAGTGATACAGGCCAAGGTATATCACTAGATTTAAGCATTCAACAGTCTTCTGTCTTAGCTCTAACTAATACTGCCAATGATCGTACACAACTTACACTCTCCTCCTTCTATTCAATATTTCTATATTAATTAATTCCTACATTTTAATGTCATGTCACTCATTTAGGCGATTACCTTTCTGTTTGTATGTGTGTCTGTGTGTGTGTGTCTGTGTGTGTGTGTGTGTGTGTGTGTGTGTGTGTGTGTGTGTGTGTGTGTGTGTGTAAGTATACTTGCCACAACAACACGCAATAGATAAAATACGGCAGTAGAAAATATCCACCAAGTGACACAAGTCCATGTAGATCCGCGCTGCTGCTGTCTGGGACACATGCCATTTTCAGCCTATTGCGACGACAATTACAGCCGACAACTCGTGAAAATCAAATCACATATACAAATATACCAATAGATTCACTAGTGGGTATGTGTGTGTATGTATGTATGTATATGGATACGTGCATCTGTGTGTATGTGTATTAATGCCTAAAATGAAACGAAGCTCATTCTGTTTCCAACAAGTATTTTAACTTATCTTTATATTTGTATCTTATATTTATACTTATATACTTATATCCGACATATAGTGTGTGTAAAGTAAGGTAAAGTCAATTTATTTGCCACTCTCAACACACATATAACAACAGCAAACACAATACTAAACACCGCATAGGTGGCACATGTCCCTTGAGCCGAAACTGCTAACAGATATCTGAGTATACACACACACAGACGTGTATGTACGCATGTGTATGTGTGTGTGTGTGTATTATACAGCTGAGTTCGAGCTGTGCTGGTGCTGGTGGTGTGTGCACGCGTTCGCAACGAGCTCGCCAGCCGCCGCACTGCACCACCGTGCCTGTACTGGTGAAAATATTCAAACTACTTGTCAATGAGCTGGCCATGGCCATAGAACAAGACGAAAACGTGGGTACCTGCGTCACTGCTGTGTGTGTCTTTGTGTGTGTCTGTGTGTTTTTTACACAAACGAATATATTTACAAACGTGTACACATATTAACAACACTACAATGAAATGTAGGCGGCGTTGCCACGAATGACGGCCAGGCTTATTCGCTGCCGAAGCCAGGCCGTCTCTCGCGGCTCCCCTGAACGCTCATTTATTCTCCCCCCAAGAGCTTGATGAAGTCGCCCAGGGAGTGTGTGTGTGTGTGTGTGTGTGTGTATATGCTTGCTTGAGGAGGGGCTAATGAGTGAGTGTATCGCCCTGCTTGGGTTCTTCTGTGCCTGTTCGGGTCGATATTGTGTTGTGCCATGTTGTTGTTGTTGTTGTTGATGTTTGTTAGCTTGTCCGGCCGAACAATATCCTGAGCTGGTGAGGAAAGCGACGCCACTGTGACCGGGTTATTGCACAGATTTTCGGTGTGGATTTAAATGTTGATTTGGCGCTGCTATTGTTGTTGGACACATGTTATCTTTTTTTGGCGCTGGCAGACAATTGACGAGGAAGAGGATGATGATGAAGACGATGATGCCGAAGGATCGGACGAGCAGGAAGACAGCATTGTCTGTGATGAGGAGCGGGCAGCCATGGACGGATCGATTCCGCTCTCCGATGTCATCGTGGAAAACGCACGAGGTTAGAACAAGTTTGGCTTTTTTCTTGCCGTTTAATTTTAATATTTGACCTTTTCTTGGCGTTTTTCCGTGATTGGTTTTTGCTTGATATTTTGTCTTACTTTTTTTCTTGGCATTTTCTCTTGATGTTTGGCTTTTTCTTAGTATTTCTCGTAATATTTGGCTTTTGTGGGGAAATTTACTGTTTGCCTTATTTTGTGTCGATTTGTGGTAATAAGTTTGCTATTTTACTTATGTTTATCCGCTTAGCTGAGAGTACAATTAGTCAGGTTTTTATCGGGTGTAATAAATATGGCGTTTATGTATACATAAATTGTATATTCAAGTAAATTAGCATATAAGCTCAGTGTATATGTACGTAAAGTGAACGTATTGTAGCTAATCAGATAAATTTACCATCTAAATAGAATTGATCACGATTTGTGTATTTATTTTGAGAAGCAGTTTCGTGTTTTCAATTTATGATTTTCAAATCAAATATTTTGTCAAAATGAGAGTGCAGATATGAAGGGACATGTGTGTTTTAGCTTATCTTCTCGTCTCGTTTCTAGCCTAAATACACACACTGAGACACACACATACACCTACATTAGCGAAGCGAAGAATAAGTGATGATTTAGTCAACTTTTTAAGCATAGCATTGGCAAAGACAAACTGGATAGAAAAGGTTGGGTAGTTTGGTTAGTGAGAGAGATCGAAGGGGACACAATAAATGCCTTAGACAGACCAGAGTGGTTACAGGGATTTAAAAAGTACAGTTTTCCAAATAGATGTATGGACATTTGGAATAGTCTGGATATGGTTGTAGTGGAATCAAGCAGTATTGGACAATTTAAGCGTAGATTAGACAAAACAGTGGGTTTGAAGACAGCACAGTCTGACAGTCTTGCTCATCTCCTGTACACTACAACTAGTGAGTACAACTAGTGAGTACAACTAGTGAGTACAACTAGTGAGCACAACTAGTGAGTACAACTAGCGAGTGCATAGACTCAGCGATGCACTACGGTCGGTGGTTGTCGATGTGGCCGGTAGATGGCGACACAGGGGTCGATGAGTCTGACGCCGCCGAAGACCCGGACGCGGCCGCCGATCCTGTGTTTCACCTGCGACTGCGCCACTATCTCACCGACTTTTTCACCACGTTCTGTCGGCAGCCGTGGTTTGCGCTCTTTTTGCCGCATCTGCTGCCGGCCGAGACCCGGCTGCTAACACAGCTCACTCCCGCCACAGCCACCGTCTCTGTCGCCACATCCGCCGGCGCCACGTAGTCACCGCCACCTATTTGGCACGTGTTTGACACGTGCTTGACATTTTTCTAACAATTGGCTTACACGTGGCTTGCACGTGGTTGACACGTGGTTAACACGTGGTCAGCATGTGGTTGGCACGTGGCTGATACGTGGCTTGCACACGTGCGCGGTTTTCACTCATTAATCAATAGACTGCGATAGCTTCTTGTGTTCTTAACAGAACGGAACAGCACAGTATGTGTCAGACTGGACGGTTTTACTGTGGATCAGTGTATAACGTGTATGTGTGTGTCAGCTTTATTTATCTTGTTGTATGGCGAATTGCCAATGTTGTTGGGTCCACAACGGCTGTAAATGTTTGTATTGTTATATTTGACATGTATGTCTTCATCCATATGCTGAATTCATTAGCACCATGTGTGTATGTGTGTGTGTGTTGATTTTTGGTGCTGTGGTGTTTGTTTGTTTCTGGTTTGCCATGTTTTTGCATTACATCACGTGCCAATGTTTTGCTGACGATGAAAAAATACTATTTTTTGTTCTTGTTTTTTTGTTTTCTGGAGTCGGAGAGGTGGTTTGTATGTGGTTGTGATTGAAGACTTTCGATGGTGGTTTTTTGGTGAATTTTTGGTGTGCTTTTTCCACCAGCCTGTTGAAGACAACATGGTAGGCAGTCCGTAATATTAATCTTACTTAGATTAACTCTGTTTCATCCGGAGTCCCCAGCTGTTCTTTTCACGTTATGTACTAAACTAGACCAGTAAGGCGCCGTGTTCGGCGATGAACGAGCGAGCGCGAACAAAGAAAACCGCTTGTTAATCGGGCTTACGGTTCCAGAGATATAAGCCTCTGAAAAACGGGTAAAAATTGTTTTTCGAAAAAATAGGAGGGCATTTGGGACGTGCCACGTGCCACAGTGGGCACTGACATGATTCGACTTGGTCTCATCCGCGGCAGGAAGTATTGGGCTACCCAACAAAAAAATGCATGTGAATCGGACTTATGGTTCCAGAGATATAAGCCTCTGAAAAGCGTGACCACGGCCGGTGGGCCGCTCATGCTCATTTTTATAGTAACACCAAGTATGAACTTGCTCGCTTCGCTCGCTCGTAATCAGCTGGTATTAAACTCGTATTAAACTCGCCTATGAGATGAATTATTGTTACATGCTGGGGTTTGGCTGTTGTTTTTTTCGAATCAGTGGCGGCACCGCAAGATTTCGTGGACTCCGTGGTGTAGTTGTAGTCCTTTAACCTGGAGGGGGTCTGAAGGGTCTAATGGAAGTTATGCGTGTGCTTGGCTAAACATACACTCGAGGAAAGGTTCATGGTCAGGATCTTGTGGGGATTGGGGGGAGGGTTTTTAGCCCCTCCAAGCGCTCCTGGCGACGCCACTGTTCCGGTTTTAAGGCGATCAGATATGCAGCTTGCCACAATATTTAGCATTTGGCTGATTCTTGAGTTCAAGCGGTCAGTGTCTGATAGTGCTAGTTTCTTGTGACTTATTGCAGTCACTCGAAGTGGTTGTCTCATTTCTGACTTGTTCACAGTCGAGTTTTGTGTCAATGACGATATGAAGTGGAATATCTGTCTTGAAACGTCCGCATTGGTCGTGGTGAATGATGACACATTCTACTCGCTCGAGCTGTTAAGATGACTGGAAAAATCCGCGACAGGATCATTGTAGATGTGATGTGTCTTGTGTGTACGTTCTGGAGGTATCGAAAGAATATGGTTGTCCACGAAATTTGGCTAATGTCGTCTTATTGAAAATAAACCAGGGGAATTTAGAAGAAATAAGTTTAATTACTGCGTAATTTCGATTTTTTTGGGAACTTTTTACTGTATATTCCATGTTCCCGAGTTTTTTTTTGGTTGATGCTACAGTGCCTGTTTTATCTAACATTTTGCTGTTCAATTAATTTGGCAGAATTAGTGTGAAAACTGAGCTTGCTGTCGGCAAATTCTGAATAAAGTGCATTAGTTTTTGGAATTGCGACTAGGTGATAATTGACAAACCACAATGACTCCAGGTTCGTGTGAAAAAGCACAAGTAAGTAATGTCAGGTATCCTTTAACCCAACAAGAATTGTCTCGTATTCAACAATCATCTCCAGTCAGTTTGTTATATGCATTGACTTATTACATGAATCTTTCATTGTAATAAGTATATATCAATTCAAATGTTGAGTTTATATAAATCATATGATATAATATTTTATTTATCCATTTTCCATACATATTTTGCTTTCATTCTATCAATATTAAATGCATAATGGACTAATGTATATTTTTTTTTCATTTGTATATTTTTCCTGGGATTTAAATAGTTATCTGGCGGCAACAATAGCAGCAGCTTGCGTGGTTGAGATGTGGTTTCATTGCGGGGAACATAGCCCATCAATGTAGACATTTCTGACGCGCTTTCAAGGACAACACTCGGCTGGCAACGGTACTTCTACGCTAAATCATTTTTATTGTGTCTGCGGCCTTTCGATGTTTCTCACGTGTGGGCAGACAGAAGATGCGTGGTATGCTATCTGAAATGGCTTCGTTGATGATTGCGGCCCAGGTGCTGTGTGGAATATATTCACTCCGAGTGGTTTTGCTGCCTTGTTGATGTTCATCTCTGCTAGCTGTTGAAACAACTCCGAATGTGTTGGTGCAACCAGAGCCGTAGCAACCGCGCCCCGTACCCCCCAGCCGGGGGGGCGAATGTTGAGGGGCCCCGTTGCTTCACGTTTGATATTATAATTCATCATATTTATTATATATAGCCTTTACCTTTTTGCTCAGATGTTTTCACCTGAGCTTGTATTATGTGATTATGTCTAATAAATAAATTCATTATTTGGTGCTTTATTATAATGGGGGCCCCAAGTGTTGCCTTCGGGGGGCCCCACAATTCCTCGCAACGGCTCTGTGTGCAACTATGAGCTGCAGTGTAGCCCGTATGTAAGAGAGTTGTTGGAATAAGAGAAAAAGTCTCTTTTATCCGGGGAAAATTACACGTAAAGTATAGAAGATGGGCCCGATGAAATACTTTCTTATAACCGGGGTTCTCTTATAACCGCCGTACACTTCAGTATCTTTCAGGTTATATCTTCCAGTATTAGATTCTATCACTATTTTTTATTGAAATCAATGAACATGCTGCAATGGAAAGACAGCGTCAACGCTGTAAACTGATTGACTGCAGTGTATGTTGTATGTATGTACCATGTATGTTGATCATCAACAAACAGAGAAAGAACTCGGTCTTTGTTCAATTCTCGGCTCTAACTTGTCTGTGACCATCATTGTCGTCCACTGGCATCAAATTGATTCCTTTGTTCATTTTGAACAAGCAACAGAGTTGGCTATCAATAATTGACTGGCACATCTTAAAAACATTAGCGTTTTTGAACAAGTACACATACAGCACACATCATTATACGGACACACACACACACACATACACACGCTCACTACTTCATGAACACAGCAAATCAAATTACAAATGTTTTATGTAAAAGTGTACATTTATTTCAAGCACAAACAGCCTGAAAATTGGCTGCATAAGCAATTTGTATGGCCGTGTGTTTTTCTTGAGACAAACCCTCCCATTAGCCCCTGTGTCATATGATCACCTTCCCCCTCATCGTTCATGGTTTTGCTCAATTATCCGCCGCCGCCACGACTATACGAGACGAGATGTGTGTGGTTATTTCGGTTGACAGAGTTCTTTTGTGCTCGAAGGACACGTTTTGGTTGGCTAATTTGCCTTGTCTTAGCTTGTAGATTATCTGACATTAACTCGCCCAGTTCGCTTCATTCATGTGTGTGTGTGCGTGTCTTTTTTTGGCGTCATCGTTGATCGAACACTCCGCCGCTAGCCATCTGCTCCTCTGTCGCCGCCGTCTCCAGCAAAAACACAAACATCGGTCAGACTTGCTCAATGAGGCGATACTTGGCGAGCGAGTGACGGTACTCCACGATGTTTGATTACAAGGTGGTCTTGGTATTGATGGTGGTGCTGGTAGGTCGGTCATTCTAGCTGTCTCGACAGACAGTATCGGTGACGGCAGGATCAAGGTCGAGGCCGGCCATATCCTCCTGTTCACCATTGATCCGTTGTACTACACTAGTGGATGATGTCTTGGACACGCACTGTCGACCAGGCGTCAATGAACCGCTATGCTGAGCTGAACTCAATCAAAGGTCGCAGGTGTCCGTGTCGGTTCGTCACGAGGCTCCAGCGCCGGCTTTCAAAGATAAACAACGCGATAAACTTTTTTTAATTTAGTTAATTTTGATGTTTTCAATCATTTGATAAATTTTCCATTTTCGATCAATCTATGCATTTGCAATTTCACCCTCTGTCCATTTCACCTAGTTGATTTCAATAATAACAATATAATAATTTGTTGATGGCGAGTTGCAACATGCAAGCGCTGTGCCACTGTTGATCACGGATCGTCAACGGATATCCACTGGATTTCCGGCAGTTCCGTGTCAACACAACGCCGACGTGCCAATGTTTGTATGTCTGTGCGTATGTGTATGTGTGTGTGGAAAACATTGACGCCTCGATATGTAGGGCAGCTATCGACCAGCATTCTTGAGTGTGTGTGTGTGTGTGTGTGTGGTGCATGCTATCACGCGCCCGGACGACAAGTGCACTTGTCACTACCACCAACAAACTCCTCGCTAGAAGCGCTCGTTCTTCCTTCTGGATTCGGCATAAACTGACAGCTTGTTTGCTCCGTTGGCTTTCCAATTAACGCGTCGGTCTAATTAGAATATGTGCTTTCAGGCTTATCAAACCAATTTATTTGAATAGGTGTTTTTTAGAAACAACCATTAGCTGCAGTGTATCAACTTCTGTGCAGTGGCGGCGCCAGGATTTTTCCGGTGGGGGGCTGGAGGAAAAGATACGGGGGCTTGTCGAAATATGAGGGCCTACATCCGAAATAATCATGGTCAGGATTTGTTTGGGGGCAGAGACAGGATTTGTTGGGGGGGGCAGAGGGGGTTGGCATATTTTCGAGAGCTTCAGCCTCTCCAATCCCCCTCCTTGGTGCCGCCACTGTATTTCTGTCCATTTAGTCATCATATAGAGATTTTACAATTATGCATATTTAAATGTAGAATATTTACAATGATGTTAGCAACTTAAACGAGGCGCCAAGTGCTTCTTCCATTAGCTAACAATAATCCTGCATTCAGCTTGTGCTTATATGCAGCCTAGACTAATTGCAAACCACACACGCACACACACGCACGCACACACTCACCCACAGATACACACAGATACACACAAACAAACACGCCTATTGACAGCCTACACGTGTTCCCAGCGCAGTGTTTGTATGCATGCATGTGCGTGTGTGTTTGTGTGTTTGTGTGTGTGTGTCCTTGAAGATGTTTGAATCTCCGCCTAGACACACTGGCAAGGAGACTGTGTGACCCCCCTGTGAGGGGGAGGGGGCTTGGGGGACCGTGGGAAGCAGCTAACCACAAAACTCACCAAATACAAAGAGATAGTGCGTGTCTTTCGCTCGCAAACCTGTCAACTAAATGTGTGTGTGTGTGCGCGCTCGAGTGTTAATGTGTTGATATTTCTGTCAACACACACACACATACACCCGCGCCCATACGCACAATAGCTGCAGCATAATACTGAGCCCACAGCTATCAAACGCCTATCAACACTATGGGGGCGTGTGTGTATGTCTTTACTGACATACAATATGAACTAGTCATAAAGATATTTACCGGACATGCCTAGAGACATGCACATACAGACACACACGCACACCTGCATGCAGACAGACATACAGACGAATGCCGCTGCACGGAGGTCAGCGAATGTGCCTGAAGGCATTGAGTATCGTATCAACAATGCAAGGATATAACAATGCATCACAGCTGGTCCGCCCTGTGTGTTCCCTATCGCCCCGGGGTGGCTCAACTTTAGCGTGTGTGTGTCCGTGGGGGAGTATGGTGATCAGCTCTGGGAGTTTGAACTCATCTCGTGTTTACAACACAGCACAACTCGTGCATATTAACACAAACATCATTCATTATTGAAAAAAATACATTGTATTGTTATAAATTTACTTGGCCGGTTCCAGTATTTTGTTTGCGTATATTTTTCTCTCATTTATTTTTGTTATACAATTAGAAATTCAGTGTGTGTGTTTGTATGTACGCTTACAAATTTGATTTTCTCCCTTTCTTGGACATAATGGTCATTTCCTGTTAGTTGTACGTTCAATAAGTAATGCCCCTAACTCACTTCCCATAGAAATACAGCAGCGAAACTTTGAACATTTATTAGTCTTTCTCTACATAGGAACCTGCCAGAATTATGCATTTCTCCCATAGTTTGGTGCAGCTCTGGAGACCGTTTTTGTAGAACACCCCAGGCTGGTCCTCCAACCACGATGTGACTTCATAAATCAAGCCTGCATCATCTAGGAAACGCTTTCCTCTCAAAAACAACTTCATGGCTGGGAAGAGGTGAAAGTCAGAGGGTGCAAGGTCAGGAGAGTAGGGGGATGAGGGGGGATGTCATAGCCACACGTCCGTGCTTCTGATCTGGCCACATGTGAGTTGTGGACCGGAGCGTTGTTCTGCTGGAGGAGGATACATTTGCTGATCTTGCCCCGCCTCTTGATTCTGATAGCTTCTCTTAATTTATTCAAAAGTGAAGCATAGTAGGCTCCTGTGATTGTGGTACCCTTTGCCAGGAAATCTGACATCACTACACCGTCTTGATCCCAGAAGACTGTGAGCATAACCTTACCAGCGGAGGGTTGCACCTTGCCATCTTTGGAGGTGGTGAGTCCAAGTGCTTACACTGCATTGACTGGCATTTGGTCTGTGGATCATAGTGATAGACTCACGTCTCATCCTGTGTAATCATTATTTATTTTTTTACTCATCTTCTTGGCACATCTCCAATTTCATCCTGGAGCACTCGACGCGTTCTCGCTTCTAGAAAGGTATGAGCAACCTGGGAATCCATCTGGCAGATACCTTATGCATATGCAAATGGTCATGAATGATAGTTTCCACGGACCCTGTACAAATCTTGACATCTTGGGCTATTTGGCGAATAGTAATGCGTCGATCTTCTAATATGGCAGCCTCCAATTGACGGACAGATGCCTCATCAATGGCAGAAAGGGGGCGACCAGGTCTCGAAGCTGTTTCCACAGAATTCCGGCCATGTTTAAATTCACGATGCCAGTGTTTTACAAGGGTATATGATGGGGCATCATCACCATAAGTTTCTTTCATTTCATCAAACTTCTCCTGTGGTGAGCGTCCTTTGAAATACAAAAACCGGACCAGTGCGCGACACTCAACTGGTTCCATTTCACACCTACCTCAGTTCAAACACCTGTAAATCGAAAACCACAATTAATTCAGAGCTGTAATTTGCCACATATAGATATCCCATAGAGATATAAATCATTGCACATATAAAACTTCAGATAAATCAGATAAATGAAAGTTGGTTAGGAGCATTACTTATTGAACGCCCCCCGTAGCTCTTATAGTGTTTTTTTTCCTTCACTTCCCTTCAAAAAGTTTCCCTCAATTTCCGTAACAAACATTCTTTCAATTCCCTTCACAAACTTTGCTTCAATTTCCTTCACAAACATTCCTTCGCCTCCTTTGAGAAAGTTCCTCTCGATTTTCTTCGCAAACATTTTTTCAGTTCATTTCACAAACTTTCCTATAATTTCCTTCACAAACATTACTTCACTTCCCTTGAAAAAGTTTCCTTCGATTTCCTTCGCAAACATTCTCTTAATTCCCTTCACAAACTTTCGTTCAATTTCCTACACAAACATTCCTTTACTTTCCTTGATAAAGTTTCCCTCGATTTCCTTCACAAACATCTTTCAGTTCATTTCAGAAACTTTCCTTTAATTTCCTTCACAAACATTACTTCACTTACTTTCATAGAGTTTCTCTCAATTTCCTTCGCTAAAATTTCTTCATTTTGCTTCGCATCGCTTTGCATTGGCAGGTGATTTTTTCTCGCGGTCAAGTGCGCCACACAAAACCACCAGATTGCCACATTGCCGCAGCTCTGTCGGTAATCGATTATCCGCTACTTTTCAACGTATCAATGTGCAATTATGGCGCAGAAAGACCCTTTACACTCGGACCGCTATACGAGCTTTTCGCATAAAACCTAATCTTTATCGTTTCCACGCATAATTGTTTATTTGTTTGTGTTTGTGTGTGTGTGTGTGTGTGTATATATGTGTGTGTGTATGTGTGTGTGTGTGTGTGTGTGGGAAGCGATTTGATTGAGAGCCACAAAGTCAATCGTGCTGGAAATGAGATAGCGAGCGCGTAAAATCACCGTACCTCGTCTAAATGATACGGCACCGTTGTCTCACACGTCACGCACTCTCACACACACACACAAACACACACACATACACACATACACACACATACACACACACACACAAACACACACACACACATACACACACACACATACACACACACACACATACACACACACATACACTCACGTGTTTCGTATTATAGCTTGTTTTGATTCTGTTGAATAGAACGGTGGAAAAATACGTGAATGAATGAATGTTTCGCATCTAACAAGTGGAGGTGATGACGTCTTCTCTGATGAGGCGATTGTGTGATTTTGTGCCGATCATTGTGGTATCATCATGGATTGTGCTGTGTGGTTTGCCTCGTGGAGAAGTCCTGTTGTCCTTCATTGGCTCAGCTGAACAATTCACGTCGTCCACTGCTAGGCTGACTTGGCGTTTTTTAACGAATTTCACAATATTATCCGATATAATTGTTGACAATTGGCAAATGTGAAACGTCTAAGGTTATTATATCATATTAATTTAATAAGAATGTATTTATTTTATGCTAGAGTAGCATTTTTCGGTTGTACAAAATTCAAGATCACTTCTTCAAGATGTCGCTTGGTTGAGGATCGGTGGAGTTTATCACAAATTTTCCCTTAAAAAACTAATCAAATTAATATAAAAAAACAATACTTCAACGTGCATTTAATCTCTGAAAATCCACTTTGTCTTGCATAATTTGGTCAAAGTTTGTGATTTTTTGCGAGGCCTTTTTTGTGGTGCTTATTTCCGGCCATGCAAGATAGGATGGTGAGGGACATTGATAAATACACAAGACCATTTCAACTCGACGCGACAATCATGCACTGAATATGCGTGTATATTCTGCACTTTTCCCGAGCTGTTTTGCATTTCAACGCTGAGATATTTTGCCAACAAAGTACACACATTACCGGGCGTATTTTTCACGGCAAATAACACTGTATTTGATTACACACTTGTTTTTATTATAGTCAGCTGAACCACGTTATGATACGCCATCACCTGCCACACACACACGCACACACACACACACACACACACACAGCGGGCGGATTTCTCGGGCCAATTGTTAATTGCGCTGTTGCGTGGTGACCCGAGGCGGCTGGTGGTCGGTGCTCCATTGTTGACCCGGCAAGGTCACGTGGCCACACGCGGCTCACACAGTCACGCCTGACCATTTTTCGCACTGTCAAATTGGTCGCACTGGTCTCACGTGTTATCTGGTGGCGTGTGGTGGCGCGCGCTTTGACGATACTTTTGTGGTTGTGATAATTTTCGACAAGAAACAACTCGACACGTACATACCACATGCTATTTCCGTCATGAAGTCCGCATGTTTGTGTATGTGTGTGTGTATGTTAAGAGCAGCTGATTTCAAGTTGCTGTCGTATGCGGGCAGTCGTGCAGTGGTGTAATTTACACACAAATATTGTCACGCTGTTGAAGGCTCCTGTCACGAATTGGCCAGTTTATATATGAGCTCAACACAGATGTCCGTAACCTTTTATATCTGATTCTCTACTTCTTAATGGTCGAACCATTCATTTCCAACAACGGCGTCGAGAGATTAATTAAATTCAGTTGTTTCGCCTAATTAAATATGAGGAAGTGACTGGAAAAGTCGTAGCAACCGCCTCCGTACCCCCGCACCGCACGGCCTGGGGGCCCGAGTGTTGAGGGGCCCGGCTGCCTCGCGCATAATATTAAAATTTATCATAAAGTAGCGCATAAAAGTCCCCAGCTTAATGGAGACCGAGGGGCTGCTGGTAACTGCATCTTCTCAAAGTCGGACCTCTATTATAATCGTGCTTTGTTTATAATGGGGCCTCCAGTATTGTCTTCGGAGGGTCATATGACCTCGGGACGACTCTGGTCACTAGAAATGTTTATACGAATTTTAATTGATGAAATACACATTTGTCCTGTCCACCATTAATTCCCCACTTGGCAACGCTTCCATTCTCCACCCGGTGCAAATTTCCTGCAGGCTATGATCACTGGCTTAAGATCTGCTTAGAATCACCTTCAGTATACTTTGCATTGTTTTGATACAATCAGATTTCGTTGAGTTGTGTCATAAAGCTTGATGAATTGTGCTGGATTTACGCAATTTCCTCGTTCATACAGACTGTCCACTGTTTTTTGCCATTTGTTTGCCTTCGTTTTTCCGTTCCAATAACATTTTCACTGGTGTGCACACGGTGGCACTCTCACTGCATCAATTTCACCTCTTATGACCTACAACGAGGCGAGATAATGTTGTCAAGGTTGAGTGTGATAGCACAGTAAATGTGTTTATCCAGCACAGGTGTGAATTGAAGAGAAATTCATCATTGATTCATTATTCTACTTACTCTTAATCTTAATTATGTTCATATCATTTATTCTTATTCTCATCTCGTCAGGCGTCATTCTTGCAAAAGTCTCAATTCTTGCAAAAGTCTGAAGAATATCAATGCTTCTTTGCATCTCAAATTTTCCCGATAATATCGTACGAACGATAACTACAGCTAGTTGTCAGAAGATAGCCCCACTTTCTAGTGTTGCGCCAGTGTCTTCAGCCTTGAGGGTATCCTTCAATGTCGGCGGCTTGATTCTTGAGACAGTTAGCAGCAGCGTGATGTGGGCCCAATGAGCTTTTGTGTTTGACAAGACAAAATGTGATGACCACTGATTGGTCATCCCCGACACATGTTTTACTCTAGTTGGATACTGGAAAGTCAAACACAGTGGATTAATGAGAGGTCACACTGTCAAGAGAGGATGACACTGATTCACGGATTGATTGCAACTTATCTCAAACTCAACACGTTGGCTTCGAAACGATTTTGCGGCGAATAAGCCTGAGGGGAGATTAGTGATGCATAGCGGTTTGAATATGTTCCGTTCAACTGATACGCGCTGATAATTCCGCGATGGCTTCTGGTTGACAAATGCTCTGTGGGGCAACTGCTTGTTTATTTGTTATCAAATGTGTCAGATTCAGCTGAGATCTGATTGGAATGAAAATGGAATTGTTGACTTTTTAATCATAACTAGTTATCATGCTCAATAACGAATACTATTTTTTTTATTCAATAAGGATTTTTATTTTATTGGTTAACTCCGAGTTGGTAATATGTTGTGTGTATTACAGGTAAATGTAAATGTTTAGCGCCCAAAGTTATGGCGCGGAGCACACAGCTTCCTGATTCCGCATGCCAATTCACTTACCTCCAACTTCCGGAGAAATAGTTCATCATCTCTTTCAGATTGATCCAGCCTAAACTTAACTTTTCGCTAATCAACGAGGATATATAACTTCTATTCAACTTACACACCGGACTCATTCGGTGCCCAAACGGGTATTGGAATTGAACAAAATATGGACACCGAGAGATGTACAGGTCTCTTGTGTGTCAGGAATCTTGGCACGCGCTCACTTGCCAGCAACGTGAATACTATGAATGTTAATACTGACATCACATCAGACCAGGATGTGATCATATCTGCAGCAAGACTGGTTGATCTCATCTCGGCGAGCAATTGCCCGTCACAGTCGCCGCTGCGATCCATTCACGCGATCGCTTTTTCCTGTGTATGCGTGTGTTTGTGTGTGTGTGTGTGTGTATGTGAGTGCAAACAAGAACAGTGACCCGCAGATCATGCTTCGCTCATTTCCACCGTCTGGTTATGACGATCTGGTGTCTCTGTCTTGGTGTCTGTCTGCCTGTGTGTGTGTGTGTGTGTGTGCTGGTGTTTGTGCACGTGTATGTGAGAGCACTCGACCTCTGAGACGGCCGGGTCGTCAGGTCATCTGCAGCGGTCGTTTGTGACGGCGGCGGCGGCTATATCCGCACGGCTGCGACCCCGGCAAACGCCAGCGACCTTGACCCCGGGTCGTGTGACGTCACAACACCGACCGTCTGTCAGCTGTCCATCGTGAAAACATGTGAACAATACGACGGGGCGCCTTCACCATCAGACACGCCCAGTCTCGTGAAATTAGCCGCCGCGAACTACGAGACGAACACGATTGACTTTGGTCTTTGGTGCGCAACTATCGTATGGCTTACTACAGGTAAATGTACAAAGTTACCATTGGCTTCATACACACATCACTTGGATCCAGTTCAGATTTGGGTCGCACACAGACACCGACACACGTTTATGCTAGGGATGTTACGGCTCGGGTAGGTTTGTTCTCGCTTCAGTACCGCCTATCTTTCTCTTTCCTAACTAGCCTAGCTTAACAAATCTGACCTGACCCAGCCTTACTTAAGCTAACAAAGAAAGAAAGCGAGAGCCGAACTGGAGCGAGACCAAACATACCCGGGACGTAACAAAATTCTGATTCCTCTTTTTGGTCAACGCGTTGAAATACGTGATTTATTGTTTGGAAGCCACTGGAAGCAGTCACTGCAACTCAAGTGGTCCCGCATTGGAATGAGGCAGTAATGAAGCGTCGATCAGCCCGGATCACATCCACTCTGACTCAAGGATGCTGCCATTCACTCGCACCAGCACGATACAGTCTGTCTGCCCTCAGGGACGCACTCAGTGAATGTGACTGGGAGTCGTGCGGCCGTCAGTCACTGGCGGATCCACAGGGGGGATCGGGGGGCTTAAACTTCCCCCAAAATGTTTTCATCAACTCGTCATAGCCAGGAGGCTCGCTAAAAGAGATGAAGAAAAATTGTCTGTAAAATTTGTTGATATAAGCATTATCGCAAAACATATTCGCACATTGTGTGTGTGTGTGTGTGCAAATGTGTGTATATATGATTGAAAAATGCTCCAAGTCATGACCCTCACACGCTGCTGAGTCACTCACACATGATTCAGCCCCCCAAATTACACTCTGGGTCCGCTACTGGCTACGTCAGTCTATGGATTCTATTCTACCAAAACCCAGCGGCCAATGCCAGCTCATTCCAATGGAAAGAATCTTTCCTTCAAACAAATTATCAAATCTTTAATAGTGCTTTATTTGGCTGTGATCCTTGACTGTTCAGTGGGGGGCATGAACCCCCGTGTCAATCCCTCTCCCTTCTTCGACTGGTCCATCTCTTCTGCCTGTGTGCCTCATTTGTCTGTCGTGTTTGATTAATTGACGCCACCGCCTGCCAATCAATCTCTATCAAGCACGTGCTCAACTAAACACACACACACACACACATGCCCAATTGACCCTCAAGTGTGGAGGTATGCTAGCACGCGAAACACGCACTGGTGGTGGCGCTCTTGGTCGCGTGGTGTTCGGTGGCTAGTGATGCTCGCCAGTCGAGAATGCCGTCCCGATTTGCTCGCCGACGCTTCTCGCTTCTGATTGACACCGATCGAAAAGCATACACACACACACACACATACATGCTCAGGTGCGCTGGTGGGCGCATGGACGGCTGCAGGCCTCATTCCTGCTGGCGCAGCCGGAAGTTGCTTTGCTAGCTGCTCCAAGGTCGCGGAGGCACGTGTTTGCGTGTGTGTGCTTGTTTGTTCTGTGCATGTGAATGTACGGGAGCGTGTACGCATCCGAGTCATTAGCTAGCTGAGATACTGCATGTGTGTGAGTGTGTGTGTGTGTGTGTGTGTGTGTGTGTGTGTGTGAGCTGAATGCTGAATTGGCACTTAGCACGTGATATACTTACACACCTGCCAATTATCAGAAGATGAGCATAAAGGTAGTGTTGTGCAGTGCTCAGCCCTGCTCTTCGCTCTCTATCAATTCCATCCTTGCTCTGTGTGTGTGTGTGTTTTTTCACCGAATTGTTCTCACCGAATTGTAGTACGGGCAGAACTGAGTCAGCTCGTCTGTCCCGCCTTCCATTGATCAAATGAGTCCTTTACTCCTCTGATGTTATTTTTGTTTGTGATATTGGCCGGTAACTTGTTCCAATGTGTTATAGTTCTATATAACAGACTATATTTTTCAGATACCGTTTTATTGTTGTTTGAAATAGTTTTTTGCCATGTCCCCTGGTAGATTTTGATATTTTAAACATTCCCTCATGCTGAATTGCGTATTTTCTACTTAAACATTTGTATATCATTATGGCACATCCTCTTTTTCTTCTTTCTTCTAGCGTTGGCAAGTCAATTTTTTCGAGTATCTGCTCATAATTCAGTGGTTTCAGTTCCGCAATACATTTTGGAAATGTCCTTTGTACTCTCACAATCGCCGTCACGTGCTTTTGAAGATGTGGGCTGCATACCGGTGCAGCGTATTCTAGCAGAGGTCTGATTTAGGTGATAATCAACTTTTTCATCATGTCTTGATCCAAGTATAAAAAGACCGCTTTGATGTTCTAGTGTATCTGTGTGTGTCTGCAGACTATGTGTGTGTGTGAATCGTTGGCATAATTTTGATATTCAAACAGAATACAAGCGGTTCATTATTTGTATTTGACCACGGATGCATATTGAGCTTGTACACAACACTCCAACAGGCTGACTTTCCAGTCAGACCCGATGCGAGACCATATGATCCTACGGGGGCCCCCTTTATCAGTAAAGAGCCTTCATAACAGACGTCGGACTTTGGAAAAATGCAGTTACGAGCGGCTCCTCGGTCTCCTGGGGACTCAAGGTACTTTTATGTGCGATACGATAATACGATACGATAATTTACGATATATTTTAATATACGTGAGACAACAGGGTCCCTCAACATTCGGGGCCCGCCGGTCCGGGGGGGTTGAGTGCACGGCAACGGAGATAGTCATTTATC
>OU696590.1:2405000-2437500 GCA_916048095.2 Sacculina carcini
GTTGTTGTGGCTGGGGACGACTCTGTTGCTGTTGTTGTGGCTGGGGACGACGCTGTTGCTGTTGTTGTGGCTGGGGACGACGTTGTTGTTGTTGTTGTTGTTGTGGTGGTGGTTGTTCATAGTTGGACTGCGGTCGAGACTGCTGTTGCTGATAGCCGCCCTGCGACAGCTGTCCCTGCGAAGAAGCGCCGTTGTTGTTGTTCTGGTTGTTGGCGGCAGACTCGGGCACCTTGCCAATCTCCTCGTTCTTGCTGTAGAACTGCTCGCTAGCGGCACAGTCCACCTGGTTCCACCACTGGCACGCGAAGCCCTCCTGGTTGAAAATGGTGCCGTTGGGACACAGGAACGACATCTGCATCATCTCGCCGCCCAGCATCTCGCGACACACGTGGAACGGTTGGCAGCCGGCCTCGGCGTCGGCGTAGTAACCTGACAACACGCAGCCGATGAGTCATCAGCGAAAATACGGCAACATCATGAACAACTTTAACTTCAGGTCCAATCTGCCGTTCTCATTTTCAGAGTACTACGATGAAAACGTCTAACTATAGTTCTGGTAATTTTAACAAAACGACATCGTGCTTATTTTTAGATGAACACGAGGTTCATAGAGAACAGGTCGCTGGCTTTTACCTTGTACTTTATCGTCGCACGTGAATCCGGTTTCGGGAACCTCACTGAGGATCGGGTAGTCAACCCCGGGCTCTCCGGGAACCGAGTCCCTCAGCCACTGCAGTGGATCGTCTGAGCTGTGGTGATGTTCTCCTCCATGTCCGTCAGCAGTATTGCCCTGACTCTGTTTAGTGCCACACACACACACATACACACACGCGCGCGCAAATGTTGAAACATTGCCACCATAACCGTTCACAGCTTGGAGGACTCAATCAGTGCTGCAAGTAAGTATTCTTATTTTTCCATTCGTTCACTCTGTCTTCAATGTTAGTCGTCCCCGTCTGTCACACAGCCCCTGTCCCGACAAACCTGAGATGCTGACGTTTCTCGGTCTCGGCTCGGGGATGGCAGTGGGTTTTGCGGCTGTTCGTAGTTGTAGCCGTTCTGGGCCGACACCAAAGAAATGGCAACTGAAGTTTGACACACACACACACACATACATACATACATACACAGGCAAGCTTGAGTTTTCAGAATATTCCTAAGCTGATGCACTCCAGTTTATGGTGGTCACTTCCGTTAATCGCGACCACTGAATTTGTGTAGTGCTGTTTTTTGTTTTTTTAATTTATTGTACATATGTATTTTTTCTCTCGGTTATTACCTCAATTACTGTTTAGATTCATTAAGAATAGTTTGGTTTGCGAGAATCGATCTCTTTTAAGATGGAGAGTATCATTACTATATATATGTGATTATTGAGTTATTTTTTCTCACCATTTCACTCATTATATTCTTGAGAGAGCAAAACTAATAAACTTGTTAAACTTGCTTGCCTGATCAATTTGTTATCATTGATCATTTATTATTGAGTGATCCTACACGCTCTTAATTCGCGCCTGTTTCAGTTCATACACACATTTTCGATCAGCTTGTGTTATATTTGTGAGCGAAAACTACATGATGGGAGCCTCATATATGTGAGCAGGGCAAAATCAAACCTTTGCCCGATCTCGGCTTTCATTGCTATCATCTCTACCAGCCACACTTAACCTGACCTGACCTAGTGCGCTCAATGATCACGGTCATCGCGTGACCTGTGACCCACACGAGCCAGAACTCAACGGTTGGATGGCGTGTTTTTCAGCCAAGACCACTCGGCCGTGTGTGTGCGTTTTTTGAGTTGAGTCGCTCAGCATGGATCAGTTTCGGTGGCAGTTTGCCGTGGCACGGGGCCAAACTCACCGCAAAGAGCCAGCAACCTGATCATGATGTCTCACTGTGTTAATCACGACTCGAGCTGTACACGACGCGACTCAATCAACGACTCGACTCAATCAACCACGAGACACTGACTCTCAGGAAGCGACCGCCCGTCTTTTGTACTCGTGGCCGGCGGTGCCGTCGGCACAGCGGCGCGAGGACCTCGGGTCACGTGATCCGACAGCACGCTGCGCATCGGTGATCACGTGACTGGCGCTGGAGCGACCTTCTGACTGGCGAGAGAGCGCCGCAAACACAGAGGGAAGTGAACGTTGAACTTGAACGCGAGAAGTGCCATTTTCAATGTCATCGGAGCAACGAACGTACGCACACACGCACACACACGCACATCTCTCGCCGATGGCAACAGACTAGTCCACACATACACATACACACACACACACACACACACACACACACACACACACACACACACACACACACAGTCAGGTAATCAGGTGATACGAGATCACACGGATATACATGCACACAAACACACAAACACACACACACACAAACACACACGCACACATACACACACACACGTGTATGAGCATTGGCACAGCAGATTGGCAGCCATGACTATGATTAACCTGGACTTGATTTGCATATACGACAAGTTTGTGGCGAAATTCGCAGCGCACTGCCACCCAGCGCTATCTCGCTCTTTCTTTGTGTTTCTCTCTCGCTCCCTCTCTCTATCATATTTCTCCATCACTCTCTCCTGGTGTGTCTGCCAAAAAGTACAACATCGTATCCACACACATACTAGCACACACACACACAAACACACATACAGGTATGCATATGCACATCTGACCACATTCCGTACACATTTCTGACTACATGTGCATATATATATATATATATATATATATGTGTGTGTGTATGTGGATGTGAATGATCATATGTGTGTATGTGTATGTGAATGATCATGTGTATGTGTGTGTGGGTGTGTGTGTGTGTTTGCGAGCGTTTATGGATTGGCATCCATCTCAGTGAATTAGTTAGTGTCTTGCGCGCGCCAGCCATCAGCCAATTATGCATGGAAGACGGACGACATTGTCTCTGACGAATGACGCGGCGAGTAAATCGATTTGCTTAATGTGTTCACACACGTCCGTTAGCAGTGGACATGCTGATTATGTGCCGGCGTGAAGTCTGCATATCTGCACATGTCCTCGGCACATTATCGGCAGGCACACCACACACGCGCACGACCAACGTAGAGAACGGTTTTATATACATTTTGAAAGTGTTTTTACAACTTTTACGTCCATTTTTGGTGTTTTTACCAATAATTATGTTAAGGTGTCAAGTGATTTTTAGGAATTGAAATAATTAAACTGATAATACAGAATGGTATAATTCAAGTGTATTCATCCGCACAAAAGCTTTGCTTATCATGGTGCGACTAATAACACATACTTATATACATATTCATACACAAACCCATATACGTACTGACACAAGCATACACTCACACACTCATATATGAATCCATATACGAGACATTTACCCGTACACCACAAGGAACATGATAATTATAAACAACATCAATTAATTTGAATCTTAATAACATATACCTTAAAGAAGTGAATATCCTTATAAGTCGTCAATCAGCTTGGTAGTCCATTGCTTTTAAATAATACAACTACGTATTCACTTGATCTCTTTTTCCATTTATTCCAACTATACCTTTACAACTTCAATTTCGGAATAATAAACTTCAATTTCGGAATAATCAACTTCAATTTCGGAATAATCAATTTCAATTTCGGAATATTGATTTTTTCATCGGAATACGCTTAACAGTATTCACGTGCTTACTGTAGACTAAACACAAAACTAAAATATATTTACACACAGGCGAGCGTGGGCATCATCGCCCCACATGCGCCTACAAGATGTCACACCACTCACAAACCTCGGACACGACTCCAACACACTCACACAGGCTCACACCGTGACATACGTGAGTACAGGACAGGGACATATGGGAACACAGGGAAGAGTGCAATCACTATTATCAACCTGCGGTGGCCCCATATACTGGAAGTGCCCAAAAGATTCAGAGAGAAAGAGAGTTCGAAAAGTAAATAATTGTATAGAAATACTCTATTCTATAGAAAGAAAGTTGGAAGAAATAACAATAAATAACCAATCAACAACCAATAACACTCCATAATGTCACTCCGATAAAATGATAAAATATTGTGATAAAATTATTCGAGCAGATTACATATGTCAATCTGAAGCTCAAGAAAAGAAAAAAAGAATTCGTGAAGTATTCAATAGAGGCGGAGATTGGAGGGAATTTGCGAGAAATCTGGGAGTGAAGCAGTCTACCGCCTATGACTGGATCAACAGCCAATCTGATCACTCCACACAAAAAGGAGGCTGCACAAGCAAGAACAACCAGAACATATTGCCTTAATGAAGTCCACGATGGAGAACAATCCCAGAAATAAATTATGTAAGCACGTGAATAATGTTAAGCGTATTGCGATGAAAAAATAAATATTCCGAAATTGAAGTTAATTATTCCCAAATTGAAGTTAATTATTCCCAAATTGAAGTAAATTATTCCCAAATTGAAGTTAATTATTCCCAAATTGTGAGTTATACAAAATCTTACACACCTTGTTCTACTTGACTGCACCAAGAAATTATGAAGGTAACATTGGTTCAAAATTCGATTGCATTACCAAGGTGCTGTTATTCTATTTAATTAACCAATTGTAGAATAGTAGAATCCTATATCTTGGAAATATTGGTTTTGTGCTTACTCTTGAATATTTGAACTATAATTGCAAAGGTATAGTTGTTATATTTTGCAATTGACATAATGTTTCCAAATTACTTTCAAATGTTACCCCATGTTTCATTGCAGTAAGAATTGAGATCTCACTAGACAATTATATAATGTTCGAAAATTTTTACCATTCATAATTGGCCTGACCTGTCTTAACATCAAGGCTACTTTCGCAATTTCTGCTTCTAAATTCTTAATATGCCCTTTCCAACTCATGTTTTCTTTAAAAAATACACCCAAGTATTTCAACTGTGAAACTCTCTTGATCAGTTTGTCATTTATTATCAAATTCAAGCTTTCTAAACGCCTTTTAGCAAATATGATATTGTATATATAATCAATTTATAAATCATTTTATCACATTTAAAAATCAATTGTATACATTTATAAATATGTACTTTTGTTAATTAATTTTACATTTATTAATTAATATGATTTATAAATTAGTTTTTACACATCTGTATATTATATATAAGGAATGAATGATTAGTTAACATTATTACAGTAGGGTGAGCAATTGTTTAAGTTTCATTTGGTGTCATTACTTTTTTACATTTGTGAATCTTCTCTTGCGAACATTGCGCTTATAAACACGAGTCAGAATATTCGGTGTTTGGCAGTGTTTCGATATGGCGAGATATGAGGGTGGATTCAACGAAATTTCTCATTTTGACATTCTTCCTGTTGAAGCATGGGTGGTAGGTCGTTTTGTTTGCCAGTTTTTTACCCTAATCTCTTGTTATTATCGAACGGTTTCCGGGCAAGTGTGCAATTTTATTTTTGTTTTTCCTCGCATACGCTGTAATTTTTTGCTAATAAATTTTTCATCAAATGTCCGCTGATCGGCGTAAATGAGCTGTTAATCATGAGTAGTTTCCCGGTAGGTCAGTAGCTTGGGCGCTGTACTTTCTTGTGCGAGAGGTCTGCGGCTCGAATCTTGGCCCAGCTCCGTTCATCAATTTATTTGCTTGAATACACCGGTAGTTATCAGGCTGTAGAGAGGCACACATTGGGACGTGCTATACGGTCTGAACAGAATGGTACATACTGAAAAATTCATACCAACAATGATCCCATAATTGTATTGGGTACAACTTTGATATTTTCCAATTTATCAGATATATTAATTATCAGATATATGAATTAAAAATGTAGCAAATTTTTGGGCATTGCTATAAAAGAAATTGTCATAATAAATAAAGTCTAATTATTAAATATGCATTAATACAGAGAAAAAACTACTCAATATGACCATTTTTAAGTGATCTCACACGAGATCACCGGGAGGTAATGGGTTGATAATTATTTATTGTTTGCACGCCGGTCTTGTCAGGTGCGCAACTGTGAGCAGCTTCGCGAGGAGCTGAAAGAATGTCGCAGTTTACGCGGCCGTTTTCACCAGTATTTCATAGACGGCGAGACAGCCGATTGTTCACAATGGAAGACCGACCTGGACCACTGCATGAAGTGGCGCAACTCGGCCGATCACGACGCCATTGTACGCCGCAACTTTTCTCTTTCTATTTCCTCTTCAAATCACATAATTCTGGACGTTATAATTATTACTCTAATAACTCAATATTGTTAATATTGTTGCGTGTGATCTCAGCTGTTTGCTAGAAATCCAAAACAGTTTTCCATTAAGTCGCAGTTTTTTTCGGCAAATGTACCAACCTGTGGTGTTACTAGTGTTACTCGAACACTTTCGATGTCATACACAACGACACCAGGACATAATTTCCGATGTGTTTGTGAGCAAAGTAATGCCTCTCATTGACCAGCTGATGGAGAAGAAGCAGATACAGTCCTCACATTGAGTTGTTTTTTCTGTCGATTCTAGTGATATCTGATCGAACTTAATTACCATCGAACCAGGTGGTACTCGATCACAAAAAGTTTGGGAACCACTGGGATATATTATCAGATAATAGCACTGGCGGAGCCAGGGGGCTAAGGGGCTGGATCCCCTGAACATGTTTTCATCAACTCCTCATAATCAAGAGATTCACTAAAAGAGGTCAAGAATGAATTTCCTGTAGAATTGGTTGCTGCATGTACATGACTGATCGCCCCCAACACTCAGCCCCTCCCAAAATTGCACTCTGGATCCGCCACTGCATCATATTGACGTCAAGGAGACATCTATAAGACTGCGCCTGTGCTTGTGTGGGCAGTTATTATTGTTTGTCGTGTTTGTCGTGCAGATGGCGGTGGCGGCGAGCGAGCATGAGCGTCGCAATCGTCGACTGGCCGCACACCGAGCCAACAACGTGTGGACGCCACGCACCGCGCCCCCAGCCAACTGGAACAAGCCACTGCCTCGCTCACTACAGGAGAAGCAACAACGCTCAATGTTATATCGCGAGACAGCTAGCCAAGAGTCAGCGACTAACTGACAAGTGACACTGACAAGCGACTAACTGACAAGTGTCACTGACAAGCGACACTGACAAGCGACACTGACAAGCGACACTGACACTGACACACAAACTGACACAAAATGTCACTGACACGCACTGTCACTGACACACTCACAAACTGGCACACACACTGATACACTAACATACACACTGACACACACACACGTGTGTGTGTGTGTCAGTGTGTATGTGGGTGCGTGCGTGTGTCATTGTGTGTGTGTGTGTATGTCATAGTGCGTGTCGGTGTGCGCGTGTGTGTGCCAGTTTTTGTGTCAGTTTGTGAATGTTGTTGTGTGTGTGAGTGTGTCAGTTTGTGTGTGTGTGTATGCTATTGTGTGTCAGTTTGTGTGTGGGTGCGTGTGTGTGTGTATGCTATTGTGTGTCTGTTTGCGTGTGTGTGGACTGATGTTGTGTCCTGACGTGCTTGTTTGTACTTTGAGTGTGTGGCATTGTATTATGCGATTTGCGACTGTCCTAGTCTGTACTGTATTCCTCCTAGTTCCCGGGCAGCGTATCCTCGTGATCAGCGAGTGCAAATCGCATTGTGGTGTCGGTGGTTCGATTCCCGAGTCGGGCCGTGTTTTTGTCAACTGCTGTTGAGATTTACAGTGTCAATTATAACGCGTGAGATCAATGGATGCGTGCTTTCTATGTGGATGTGGATTTGTGGCAATGTATGCCCATGTCTTCACATTTGCTGCCCATATTACTTGTTACTTGATACAATCATACACACTCACACCGTGTATTGAACACAAACAGTCAAGTGAAGTCACCGATTGGTTGTGAGATTAGTTGCGTGGTAAATTGTCTCTCAATGTGACTTTTCAACGCTAAATTAAAATAAAGTCAGTCTAGACGACTGCAGCTTTTCCGTTTGTCGTGCGGCGATTTAGTGTGACTTTCTTGATCTGCCTTATCGAGGCGAAAATCGCCATGCGTGTGCGTGTGTGTGTGCAAGTGCTGTTGACTATGTTCTCATTTCAAAAGCGCCCAACACCAGTAACAAAACACACACACACACACCTTTGAGATCCTAACACAGATATGCTCGTCAATTACGCTCAATTAATTCAATCAATCAAGACTGGACCGCGACAAGCACTGAATACCGCTGCCAAACATTGTCTAATCTACTGATAATGTGTACACTATCGCAGTCAGTCGTAGATATTCCATGCACATATACAGTGTGTGTGTATGTGTGTGTTGGGTATGTGTCGAATACAAACATAAAAAGACCAAAAAAAGCTGCCCACACTCCGTCCTACAAACAAAACCTGGTCGTCCTATCCCTATCCAACCACGGCCAAACAATAACAAAATCACACATACATACACGTGTTTTACGTGCACCAAATATCACCCACAATAAAACCATAATTGGCTGCAGGTAGGGTGGACAGAACAGCACACACTTGGCAGCATACGGCTCATATTCTGATCGCTGCCACACCACAACACACACACACACAGCACCACACCACAAAACACACACACACAATAGCCATGTCACGCTGGCTAGCTGGATGGCAGGCAGTGAGGCATATAGTGGCGCCATCTAGAAGGCCGTGTAAGGCGGGCCGCGCGAGCTGATGCGCAGTGTTTGTCGCTCGGCAAAGAAGCTGCGCACCACTAGCACCTGCCCGAAGCCGACCAGCAGCACTGCCAGAGTCTCGCCCAGCGACCAGTAGAAGACGCGCGCGTTCAAATGCTCGGCGCGCCGCCGCCCGCCGGCCTCCTGCAGCCGGTACTCGGTCTGGTGGTCGTCGACGGCGTTCAGGTGCTCGTGCACCGACTGCGACGATGCCTCCATCTACCGGCCGCCGTCACAAGCCACACAAATACACATCACATGAATCTCGACCATTAAGCCCACCTGGCCATTTAAGCTCATGTCATTTTTCAGGCCTGAAATACTAGGTTTTTAGTAGTACGGCCCGTAGTAGTAGTAGTTTTAGTAGTACGGTAAGGCACCCGAATTTTACTCTAACTCAACCTTTACCCGGTAATATTTTTCTGTTGTTCTGTTTGTTCTACGTAGATAATATGCTGAACCCACGACATCCTGATTGTAAATGCGACATGCTAGACTATAGTACCAGCGCCTACTACTATCATAACCAGAGCTGAGGCGGCCAGAACGGCGGCCGTTACCTGAGTGAGCGCCGTGGCGTGGTCGGCCAGCCCCGGCAGCGGTTGCTCGTCGCCCACCTGCCAGTCAAAATAGACCAGCTTGTGAGTGAACGACGAAAATTGATTGCCAAAACAGATAGCGTAGACTCCGGCGCCGCCGGTCGCCGCCGCCGACGAGAATTCGTGCTCTCCGTGCGACTGCCGCTCAAACTTGGCGATCACCTGGCGTCGCGGGTCTCTGATCTCGCAGTCGACGTCGTAATTGCCACCCGTCACCACCTGCAACATACAGTCACAACACACACACATCACTCAATTACAATTAGTACAGCACATTAGCCGATTGAGCCAAGTGGATAAATTTAGACTGTACAAGAAAGAAACTGCAAGCGAAACAAAAATGTCACCCCGGCCGGAATCGAACCGCGAATCGGCTCGGCATAAAATTGCCGGCCGCCACTAGAGATGCGACCTAAAAAAACATGCATGCAAAGAATTCAAATTATGGAAATGATATATTTGGGATGTTGAATGAATTATTTTTATCAACACATGGGTTATTCATGCTATTAGTGTCCCTATCAAATTGAATTATCATTAAATATGCACAATATAATTGTTATAATGTGTCTGAAAGGCCTAATATCATTGTTTGCACGGTAATGTGCGGCACTTCTATGTACAGTACAGTTTTGCATTCAATTATTGAGTTAATCATTGTGTAAGAAAGCAGGGTTTGAGAACCGTTTTTATGCTAAAATCTGAAACTGTTTTAAAAAAACAACAGGTGGCATAATTTATTCTTATTTTTTACACATTAACTTTTTCGTGCCAGAAATTAACTACGTTGGTTATAATAAGTTTCATCATTTCATTCAGCAGATCAATTATTTGCAAATATAAGAGTACAAACACTGCAAATATTTACACAAATACTACGAATATGCACACAAACTTAGTGTCCCTAATGAGACTACGAATAAAACCGGGTCGCAGTGGCAACGGACCAGAAAAACGCACAATATTTTCGTGTAGGAAAAAAACAACTGAGGAAATATATTTGATGTACAAAAAAGTATTTGAACACAAATAACTACATCAAAGAAACCATCATCCATAAAACCAGTTCTAAAAACAGGTTACTAATAAAAAAACAGTAAATTTGGTTAAACTTTCCTTGATCTGCCACCAATTTTTTTCGCAATCTCTACATGTACGAAAACAGTTTTTCCAAAAAATATATTTTGAAAAAAAACCATGGTTTAAAAGAACAGTTTAAATTAAGTGGTTTAACCAGCCGCTTATACATACCAGCAGGCTACTTGCTATACAAAAGTTATTTGAACGTACATTAATCAAATCTATCTTACATAGATACTGTTTTAGAAAACATTGTTTCATTAGAAAAGCGTTAGTTTAAATAAACGTTTGTCAAAAAAAACACTTGACCAACCAATTCGCTTGTCTTGTTCTGCTGCCAACATTTTCTGGACCTGTACATTAATGAAACGAATTTAAAACCAGTTTGAAAAACATCATTGCATTTTTTCATAAAAAACATGGTTTCTTTATATAAAAAACATGATTATTCAATGAATTTGTTTTGTTATGCTGACAAATTATTTCAAATATCCACATAATTATAACCATCTTTAAAAACATGGGTTTTCTCAATGAAAAAAAACTTAACCACCGGACCCGGATGCACTTTCAAACAGTCTCCTGAGGTATTTATTGATAAATATTCTTGTTTTTTATACTATTATCAAATTTTCTTTGAAATAAGACACGTTAAGATGTACAAAACATCAATTGAACTCATTTCTATGTACTAAAATCTAACATCCGATGACAATTGGGGCTAATTCTAAAAAAACACAAAAAACTAAAAAAAACATGTTATTTTGCACACAAAAAACGCAAACAAAAAAAACGTTTTTTTGCATCAGCCGCCACTCGCCTGAAACGAGAAGTGCGACTTGATATCGACGGCGATCTCCTCGTAGAAACACTGCTCCTCGTTGTCCTGCAGCTCGAACGTCAGCTCGGTGCCGCCGACGGCCGACCAGCACGTCGCCATAGCAACGATCACCAACAACAAGTGTTGTTGCCATGACAACCGCAGCGACATATTGCACGCACACACAAATCACCTTCTCTCACCGACCAAGCAGACAATACTCGCAGCAGCAACAACACAACTGGGAGAATGGTTGATAAATCACCACTGTAACCGAGCAGATGTCTGCAATGAACGCCAACACACACACGCATGCATACAAACACGACGCAGAAGGCAGAGTTAGACTGGCAATCAGAGTCGATTGTATTCATGCCACAGCTACTGGCTGAAGGAAAAAAAGACCGAAGAAAAGGAAGACAATTGTTATCAAAGTGCAACGCACAAGGATATACATATTAAATAATTACCTAAAGCCGCTCAATAGTTTAGTTCGATTTCGCTGAGCACTACATCACTAGAGAATTCAACGAATTGGAAACAAATCAAATAATAAATTTGGTGCGAAGCAAATGAAAATTATTAATTTTTAACCAAACTCAATACCACGTCGAATGCGTGTAAACAATATATAATGGACATGGACAACGAAGAGTTAAACGGATACTAAAAAAACGAACTAACTTAAACACAGAAACAGACATGAATAATTGATTAAATCAAGACCTAAATTCACTCCGACATTTAGATTTACTTCCGACATTTACTCTCACCATTAAATCAGATTTTATGCGACCAAAAACATACGCTCAATGGACACGTTAACATTTCAATCACTCTTGAAACACATGCGTTACAATCGCATCAGATTAATCTCATGAAAATCTCATGAGAAGATAGAACTTTGCTATTGAAAAAATAATACAACGCTTGCTCATAAAGTTCCAATATATTCTACACTTCAACTTAATTTTACCTGATACATTAATGACTTATGTGCTTACACTGCATTAATCCAATTATATAAAAAATCAAATCCATTCGGTTATAATATATAAGCAAACATTTTTATAGGTGATTTTGTAGATCAGCCACATTTATGTCTTTAAAATTTGGTTTGTTTCTTATAAAATGTAGCATATTAAATATTGAAATATTAAGCATATTCAATATTAAAAATTTACCCATTGCTAATTTGCATTCTTTTGCATGGCTTTATCGCTTGTGTTTATAGGGACTATATGATAATAAAAAAACATCACCACCGCTTCAAAAATATATTTTGTGCCACCACTGTACATAAACCCGTGCAGTAAAACCAAATCGCAAAAACTCACTAATCAGCATATGATAATATCATTTCATTGCTTCATAAACCGTTCGAACCAAGGCGGCATGAGCAAACTGCCCGCACTTTTTCAGCCTCAACGACAGATATTTCACTGCTGATCGACAGGTATTATTCCCTCGTCCACATCTGTCCACACTTGCTGGATCAGCTGCATCATTTGTTGTCGAGAATGGTCGCACCACACGCCATACACAGTATCACAAGCCAACTGCCCTCGATATTTTCCCAGCAGGCCGGCCGAGTCGTACAGCAAGCGCGAGGCGGTTCGATTCTCAACAGGCCCGCTCAAATCGCTGCCACACACACACACGCACACACGCACATGCTTGTATTTCATTCAATATTCAACAAGAATCTATGTATTTATTTATGTATTCCACAAAAATCTATCATCCAACTCTAGCTTGTTGTACTGAATCCCAAATTAAAAATAGTCTACCTAAAATATAGAAAAAACGTGAGAACACAAAAAATCGGCTGTCCCTGTAGCGCGCCAGTTAAAATATTTAGCGTTGTCGCACCCGACAAAGGCGAGCACTTGTTGCTCGCTGGAGTCAATTGTGGCGCCGTGTCCGGCGGCCGCTGCTTCCAGCAAGCAGATCAGCTTCTGGACGCAGTTGGAGTGGTCGTGGGCCCCTACCAACTGCCACACGGCGCTCTCAACCTCTGCACTCTCAACCTCTGCACTCTCATCCTCCACCGCTCTCCTTCCTCTGCCACACACACACACAGATCTAACGGTGTAATCTACCACAACGACATTTAATGTAATATCATCCAACACACTGGTTCTTAACCTGCGGGTAAATCACCGCTAGGGGTAATTACAAGTACCCCTCAATTACCCTTAGGGATAAATACTCCCTAGGTCGAGAAGTTAGCCTTAGGATAATTTTGCGATTTTTTAGGTAATTGGGGGAATTATCTCTAGTGTTTGAGTTTAGCCATATTTATCAATGTTGACAACATTTTGTGAAAGGGTAACATGCTTAATGGAGTAACAAGGTGGAAAAAGTCGGGAACCACTGATCTAAGCTAGTTGATCTCAAACGTTTACATACTTTCCAGTGACTCTTGTTCATTTACGATGTGTTATATGTGTGGGGAATGTGTGTGTCTGTGTTAGTGTGTGTTGGTGTGCATGTGCGTGTATGTAAAAAGGCTAAAAGTGAAACCTAATGGAAATGGAAAGATAGTACAATACATACGCGCATTTATTTTCATTTATTCAGACCAGTAGTCAGAAAATTGTTTACTGTAATTCCCCATTATTAATGAGGCATTATTCATTTAATACAATAGTGCTGAGAAATCCCCAAAACAATCAGTTGTTCCAGGTTGAATGTCAGGCAGACACAAGAAACGAAAACAAGCCACAATCGCCTCACCTGCGCCGGTTTCGTTTGCGCGCCAGTTTGGCACCGACGGCCAGGGCCCCTGCACCGGCCAGAGCCCCTCCTACCACCGCCGCTGTGGCTGCAGTGGCGGCTACAGTGGCTGTCGAGCCGCTCAACACAGGCAACACCACAACTCCTGTGCTGCCGACAGGGGGCGCCACTAGTGCACCCAGAAGGGCCACAGCTAGCACACTGATGAGCCCTGCAGAACGCATCCTGAAGGCAGCGCTTGAGGCGGACGTCTGTCTTGGACGATGTCAGCGTCGTGTTTATATAGGACGCACAAGATGACGGTGTTTTTGTGCCGAGCAGAAATTTGACTAGTCGTTTGAGTCGACTAAGCGGTGCGGTTTAACGGATGGTTGAACTTAACGAGCTGTGAGCGAATTTTGCGCTGCTTCAATGCTGCTGCGCGCAAATGTCGATCGTGTTTGTTGAAAATCGTTCGCTGGTTAAATGTTGGTGTTTAGCGCGGTGTTGAAGGGTGTGCCGCTTGCTTACCAACATACACACACACGCACACACACAACAACATCATATATTTGATAGAGCACATATTAATACACAGGTGCCAAAAAGACACAACCGACAGGAACATCACAGCGAGCAGGGAGTAGGCACAAATAGAAAAATGAAAACACGTTTGCAAACTGGAACATGCTAGATGGCCGTTGGCTATCAGAAAGCTCATCCGCCATTGAGCAGGTTTTGTATTTTTCCTGTCGGGTGTCTAGCCACCCTCCTCACTGCAGAACAGTGGGGGAGCCGGTTTAATCGCCGACGACTCGACCATGAATCTGGTAGTACTGGAACTACACGGTTACCAGTAGCAGGGCGAAGCCTGACCAGACAACGACGAATGCAAGAGATACACACACCACATCAACAATAATAACACTAGATTTAGTCGGTCCGTATTTATTAAGTTTGCAGAATACTAAATATTGGCCAATTCTCATGAAGAAAACATTTCATATGACGTTCCAGGAACATTAAGAAATCGTCAACCACAGAACGAATAAATCACAGAATAAATCCCGGGTATAGCGCCATCTGGTGGCGATAATTAAAAATAAGAATGTGCCGTCCAGAAGGCAGGCTGCTGACACTAACGTGCTAGCCACGTGGTGTACATGGGCTATTAAATCTGGTCCTGGTATATCAGGTTAGCGTGTGAGGTTTAAGCAGTTCAGCTTTAGCCGATCAGCCAAATAATTGATTGTTTCCGATTCGTCCTTCTTTGAGCAGCTGTGCAAACTCAGTTTTTAATAGGTTGTTCACCCATCCTTGCAAGACAATTCAATGTTATGCGCTATAATACATCCGTTAACCAATTGGCACTCTGAACCTTGATACGCCATTTGTATAAGGTAGATCTAGATGCAGTTTCTTTATCGCTTCTCGGCTTCGGCTAAGATCAAAGTGTAGTTTCTGTTCTTTTCAGCTTAATATCTGAAACGTTCCCTAAATGGGAACCAGCATATTAAACTGATTTTTGCAGATTGGTGGGGTGATAGGGCTTGCCCTTTTCCCGCCAAGGGTCGACCCGGTATTGCACCATATCTGGGAACGGCCTAATTTAATTTCATCTAAACATGTATCTTCTTGGTGCTTACGAGTATAGTTAAATGATTAGTGTTGAATTATACAGAATTGCGACAGCCTGTTTTCGTCATGTAACTAATACTGGACTTTGGGTTTTGTTTTCCTTTGTTTTATGCATTTTATTTCGCTCACAGCGTCTGATCTTCTCCTTACGTTTGTGCTGACCGTGCTTGTGTGTGGCGTGTGCCATTGTTTGTATTTATCTGTTCATGTCTTTGTGGATGTTTTTTCAATATGAAAATCTGTCGGTGTTCATCTTCCTTGCCTGTGTATAATCTGTCCGCTTTTTTCCGCCCAGATTAGTGATACTGTGGAAGATAGGACGGTGTTTCTCAATGGGGGCCATATGACCCCCTTGAAGGGCATGCAATTTTTTCAGTGGCTATAGGACCAAATTAAAAATGGGGCCACCATGGTTTCTAACGGGCCACGAAAGATATATATTGAAACAATATATTTATGCTATTATAATCGATGTTGTACATTTCACTCGTGTTATCCGCCGCGACGGTGAGACCCCCGGTGTTTGCCTGGCTCGATTGATTTTTTTTCTTCAATTTATTACGTGCAACCACGTCAAGCAAGTTGGTGACAAGTGATAAACATGAACTGAGTGTACAGGTTATCATTATGGACATAATATACTACATCATCATACACGCATATGCACCCGTATGCGACAAATACATACAAACATACGCACAGTCACACACACACATACACTGACACACACACACACACACACACACACACACACACACACACACACACACACACACACAGACGTACACACACACACACACACACAGACGTACACACGTAAACAATCATGTGTATGTATTTATATACATACACACATGTACATATGCGCTTCTAATAAACTCATGTGTGTAGACGGGAACGCACTTAGTTAACAGAACAACATATAGCTAAGTTAAAGTAACAGTTAACATAACAATTCAGTTAACAATTAACATACCAGTAGCAAGATTGTTAACAGTAAGCGAGCAGAATACATGTTAATATTCTCCAAAATGAGGAAAATGGTACAGAAGCATTTCCAAGTTTTCTCGTGCGAGAAGGAGCCGACAGACATCAATCACAGTTACATGTGGACCTGACGGCAGCATGCCTTCGAGGGCCGGACATTGTAGGTGTTATGGAGCTGGCAACTCCATATAAAATAATGGGCGACGAACGTTGCGCAGATATGGTATTGTGGAATTCGGCCGGGAGAGTGGTTTTTGTTTACGCTGTGATCACGAAAAATACGAGTGTATGAACATTGTGTGATTGTGTATTAAAGGTTGTGATTGAGAACCTGCGCTTTCGAGATTCTGAGAACCTACGTTGTAACAGTAGGCAATAATGTTCAAGTGCAGTGCCACCGAGAGTACCGCAGAGGGGACATGCTGATGACGATGGAGGAGTTAGAACAGCTGCTTCTTGCCATACAGGCCTGTACCCGAGGCGGAGACGAGTCGTGATAACATTATGACGTCTTGTTTGGTGGCCACACCGGTGATATTTGAATAGTTGTCGGCAGAAATGGTCATAGTGTTGAACAGTCACACCGGAGGGCCGCTGCTGCGCTCGATGCTCTTCAACATGGCGACGTGCGGCGCGACGAATATGCGAGAGTGTATATGACAAAGACGGAACAGTGAAACTATCGCTGAGGTCCAAGGAACAGACTGTTTTAGCCATGCGGTCCACTAGGTCACTGTTGGCGATGGCTATGTGTGAGGGAATCTATATGAATTTCACAATTATATTTTTCGTATAAATGTAGGTGAACCAATATAAAATCCATTTGATCAAAACAGGGTACGCCGGTTGTTGTGATGTTAGAGCCAGAAGGGCAGATTTTCAATCACATACAACCACGCCATTCACATAAAACCACGCCGCGTTTGATTGATCCGCCGATGTCCGTGTATGTCTGTGTGCTCACCCAACGCCACCTAGATACATCTGGATACATCATGTATCTAGGTGGCGTTGGCTCACCCCGCCTGTACGTACAATCGAGGCGTTGTTTTGGTGGTCGGTGGAAAGAGTCACCGGCGTACATGATCTAATTCTCTGGAGAAGTGACCTTGCGACAATAAATGTGTATATGGAACCATACGGACTTCTAGGGGACCAAGGACTGTTTCTTGGGGGCGACAAGGATTCGAACTGTGCTGAGGGAGATCACGACAAGAATGAGGTTGAGAAATACTAGGACTGCTCGCATCGAAGTCTTGGGGCCTTTCGACCCATAGCCGTGGTCATAACGAGTGACCTAGCCAATGTTTCAGCAAATCGTTGACTTGGCCAACAGCGATTGGGTTAGCCAACAACTGGCCTCGTGTGACCACTGCTTATCTGGTTAATGTGTGCTGCTATACGCTGGTGTTTCCTTCACTCGCACGGCACGGAGTCATCACTATTCTCCCCTTGTCCCCTGTTTTGCGCTGCATTTTTTTGGTCAACCTTTTCTGGACCTCGCAGTGACCGCCTAGGGTCACTTACGCTAGACGACGCGCACCACTGACTCAGTCCACGACGCGCAACAACTGTCTTAAAGCAGCAAGTTTACTTTGTCCAAAATTATACTTTTCCGTTGACGTAGTATACTTATTCATTTATTGCTCGCATGATATTTTTTATATGATCCTAATAATGGAAATAATTGGGGGCAAGACAATATAAGACAAATATATTGACTAGAAAATATTTATAATCAATATATTCATTTTAAAAATTTTCAGAAGAAATCCGAAATATTGAAAACCAAGCTTGTTCGAGTCTTTCAATATAGGCAATTTATGCATCCGAAATTCACAATGAATTTGAACTTGAACGTCTTGATATTCTGAAGGAGAAGGATTGTAGATGGAAAAGACAATTTTTTCCTCATTGAAAGTGGTTGTTCTTGTTTTTGTGGAAGAGTTTTTTGTTCTACAAAGTTTCAAGTTTTTCACAAAACCTGTGTCACCATGCTCAACACTGGGTATTTTTATATTTTCTATCTGAAATTAGGTTCTCAACAATTATTTCATGAAACAGTATTGAAACACTCATTTTTATACTTTCGTTTAATTTAACATTACATTTACTTTTTCACTTTATCCATGAATTTTAGGCATCCACGAATAATTGTTTATAATTTTTATATTTTTTAAACGGCCAGTTATTAGCAATACAAAATAGCTACTTGGATTGAATCGGGGCTGGTTAGGCTTAATTAGTTTTTTGAATTTATCTGTTCATACTACGCTACTAATTTGTGCTCATTCATATCATTCATATTATTAATTCATGCATATCATAACAACATTTTTAATATTGCATATTTTTTATTGAATTTATTATTCGCTTGTTGGGTTTTAGATATTATCTAGTATACTTATCCTAGTATTAAGTGTAATTAATCCACAATTAACACCATACTTATCTATTTATTATACTTATATATTCCTCTTTTTGGGGAGTTATTGTGGATCATTGTGTGGCTGGTATCGAACAACATACACTCTCGATGAGTCTGTGCGTGCACACGCAAGACTTGCATGTGTGTTTGTGTGTGTGTGTGTGTGTTTCTATATTGTGTGACGACCAGTAAGCTGGCGGGTCGTGTCGTCTTCATTACGGGCGCTAGTCGCGGCATCGGCAAGGAGATCGCTTTGAAAGTTGCTCGCGACGGCGCGCGCGTGGTTGTCGCCGCCAAAACAGCCGAGCCTCACCCCACACTGCCGGGAACCATCTACACGGCGGCTAAAGAGAGTCAGTTTTGCATCAGTGAACATGAGCAAACACTCATCCTCAACAACGTATGTGTATGTGCTTATGTTCTCACCGAGTTGTTCCGCAGAAATGTGTCAAAAACACTCGTAGTTCCCACCTTCCAGAGATCATACTTCTGTTTAAGCATTTATGTTGTAGTCTGGTTGACAATTTCCTTCGGTCATTTATTCAAATAATTCATTGACCTGTTTGGGAAGCTGTATTTTTGCTCATCTGTTTTGATTATTCGTTTTTGAAGGCCGAAATTGATTCCTGTTTGATTGTAAGTGTCGAAATAATTTTCTCTGAATATATTCTTTTTTGTTAGGCATCTATACAAAATATGTACGTAGGTTTATGTTTGTGCTTGTGTTTATGTATGTGTCTATGTGTGTTTAGGTGTGCATGTATGCACATGTGTGTGTGTGTGTGTGTGTGTGTGTGTGTGTGTCTGCTGTCTCTATACATCTATCCATCTACCTGTTCGTTCATCCGTCTATGTATCTGTATGTCTGTCTATATGTGTCCATCTCTATGTATCTGTTTACCTGTCTCTCTGTCTCTCTGTCTATTTGTCTATACATCTATTTACTTAGCTGTCTATTTGTGTATTTATCGGTGTGTTGCGTGCTAGTTGAGGCGGCCGGTGGTGAGGCGTTGCCGTGCGTCGTCGACGTGCGTGACGAGACGTCGGTGGCGGCCGCCGTACAGCAGACAGTCACACAGTTTGGCGGCATCGACGTGCTGGTCAACAACGCGTCGGCCATCAGCCTCACCGGCACGCTCACGACGCACATGAAAAAATTCGACCTCATGCACAACATCAACACGCGCGGCACCTACCTGGTGTGAGTATGTGTGTCTGTGTGTGAGTGAGTATGTGTTTGGTGTACGTGTTTTTATTTGTGTGTGTGTGTGTGTGCTGATATGCTGTCATCTTCAATAGATATGTGTGTGTGCGTGTGTTTTTGTCTTTTATGTATGGAAGTGTGATTTTCAGCGTATGTGCACTCGTCTGTCTTCTTTTTATCTGTGTGTATGTATGTGTGTGTGTTGGTGTGTGTGAGTGTGAATGTGTATGTCCTTTGCTTGTGTGTGTGTTTGCAGCGCTTTAGAGACCCTCTAGGTGTAGGGCGCTATATAAATATCTACCTAATGTAATGTAATGTGTGTGTGTGTGCATGCATGTGTGTGCTTGTGTTTGTGTGAGTGTGTGTGTGTGTGTGCATCCTTAACAATACTACAGGTATGTGTGCGTGTGTGTGTGTGTGTGATTTGGTGTATGTACATGTGCGTACGTATGTGTGTGTATGTGCGTTTGGCCATATGTGTGGTTGTGTGTGTGTGTGTGTGTGTCTGTTTGCGTGCGTGTTTCTATTATGCGTTCTGTGTTAATCTTGAGTATATCATCCATTCTACGTGTCATTCTACAAAGGTGATATTCTTATAAAACCATGTGCATGTGTATGCGTGCATTTGTGTCTATATATGTAGCTCTCTCTGTGTGTGTGTGTATGCATGTGTATGTGTGCGTGTATGTGTGTGTGTGTGTGGGGCAGTTCCAAGTGTTGCTTGCCGTATTTGAAGCGCGGCGTCAACCCGCACGTGCTCAACATCAGCCCGCCGCTCAATATGAACGCTCGCTGGTTCCGCAACCACGTGGCCTACACCATGGCCAAGTACGGCATGTCCATGTGCGTGCTGGGCATGGCCGAGGAGTTTCGTGCCGACGGCATTGCTGTCAACGCCCTCTGGCCCAAGACAGGTGAACTAGCTGGTGGCTGGTCGGCTGCCGCGGCGCCACACTCGGCCTCTCTCATTGAGTCAGGCATTTTGCCGTGATGAGTTCAATAAACTGGACTGTATTGTATGACTGCAGTGGCGGCGCCAGGGGTTTCCGCTTGGAGGGAGGGGGGCTGAGGGGGGCCAAGGAAAAGATGCGGGGGCTTGGCGAATCATGAGGAGCTACACTCGAAATGTTCATGTTCAGCATTTTGGGGGATCAGGGGGGATGTTTGGCACATTTTCTGGGGGTTTAGCTCGTCCAAGCCCCGCCTAACACCGCCACTGTTTGACTGAATTATTCACGAGTGTGTTGTCTGTGTGTGTGTGTGTATTTGTTGTGTGTGTGTGGGATCGCAGCCATATACACGGCCGCAATGCGCATGTTGGCCGGAGATAGTGTGGCCGCTCGTTGCCGACAGCCGGCCATCATGGCCGACGCCGCCTACGTCATGCTGACACGAGACAGCCGATCTTACTCGGGCCACTTCAACATCGACGAGGATGTGCTACGCGACGTCGGCGTCACCGACTGCCACGTGTACGCCGTGGACGCGGCGGCGGCGGCGGCGGCCGGCGGTCTGCTGCCGGACTTCTTCCTCGACGACGAGACGGACGCCGACACACAGCGCATCTCCGTCAAGCCGGGCGGCTCCGTCAAGTATCGACAGCCTGCCGCCGCCGCCGCAGCAGCAGCAACCACGTCAACTTCGGCATCGCACGACAAACAGGGCGATGATACAGGCAAGATTGGCGCCATTTTCGAGGCGATCAGCGGCTTTCTCGATGAAGATCTGGTGAAGAAGACGAACGCAGTGTATCAGTTCAATGTGACTGGTGAGCCTGCTCCCTCTCTCTCTCACACTCTATCTCTCTCTCTCTCTCTCTCTACCAGTTTTCTCCCTCGTTCTTTTTGTCGGCTTGTGTTGAATGACAAGCCAACTTTCCTGCTGTATCGGCCGTAATAAAAACAGCATGTCCAATGTGGCAGAGTATATATATATTTTAGACAAAAATGGTTGTGAATTTGGCTTTTTTCCAGGTCTAATATATTATAATAAATATAAATATAACATATTTATTTTTCGAACTGGCCTAGTGTGTACATTGATCGCGATTACTGTTTATGTTGGATGTAATGTTAAATGTAATTCACTGTAATGTGTTTCAATGTTGAACAGTTGCTCAATATTTGATGCTATTGCATTGGTATAGCAACGCGATATGCAACCATCGCGTTTGGTTGGCTCATGTGTATGTATGTTTGTGTGTGTGTGTGTGTGTATGCGTGTGTGTTGGTGTGTGTTTATGGAACAAAATACACTCTGAGCGTAAGTTTGTGTTTGTGTGTATGTATGTATGTGTGTTTTGATGTGTGAGTGCTTGTAATTTGGCAATTTAAATTATTGTTTTATTCTTTATTGTTAAACACACTGAAATTTGATACATTTCGATATGCCAAACTCTTCTTGTTACACTTGTCTTATTTCAGTCCTTGTTTGTTTCTTGTTCTCATCTTGTCTTATCTTTTTATCTGTGTGTTTTTCACTGCCTTTGTGCTTCGCTTAATCTCTCCCGCCTGTGTGTATGTGTGTGTGTGTGTGTGTGTGTGTGTGTATGTGTGTGTGTGTGTGTTTGAGAGCGTTTTAGACGGCATCGTGTATAAGCCGCTTTATTAATAGTTCACTACTGTGTTGTGCAGGAGATGCGAGTGGCCAGTGGTTCCTGGATCTGCGTAACGGTACCGGTTCTTGTGGCCAGGGAGCTCCTCCACTCGGACAACCAGACTGCACGTTCACCATGCACGATCAACACTTTCAGCAAATGTTCGCAGGTGTGTGTGTATGCGTGTGTGTATGTATGTGAGAGTGTCTGTGTGGGTTTTTGTCTTTGTGTGTTGCTGTATGTGTGTATGTTTTATTTGTGTATGTGTAAGTGTGTGTGTGTGTGTGTTTTGTTTGTATTTGTGTGTGTATGTGTGTTTTTAGTGTATATGGGTGTGTGTGTGAGTGTGTGTGTGTGTGTGTGTGTTTGTGTATGTAAGTGTATGTATCTTTGTATGTAAGCGTTTGCGTATGTCTATGTATGTTTTTATGTTACTGTCTCTGTGTGTGTGTGTACATATACTTTTATACATGTGTATGTATGTGTGTGTGTGTACGTATGCTTTTATACATGTGTATGTGTGTGTGTGTATGTATGTGTGTGTGTGTATGTGTGTGTGTTTGTGTGTGTGTATGTGTGTGTGTGTATGTATGTGTGTGTGTTTGTATGTGTGTGTGTATGTGTGTGTGTGTGTGTATGTATGTGTGTGTATGTGTGTATGTGTGTGTGTAGGTGAGTTGAAGGCCACCTCGGCGTTCATGTCTGGCAAGATGAAACTATCAGGCGATATGGCCAAAGCTATGAAACTGGAGAAACTCATGGCCAAACTCAAGTCCAAACTTTAAACTGCAACCGCTCACCGCGTGTATGTGCTTGTATGTATGTCTGTCTGTGAGATATTTAACTGGTGAAATTTCTCAGGGGTTCACGTGACATTTTAGGCTTTTTTTTCTTGGCTCATTTTGTGTTTGGCGTTTTTCCCGCCCTGTACATCTTATGCATCACCGTATCTGTGTGTATGTATGTTTGTGTGTTGTTGTTAATTGGGTATAGTAATGTTATTTGGGGACTGTTTTCTTGTTGTTTCGTGACCTCGGGGTCAATGACCGGTGACACGGTGACCTTGCTTTGTGTCTGCCTGTCGCGTCGTGTTTGATATTTGATCATTGATTTGCGTTCGGTTGGCTCAATTTGTTTTTGGAATTTTTGAGAAAGATTTTTCGAGATTTCATTTGATTAAGACAATTTAGACAAGACATTTGATTAAGACAATTTAACACATACATTGATTATATCGGCTAAATAACTGTTTATATGTTATTATTATTGTTTTGAAAATCAAGGCCGCCAGATTCGCATGTTTTCTAATTTAATTTGTGTTAAAATTGTTGGCTGAGATGTGACTTCTAATAAATGTCTGGTTCAAGTACAATTATCCAGTTATTTCTGAGTACAAGATGAAATGTTATGAGAATAAAATCACCATGAAATTTGTCTGTTTTGAAATTTTGGAAATGTCAAAGTTTTTCTTCAAATGGAATATTTAATTTAAAGCCTTTGTTGTAATTTCTGTTCCAGGGGAACCGTAAAAAATATAACTAAATTAATAGTTGTTTAACACATTATAAATTCTTTCCAACTAAATAGTTAATTTATCCAGAAAATTGTATATGACACTGTATATGATAAACCTGCGTTGACGGGAGTAGCTTTCAGATCTAAGGAAGTGAAAAGTCTGCTTGAATCTCTTGACTCCAATGGTGGCACTGATCCTCTGGGTATGTTTCCCTTATTTCTGAAGAAGTCTGCTGTAGCATTGGCTCCAAAACTTAGTGCCGTTTTTAGACGACTAATTAGGCGCGGCAGTTTTCCATCGTGCTGCCGAATCGCCAATATCACTCCAATTCCAAAAGGTCCTTCGTCATCCGATCCCAGTCAATAACGGCCTATTTCAATAACACCTCTGCTATCCAAGGTTTTCGAACATGTGGTTTGTCGTCGTCTGGCTCAATACCTTGAAAAGCACAGTTTGCTGCCGCCTAATCAATTCGCATATCGCAAAAATCGGAGGAAGTGGAAGTCGGAGGAAGTGTCCTATCAGTTATGACCCAATTCCTTCAAGGTCGCAAGCACAGAGTATGTGTTGATGGTAGGCACAGTGAATGGCATGATGTTCACTCGGGTGTTCCCCAAGGGAGTGTAATGGGTCCTCTCTTGTTCAATGTCTACACATCAGATTTGCTCAGCCTAACTTCGCATCCTGTTTTTGCTTACGCGGGTGATGTAACTATGGTGGCTACCGTTGACACTCCAGAGCGGCGACCCAATGTTAGTTGGTCACTGAACGAAGACCTGCGCATAATATCCATATGGTGTGAAACTTGGAATATGAAGCTTAACTCAAAAAAGTCGAAGTTTTTGTGTGTTTCTCGGTCTCGCACATTGAATCCATCGTTCGATCCTTTGTTGGTTAATGGCTGCGCAGTGGAAGAATGTAACGCAGTCGATATCCTTGGAGTTCGATTCGATTCAAGGCTGACTTTTGAGAAACAGGTTCGTCGTCTTGTGGTTTCCGCTTCTCAGAAACTTGGAATTCTTCGAAAAGCATATCGTGTACTCAATGATCGTTCGATATCTGCCTCGTGTTTGCGCTGCTTCGTTCTTCCTGTTCTCGAGTACTGTGCTCCTCTTTGGTCGTCAGCAGCTGATTCGCATCTCTGGCTCATTGACAGAGTTGGCTCCTCTGCCAGCTTCCTCTGTGGTGGAGATGCATGCTGGAATCTTGGTCATCGTAGGGATATCTCCAACGTTTGTATGCTGTTCAAGCTATTGACCAAAGAAAGACACCCTCTACACGGTGCTGTGTCTCATCAGCGACACTTTGCTAAGGTCACTCGACTGGCAGTAAATTCACATTCGCTCTGCCTACAAGAGCCAAAATGCAGAACGAATCAGTTTAAGCGTAGTTTCGTTGCCAGCTCTGTGCGGTTGTGGAATCAGTTGGATGATGGTGTGTGCAGGGCCAGCACAGTCCGATCATTCAAAAGTGCTGCCAACAAAGTTTTGAGAAATTGACAAGTTTAGTTCCACCTAAATTATTTATTTATTCATTTATTTGAGATTTATTTTGAGATTGACCTATGTACTTATTTATTTATATTATTTATGGATCGTTTTGTGATGTGTGTGTATGTGTGTGTGCGACTATCGTGTATGTGTGTTTGTGCGAGTGCGTTTGTTAGTGTGCGTGTGTGTGTGTGTGTTTCTTGCGAATTAATCTAGTCAAATTGTTGTTCTGCACTTCTCGTGCAGCATATTGTGCAATTTCTTTTGATCTAGTCATTTTCGTATGTATCATATCAATTGTATATATATATATATATATATATATATATATATATATATATATATATATGTGTGTGTGTGTGTGTGTGTGTGTGTATGTGTGTGTGTATGTGTGTGTGTGTGTGTGGATGTGTGATGTATTGATCTGTCATGATTGTGTGTGTCATATTGTCTTTGTGTATTTTTTCTCTTTCTCTTTCTCTTATTCTCCACGTTCAAAGTGCGCAGGGGCTGCATGATGCAGTTTATAGCGCTTGCGCTTTTCCTGTGTCACTTTGTTCGTTTTGTTCAATAATAATAATAATAATAATAATAATACATGGAATCTTTTAGAAGCCACAATAATCAAACAACACACAAATACACAGACACACACACACACACACACACACACACACACACACACACACACACACACACACACACACACAGACATACACATCTCCCGTAGAACTGGTTAGATATGCAAATACAACCAGATTGTGTGTGGAATAGGTCGATGACGGAAAGATATGTGACAGTGTGTTGTGTTCTGTCGTATAGAACGCATTGTGAGTGATTTTTAGCTGGCAAAAAATGAGTGTTGTGTTTTTGCTGGCATTTTAGTGTAATGTAAATTGTTCAGTGTAATGTTTGGCCTCTCTGGGCTTTGAATTAATTTCTCGAATTAACCGTACATTTTCGCTCTTTAATGCACTATGACTCGTCAATTTATTTTTTTCAGTCTAGCATTTTTTAAATTCAACTTTAAATTTAAATTAAATATAATATTTGGTATATTTTTCATAATATTGGATATATTTTCGCTTCGTCAGTATAAAACAAACACAAATCCCAGCCTGACCGATGTGTTATTTTTGATAAACTTCACATTTCATTACCTAATTCAATTTATTCAAGTTAAGCTGTGTCTATATCTACACATGATATGTATACGAATCGGCTGTTTATCACGTGAAACACATTCACTAACAGCTTGGACCAACTTCAATATTTATTACTTGTGCGTGCTGTGTGTGTGTGTGTGTGTGTCTGTTCATGTGTGTGTGTGTGTGTGCGTGCGTGTGTTATCATGGTGGTATCTTGCGCATGCCAATTCGCTCGTGAGCTGTGTGTGTGTGTGTTGTGTGTGTTGTGTGGTAAGTTATTTCAGTGATTGGTAGTGGTAGTGGTAGGTGGTAGAACCGACAGTTACCATGCACGTGATCACATTGCTAGCCGACTTGGCCGGTTACCATGGCCGCCATCATTCACCCCTGCAATCTCATGCAACCGTGCAACACCGGCTCGTGCGCAAGAGGAACGCACCGTTGTTGCACACACACAGCAACATCAATGGCGCCAGACGCGATTTGTCAGGTGGGTGGTTTTGTATGCATCTCATGTCAAAACAGTGGCCGATGCAGAACGGCTCAAATGGGGTGTCCAAGTGGGTAGCTGTACAAGTGGCTGTGCAAATGTTAGACGGGTGCAATATTAGAACAATAATACTCTTGTTATGATTGTTAATACTACGGTACAATAATACTTTTGTTATTATTATTAAAATCAGTAGAAAAGTTGGGATGAACGCTACACATCACATGTGACAGTAATCCCCACGCACCTTGAACATCAACGTCATCTTAAAAAAGGGGTTCCCAACCTTTTTGTGATCGAGTATCAATTGAAGGTCAGGCGTACAGTCGCCGCGTACCACCTGGTTTCAGAGAAACTCAGTTCGATCAGATATCACTTTTTACATATTTGTACAAGTAGAACGCATAAATCAACTGAAAAAACGACTCAATACGAGGACGGTTTCTTCACCATCAGCTGGTCGATTCGAGGAATGACTCACAGCACATGGGAAATCATGTCCTGGTGTCATTGTTCATGACTTAGAGAGTGTTCGCGTACCACTAGTGGTACCGGTACCACAGGTTGAGAACCGCCGCCTTAAATGTCTCAATTTCTCAAGTGATTGACGGTTTTGGGGAGCGTTGTTCTGCAGTAGGAATTGTCCGCCTGTGACTTTGCTGTTCTGGTTCAATCCAGTTCTCAGTCCCGGGGCAGACGAGTACATTATGCGTGTGTTTATCTAGCTTACTCGCAATAACTCAACGTTACTTTCCGAGCCGGTTTTTCGACTGCGCTCGTTACAGGACAAGTTTACCTGTTGCTCTACACAACATGACATGCTGGAAAGTCGTCGGCGTAAGTGGGTTCAACTCAAGATATATCCATCGATAGTAAAACTGTTCATCTCTCTAGTTCAGTGGTCCGTAACTGTTTCTCTAATTCTCGGATTTTTAATTAGCTAATGTTTCATTTTCCACACAGCAGCACTGAGAAATTAAATAAATTCAGTTTCTTCCGTCAAATATAATGTTAGGAATTCACTACAAATAAAAATAAACTAATTCGGATTGATAAGAACCCACACTTGTCCTTCTATTCGACCTACACCACTTGGCAACCCTCCATTCTCCTCCATCAGTGGCTTACTATCAGGTTCTTTCTAGATCAATGCGACGTTTTGCTCGCCCATTTAGCACCGTTCAAAATGGAGTGTCATAGAAACTAAAGCAGCAAATCTACCAAAGATGATCAAGGATTTAATAAATAAAAATATCCATCACCAACCGTTTTGTTTTTGCAGTGAAAATCGAGCGCTGAACAAATTATCGTCTCTTTTGTTTTTCTAAATTGGTCATTTATTATTGGAAACTATTAATTCTGTTATTTATTAAAGTATTTCTCATATTTGAGCTATTATTCCACTGAAACTCGGTGGCATAGGATAAGCCATCGCTCGACCGTGAATGACTCGGCATAGTGTTTTGTTTGCCATCCCAACACCAGACACTTCACATACACACACACACACATGCGCATGTGCGTGCGCAAATGCCCTCAGGCGGTGTGTGCTACCACTGACCATCCTTAGACAATTAAACTTGTAAAACACACTTTGGTTACGCCACAGACACACACACACACACACACACACACACACACACACACACACACACACACACACACATGCACACGCACGCACATGCACATGCACACACAAACATACACACACACTCACACACATGCACACACACACATATATATGTTTTCTTTTACTTAAACGCTATATCTACGAGTAGATATATACAGTTCACAACAAATCAATTTTAATGCGGTGTTGTACAAACGGGCACACACATACACACACACACACACACACACACACACACACACACACACATACACATACACACACACACACATACACACGGACACACATACAAGCGCATTCACATGCACAGCTGAGTTTTAGTGTGCATTTGTATTTTGCGTATGTGTGCACGCTTATGCTTGAGTGCATTTGTGTGTGTGTGTGTGTGTGTGTGTGTGTGTGTGTGTGCATGTGTGTGTGTGTGTGTGTGTGTGTGTGCATGTGTGTGTGCATGTGTGTGTGTGTGTGTGATGGGGTGACGTAGCGGAAATTGGCATTGTCTTGGCAGTGTTTTAGAGGCCGTCGGCTTGTGTGTGTGTGCTGCTGTGTGTGTGTGTGTGTGTGTGAGTGTGTGTGTGTGTGTGGGTGTGTGTGGGTGTTGTTTTAATGTGTTGGGAAGATTTAGCGAATAATCAGTAGTTGATATATCTCGTTCTCTTCTTGTGATTCATCCCTTCCTAGCGGTAAGCGTTTGTGTTCATGCCACTATGTGGGTGTATACAACTTATGGTGTATATATATACCCCAGTGGTAATTTAACTTCAGGTTGGAAACCAATGATATATACGTACATGTATGTATAGTATAGTATGTATATTATAGTATGTTGTTGTTGTTGTTGTATAGTACATACGCGTATACATTGTGTACGTACAGTGAACCCTCCAAATAGCGGAATACCACCGGCGGATCCAGAGGGGGGCTAGGGGGCTGAAGTCCCCAAAATATTTCCATCAACTCCTCATAACCATGAGATTCACTAAAAGTATTCAAGGAAAATTATTTTTGTAAAGTTTGTTGATATAAGCATTATCGCAAAGCATATTCGCGCATAATGCGTTTGTAAATATGTGTATATATAATTGAAAAACAAATTTCAGACCCCCAAAATAACTCAGCTCCCCAAAAGTTACACTCTGGATCCGCTACTGCGGAATGCTTCCTCGGTCCGTTCAAAAGCCTATCAAATATGTCTTAATTACACTTCCAAATAGCGGAATGATTTATTGGTCTGCACTCATTTAGCACACCTCCTGTAGTTACGAACGAACACGCACAATTCGCAAAGTAAACGTGAAGTTCTCTCTATTCTAACTGCTCTTATACGCATTTAGCTCCCGAGTGGCTTAGTGGTTAGGCGTTGAACTCTCGTGTCAGAGGCTCGCGGTTCGAATCCTGGCCCGGGTTCGTTCCTCAACACCTCTGCTTGAGTCTACCGGGAGTCACCACCGTAGATGGGCCCACAGTGGGGCTGGCCGTATAGTCTCAACTGGCAGGTGCGCGCTTGAAATACCAATAACAATAACACATACGCATTCACACACAAACACACACACCCTCACTCCCCCCCCCCCCCCCACACACACACACACACACAGTCAGACAGACAGCCACACCTATACACTCGCACTCACTTGCACATAGGTTAGTTTAATACAGAGGTTTCTGTATGATGTTTATAAAAATAGAAGATGTATGCTAAATATCGCGACTCCAGCTTGTCGACTGACAACATTTGCCAGCTAATTGGCATAAACGAGTGATTCATTGGGACCAGCTATCTAGACATATATGCTTATTATTAGGTATAATCAAACTAAGCGGCCTACTTGGGAACTCAGATTGGCGGGAGACTTGTACAGGAATCATGCAGGAATCACGCGCAGCTGAATAATTGTTTGGGATAATTGAAATGTTGCGTAGAATCATTTAAGAAAAATGCAAACTGATGAATAATAAAGTAATCTCAAGTGAAAAATGGACGATTTAGAGTAAAAATGGCTGGTAAACTTTGCTGCAGAACACCTCCAAATAGTGGAATTTATTCTCGGTCCCTTTACGTCCGGAGGGCCGACAGTATGTGTATATATGCGTGTTTGCTGAATTGATTCTTATGCCGACGAAAGCAAGTATTATCTCGTTGTCTTATCAAGGCAATCTCGTTACTAGATTCTACGATATTTCACTTGGCGTCTCTCACATACTTGCGCAATAAACGAGCGATTTTTCTGATCTAAAAATAATTGTCTCTAATCGTGTTGAGATAGGAATTAATAGATTACATTTTAATTACCGTACAATTCGGCCAGATCAGTGGCGGCGCCAGGATTTGTCCGGTGTAGGGCTAAGGAACCGGAATGCGGGAGCGGAACCGGAATGCGGAATGCGGGGGCTTGGCGAAACGTAGAATGGCCACATTCCGAATCTCTAAAATGATTAGTTTCTGTGCGAAAAATTAAGCTTTCTATTTAAAAATAATACATTTATTTAACATTGATTTTTATAGCCTAAATATATTCATTGACGTTTTTTAAGGCACTGGTCAAACCATTATACACTAGCAGAGGTAACATATGGAATTTAACTACGCAAACTATATACAACCCCGGATATTTGAAACATTCTACAAAAAGAAGCCGGACAGGCCGGACAGTCCTAAAAACTGGACATATCCGGGAAAAAGAGGATGTATGCTCACCCTACCAAGCATGAGCAACTACACTAGAAACGTCTCTGGTATGGTTTGTTTGGCTGGCTCAGGGGGGAGGCTTGACACAATTTTTGGGAGTTCAGCCTTTCCAAGCCCCCTTTTGGGGCCACCAATGCTATTATGCTAAAATAGAGTTGCTTGTACTGACTGGCGCGTGCATTCCGACAAAAATGCATTGCAACCTGTGCATTGCAAGCTGTGCATTGAGTGCTTGCAGCGTATATTATTGCAGCGTCAGCTGGTGCTGACAGATCTGATATTATAAGCCGTGTCAAATTTCATGTATGGTTCTGGCATGTTGAACACAGGAGTAGGGTGACAAGTGTACTCGGCGTGTCTGTGTCTTGTGTGTGTGTGTGTGTGTGTGTGTGTGTGTGTGTGTGTGTGTGTGTGTGTGTGTGTGTGTGTGTGTGTGTGTGTGTGTGTGTGTGTGTGTGTGTGTGTGTGTGTGTGTGTGTGTGTGTGTGTGTGTGTGTGTGTGTGTGTGTGTGTGTGTGTGTGTGTGTGTGTGTGTGTGTGTGTGTGTGTGTGTGTGTGTGTCTTCGGGTTCTCATGTTTCTTCTTCTCTACACAAACTCAAGTTACTTCCAATCAAGGCTCTTATTGAGTATCGTATTTGTTTAATTATTCATTCAACTCTTCATCTTCGTAAGCCTACGTATCTGCTGGACCTTCTGTCTTATAAAACCTCATCTCTTTCTCTTAGGTCTTCTAAGGATCATTTTCTACTAGTTGA
>OU696590.1:2440000-2460000 GCA_916048095.2 Sacculina carcini
TGATTGAGCAAAAAGCTCGCGTTTTCGACAAGTTGTTGCTACAGGTGTTTAGTGATGGCAGACATAGAGAACTCGATGATAGATGAACTCACAGACAAGTGATAGATAGGCTGGCTTTTGTTAGGCTATTTGTGAACGGCGCTTATATTGTGGGTTTTTTGTTGTTGATTGTGATTAATATTTTCTTGAAATTGTTCAATTGAATTTGCATGAATTATCTACAAAAATAATTTGTCCATAGATTAAGCACCACATCATGGTTCTGTGCTCAAGGAGCGGTGTTTGGCGTTTGTTCTGGTCAGGTGAAGGGAATTTTGACCAGTTTTTTGTGGCGCCATGGGAACAAATTTTAAAAATGCGGGGCCACAATATTTCCTCTAGGGACACGAAATATTTATGTTGAAACAATTTATTATTGTATGTTAATATTTGGGATGTTGTACATTTCACTCGCGTGATCCGCCGCGACGGTGAGACACCCGGTATTTGCCTGGCTCGTTTATTTAATCCGCCGACGTCCGTGTATGTCTGTGTGCCCCCCTGTGCAGAGTACCGTCAAATCAGCTAATGATTATCCGTCAGTATTGCAGTGAAAGTGATGGTGATTTGGACCAGTGTTTGACAGGTTTTGCTTGGGTTGAAGCTATAGGTGTCAGGAATCAAGAACATTAAATTGAGAAAATTTGATTTAACGAATTTCTTTCAGTCCTAACCTAACCTAACTAAACCTAACCTAACCTAACCTAACCTAACCAGCTAAACCTAACCTAACCTAAAATTTATTTAAAATATAGAAAGGTTTTTGTGCGTTTTTAAGCCTTTTTAATGAATTAGCGTTTTTAATGTTCTTGAATCCTTACACATTTAGCCTAGACCGTATGCTTGTCTACATTTTCAACTGACAATCATAGAGGGGCTAGTGAACTCTGCGCCGGCAATACTGGTTTGTATGCTTGTGTGCCCGTGGTGCGTTCGTCCACGTGGTCATCTGACTCATCTGTACACGCACTATGATTATTCCACGTGCATGTATGTGTATGGAATCATGCACATGCATGCTGGCTCGCAATATTTAACTCAATAAAATATGAACGTTTCAAGACACCCTTAATTTCAGGATTTTCTGTTGGGCCTAATTATAATTCACTTGGCTTGTAACTCGCCATCTTTTGGTACGAAAAAGGTACGTTAAATTTTTTTTCCGAGTTTCGTACCGTACCGTACTTGGCAAACAATTTCGTACCGTAATTTCGTACCGTATCGTACCCATACTCTGGACACTACGTGTCATTATAGCAGTCTTGCGAACACCAACATGCATGCACACAGACAGTCATTCACTTCCTGTTACCTTTCTGTGCCTGCATGTTGTAACTGTAATTAGGCCCCTTTCACACAAGACTGTTGGGAGCCACTGGAACTGCTTCAATGCTCGGTATAAGCATGTGTGTCTGTGTGCATGTGTGTGTGTGTGTGTGATTTTTCACCACTGGACCATTTCTGAATGAGCTTTGCTTGTAACAGGTTTTCGTTTCTCAGTGTTTGTAGTGGTTGACAGAGACGGCTTGAGTCAGAGGTTGAAATTTAAAATGTTATCTAGGATTTAAATGACAGCGAGCATTAATTGGCGGATATTTCGCACTCGCTTGTTTTATTTTTAGCGGAAGAAGTCGGCTTATACTATGACGCAACGAAGACGAACTCGAAACCGAGGTTAATCGTTTTCAGCCGCGTAAGCGGCAGTTGTTTTTTTATAGCTGGTTATGTTTAAGTCAGTGTATTTTGCTTTTGAGCATTGAAGGATGATTTTTATAAGGCTAATTATTCGAGAGGTATGTATAATATTCGCATAACTGGGTTTCTATTGCTCCCTGACAGTCCAATTTTATAACTCCTAACCGCGATTATTTGAATCTCTTGTGAGAGTTAATGCCTCTCACATGGTTATTGCATGTTTTTTGCTTTAACAAATGATTAAGTTTTTTCCTTTTAGTTTTTCACGCTTGTGTAGTATGCGGATTCTGTCACTTAAGCGTAATGTGCTGTACAAACAAACAATGTTTTTGCATCCTGGTTTCACAGAGGTATTGCCATAAATAATTTCGATGCAAAGCTGTTTATATTTGCTTATAGTGCTGTATTTAGCGTTTGTTCGAGTTTGTTTAATTTTACGTTTTATCGGAGAAGTTCTTGTGTTAACTTCAGATCTGCCTTTGTTTCTTGTATTGCCAGGTGAGTCTTCGCGCGTCTCGCGAGATTTGGCGTCCAGCGGCGTGGTGAAGGATCCACGCGGCGGTCGACAAGTCCACGATCTTGCTGCTGCACCAGCTCCCGCTGAATCGCAGCAAACCATGATTGCGCCTTTTCGCAAGCAGGCGGCGCTGACGGCGCGAGTTGGCTCGGCCCTGCTCTACGCCACCTGCTCGTTTCTCATTGTTGTCGTCAACAAACACGTGCTCACCGACTTCAGGTGACACCTGGCCTCTTGTTTCATCGCTTCTGTTGTATATCTCAGTGTTGTTGTATATCTCAGTGTTGTTGTATATCTCATTGTTGTTGTATATCTCAGTGGTCCTTGGCTTTTTTCCAGTATTCGCACTTTTTTCAAATCAGCAGTCAGTTCTCGCATCCCCTGGATTCTTGCTATTATGGAAAACATGAAAAATATTACCATTATGAAAAAGATCAAATAAATATGACGTAATTTTTTAATCAATATTCATTCATACAGCTTCAAGTGTCCTGCAATTTTTCCGGGCAAATGTAAAATGTTGGTTTTTTTGTTCTCACCCCTAGTTCCGTTGGTTTGAGTCCTCGCACCCCTTTGGAACCGGGCTCGCTCTCCATAGAGGCTCGAGCACCCCCGGCTAAAACCCCTAGACTATCTGGTCTATTAATTTGAGAACGCGCTTCAGCTCTACTCACACGCGCCTGATAAATTCCACATACATCGATGTGTTTCTGCTATTTTTCCGTTCTTCTTGTGCTTTAGTGCTGCCACTTCAACTGTGTAGCGCGCGGTAATTTCAATCTTTGAAATTAAATGTTTTTTCATTGCTAGCATGCTTGTTTGTTGACAGATTTCCTTCATTTCAAGTTCTGGGCCTCGGACAGGTTGGTTTGTATTTTCACTAATAATTTTCATTTGTCTACTCATGACTCGAACTCGAATGACGTTGTTGTCTCGTGTCGTTCACTTTGTTGATTGTCTATTTTTCGGCTAGCTCGGTTGCGCTTAATGAGCCAGTTAAACAGGGGCTTGCATGTGTTATATATACATACTATTCATTGCGCCTAACCTTGACCGCTCGCACGCTCTGTTTCAAACATATCCGATTTGAATCGAGCTGTTTGAAATATGTAGTTACCATTTTTATTTCTATTTAAAATATTGGGTTAAAGTTGGACTAGATAATGTATTGCTGTCAGAATTATGTATCATGTGTGCGATTTATTGATGCAATTCGTAAAGCTCTGTGTTGTCATGGTAACCATGTGAAAGAGGCGAACATCACGTGAACTGCTGGTGCTGGCGAGAAGAAGAAGAGGAGATAGGTTGTGTGTGTTTGTGTTTGTGAATTGCTTGATTAATTGTGAATTGGTATTTATCTACAATCAATTGTTACTGGTTTGGACTAGAAGTCAACCGGCCCAAAAGTACTACTACGCAACCAGAACAGATTGTAAAGATGTTTTCAGGCGGATGAGAAGGATGGTTGCCTGGCTTAAAAAACTCAACCTTGTAGCTAAGCTAGAGAAGGTGGATGACGTGGCCAGTTTTCTTCCATTGTTTCTTGATGGTGACGTACTAGCACTGTACTTGGAGCTTAGTGATGAAGACCAGAAAAACTCCGCCAAAATTGAAGCTGCATTGAAAGCCGCATTCAATGTCGATGCATTTGTCGCTCATCAGAAATTATGTACAAAACGATGTAGTGGTGAGGCCGTGGGTGTTTTTGCCAACGATATTCGAAGACTAGCTGGGCTGGCAAATTTCCACGGAGAAAGTTTGGAAAATTTGGTAAGACTTACCTTCATGAATAGATTTCAGATCACGTGAGATTGACGCTGCTGGGACTGCCGGGTGTTCAGTCGATGGCAATGAGTGAACTAATATCCCAAGCACATGTGTTGACAGGAAGTACAGAATGTAATGGTTTTGCCGCTGAAGGAATATTGACAAGACAGACGAGCAGAGTTATTTCACCGGGTGAACGAGAGCTGTTAGCAGTTACTCCTCTGATCCAGTAAAGGCGGGCAACAAATTACCCATTGTTGAAGTCATGCTGGCGGGCAAAGTAATTCGTGCGTTGGTAGATGCAGGGTGCTCGGCGACAGTAGAGTGTACTAGTCTTGTCAGCCAGATTGGAGGAAGAAGTTGCATGACAGCCTTTGATGACAGAAAAGTGAAATTTAGAGATATGCCACATATAACTATTGGTATGGTGGAACATCTTTAACGGTACTAGCGGTAGTTGTAGGCGATATTGTGAATTTTGTTGATTTGGCGATGGGAATGGATATGATTGAAAACATGGGTTTAAGTCAATGGTACTCATATTCGATTTGGATCAAATATTTGTGCAATGAGTGTTGGCGATATGGAAATTTCCGCTTGTTCAGTCAGTGGATGTAACGGCGGAAATAGATTGAAAATCAACCATCCAGATTTTTCGGCAGTGTTTGATGGTATAAGGTGGGAGGTTGAATGGTTTTCCAAGGCAACAGAACCCATGCTGTCCAAGATCGTAGACTGCTATGAGAGAACTATTGAAGACGATGTCCGTGATGAATTTGATACGCAAGTGCAACGGTGGATCGAGGAAGATATTCTTATTACGTGTACGAACTGGCGTGGGAAATGAGTGCTACCTCTGTTGGCTGTAGTTCAGCCAGGCAAGCATTAAGTTAGGCCAGTACTGGATTTCATGGTTAAATAAAGGTTAAATGCCTAAGTGACAACTGCTACAAGGGAAGAAGCCGAACCTTTTGAACACACAGGTGTGTCCCGTGCAGCTCGCTGCCACCGCAGAACCGACTCTCTCCACACTATGTCGTCACAAGGACGGAAGACGTATTAGAGAGGGCCACCTCCCCAGAATTCATGATACAACACATGAATGATATCTGGAACCATCATTTACTGCTGGTTGGACAGGGGCTGTTAGATTTTAGAATTCGCCCAATGAAATTCTGCTCCGCCGGGATTCGAACCACGGTCCTCCCGCTTGTGAGGCGGGTGTGCTACCACTACACCACGGAGTCCACAAACTCATGGAGTTAAACGCGTTTGTAAGCATTCATACCGGAGATGATTGTATCTACGTATGTGCTGAAAAAATAAGAACGTAGAGACGTATTGAATGGAACGCATCGTTGGTAGATTTGAAAGCAGCATACCTTCATTTTCAAGATTAACAGAAGTTGTGGAAACACCAGCTGGTCAAATATAAACGAAGAGTGTATTGCTTAACCAGAATGGGATTTGGTCTGTGTTCAGCACCGATGATTATGACCCGTATAGTTCGCATTGTTCCTCAGCAATCAAGAGTGATCGAGAAAGCTACCGATTCGTGTATAGACGACATCATTGTAAACGAATCCATAGTGTCAGGAAGGGAAGTTATCAAGCATCTCCGTGAGTATGGCCTAGTAGCAAAATATCCTTTGCGTATTGAAAATAGTGATGTCATCGGCCTAAAAATTCACAAAACAAAACACGATCTATGATACAGCCGAGCTAACGAAATTCCGATGGTCCCCGTCACATGACGAAGCGTCACTTGTTTTCAATCTGCGGCATATTGATAGAACATTATCCAGTGTCAAGATGGTTGAGAATTGCGTGCAGCTATATTAAGCGCGTATAAGAGGAAGAGGAGATAGGTTGTGTGTGTGTGTGTGTGTGTGTGTGTGTGTGTGTGTGTGTGTGTGTGTGTGTGTGTGTGTGTGTGTGTGTGTGTGTGTGTGTGTGTGTGTGTGTGTGTGTGTGTGTGTGTGTGTGTGTGTGTGTGTGTGTGTGTGTGTGTGTGTGTGTGTGTGTGTGTGTGTGTGTGTGTGTGTGTGTGTGTGTGTGTGTGTGTGTGTGTGTGTGTGTGTGTGTGTGTGTGTGTGTGTGTGTGTGTGTGTGTGTGTGTGTGTGTGTGTGTGTGTGTGTGTGTGTGTGTGTGTGTGTGTGTGTGTGTGTGTGTGTGTGTGTGTGTGTGTGTGTGTGTGTGTGTGTGTGTGTGTGTGTGTGTGTGTGTGTGTGTGTGTGTGTGTGTGTGTGTGTGTGTGTGTGTGTGTGTGTGTGTGTGTGTGTGTGTGTGTGTGTGTGTGTGTGTGTGTGTGTGTGTGTGTGTGTGTGTGTGTGTGTGTGTGTGTGTGTGTGTGTGTGTGTGTGTGTGTGTGTGTGTGTGTGTGTGTGTGTGTGTGTGTGTGTGAATTGCTTGATTAATTGTTAAATGTTAATTATCTACAATAAATTCTTACTGGTTTGGACTACAAAATAATTATTTATGACAAATTATTAATAAATAAATATCAACACACTTGACACAAAAACTGACACGTACAAAACAGTTTTTTACCAAGCGGTTTTTCAGTTGGCCAGTTGGCATGCGGTGGTGTCACGCTGGCGTGTTATTTGACGACCTTGTGTTGTCAGATGCTGGCCACTGTTGTCGTGCTGTATCTGCTGCGAACGCTCGGCTTCATTCAGTTTCCCGCGCTCGATATGTCCGTGCCGCGCAAGGTTTGTCGCCGCGCCGCAAAATAACGACCCATTTTCAAACATTGTGCGGGAAATTGGGAATATTTGGTTACTAATTTTGCTAAATTCAATTGATTATGTGCTAAATGCAATGGTAATTGCTAAATTCAATTGCTCTCGTGTGTTTCTGTGTTTATGTGTGTGTATTTTGTGTGTCTGTGTTTATGTGTGTGTATTTTGTGTGTCTGTGTTTATGTGTGTGTGTGATTGTGTGTATGTGGGTGTTTTGTGTGTTTGTGTGTGTATTTTGTGTGTCTGTGTTTATGTGTGTGTATTTTGTGTGTCTGTGTTTATGTGTGTGTATTTTGTGTGTCTGTGTTTATGTGTGTGTGATTGTGTGTATGTGGGTGTTTTGTGTGTTTGTGTGTGTGTATTTTGTGTGTCTGTGTTTATGTGTGTGTATTTTGTGTGTCTGTGTCTATGTGTGTGTGATTGTGTGTATGTGTGTGTGTGTTTCTACAGGTGTGGCCGCTGCCTGCCTTGTACGTTGGCAATCTGGTATTTGGATTGGGCAGCACCAAACAGCTGAGGTGAGTGTGACACTCTGACTCTCTCTGACACCCTATCTCTGACTCTCTCTGACACTAGCTGACTCTCCCTCTCTCTCTCTCTGATACAATCTTTCTGACTCTCTGGTACAGGGTGTCTCAATGCATGCAACCCATGTAAATGCTTATCATTTTTCCAATATTTATGTTGTTTTTCTTTCTTTTCATATTTGATGAGAGGAGACCATAACAATTAGTAATTATCAATCAAAATGTCTTGGACAAAAGAGGAAATAATATTTTGCGTCACTACATATTTGGAGAAGAAATCAAAACGGCGCAGGCAAAATATCACAGGAAGTTTAATTTGAACAATTATCCCAAGACAAGTCAGATTTATCGTTGGGCACACAAATTCAAGCAACAGGATCGGTAAACAGCCTCAACAAGAAGTCAGAAACACCCAGATCTGACAGGAAACCGACTGTAAGATCTCATGACAATGTGAATGCAGTGAGAGATTCTGTCGCAAGCAGCCCGAAAAGTCCATCCGAAGACGAAGCCAAGCTCAAGGTCTTTCACGTGTGTCGGTGCAAAGAATCATGATCAAGCATCTTCATCTGCGCCCATACAGGATCCAGTCTAAGCATACACTCACAGCAGCTGCCATGACAGAACGTATTGTGATGTGCTGGTGGTTCGAGAACAAGATCGAAGACGACCCTGACTTTCTTGATGATGTTTGGTTCAGCGACGAAGCTCACTTCTTGCTCACAGAGGCCCTTGCACTCTGTGAAATGCACGGCCTGGGCGGCTTTATGTTTACGGCCTCCTCCGCAGACGAGGAGGCAGTAACTGTCACAAAGAATGGTTACATTATGGTGCTCAACAAGTTCTGGAGGGCACTTGGGTCAGGTCGCGGTGCAAGTCGAGATGTGCAATGGTTCCAACAAGATGGAGCAACTTCACATACAGCTAACATCACGATGGAGTGGCTGGACAACTGATTCCCTGATCGACTGATCAGCAAGAGATGGGAGCTCGAGTGGTGTCCGTATTCACCTCATCTGAGCCCTCTAGGGTGTTATCTCTGGGGGTTCTTGAAGGACCACATCTATGAGAATCGTCCTCAATTCATTGCTGAACTGAAAGTGGCCATCACCCAGAATATTAGGGCTATCAGGAAGGAAGAGTGAATCAAGGTGGTTGACAACTTTGCTCGTCGGCTCCAAGTGTGCCTGCAGCGCAACCGTGGTCATTTGGAACATGTGCTCTAGCAAAATTATCCTTTAAGCGAGAAATATCAAATATTCACTTATGTATTGTTATCGTATCTGCTTCCAGTAAATGTAATTATTTTTGGAGTTTCTGGTCTGAGTAATAATTTATCTATTTGGGTTGCATGTATTGTGAGACACCCTGTACTCTCGCTGATCTCTCTCTCTATGACCCTCTGACAGCTTCGCTTACTCTCTGTCTCTCTGACTCTGACTCCCTTACACCATCCCTGACTCTCTAGCTCGCTGACACTCTGTCTAACTATCTGCCTCTGACTCTCATTGGCGCCAGTGTTTTCGTAAACTACACGTTCGGCGTTTCCAAGTCGAGCCTTTTTTGTGTAACGTCAGGTTGTAACCACTCGCGTTAAGCACACAAACTCGCGTTAAGCTCACAAATTCTCTGGTTCATCATACATGTATGTATATTGCTGCAATGACACGCATGCACAGTATCATACAGAGGGTAAAGAATCAAAGCGGTGTGGGTTAAATCTTTAAGACCTCAAGTGACAGCTGCTACACGGGAAGAAGCCGAAGCTTATGAACACACAGGTGTGCCCCGTGCAGCTCGCTGCCACCGCAGAACCGACCCTCTCCACGCTATGGCGCCACAAGGACGTAAGACGTATTAGAGAGGGCCACCTCCCCAGAATGCATGACACAACACATGACTGATATCTGGTACCATCAATTACTGCTGGGCGGATAGGGGCTGTTGGATTATAGAATTCGTCAAAAGAAATTCTCCTCCGCCGGGTTTCACCCGCTTGTGAGGCGGGTGTGCTACCACTACATCACGGAGTCCAATACACATTATCGTTCTAGGATTTATATATAAATAGGCTTTATGTAGGATTTCTCAAACTATCTACATGTTTTGGTTAGCTTCTGGCAGATGGGGCCACCGCAGGGTGGTAATAGTGTCTGCACTCATCCCATGTCACTGGATTTGCCTGTAATTAATAATATGGTGCGAACATTCTAGAAGCTATTGTAAAAAGAGGGCGATGATTCAAAGGCGGGCTGGTGTGCAGGCGCTTGCATGTGTGATGTAATGTAATAATGTAATGTAATAATGTGTATGTACATCTGCTTGGCGTGACTCAGGGGGTGTGAATTATCATGGCACAGTGTGTGTGTGTGTTTGTCTATTTGTGTGTGTGTGTGTGTTTTCTATTTGTGTGTGTGTGTGTGTTTTATATGTGTGTGTGTGTGTGTGTTTTCTATTTGTCTATGTGTGTGTGTGTGTGTGTTTTATGTAGTTTGCCAATGATGACGGTGCTGAGACGTTTTTCCATCTTGATGACGCTGGCTGGAGAATACTTTATACTCGGGTAATTACTGACATGCACACACACACACACACACATTACATTATGGAAAAACTATTTAACAAAAACTATTAAACAATTATGGAAATTACACACACACACACACACACACACACACGCACACACACACACACACACACACGCATACACACACACACACACACACACACACAAGACTAAGACCAAGACTAGAATATGCGGCAGTGGTATGGTCTCCGTCTTTGAGGAAGCATATCGACAAACTCGAGAGAATACAGAGAGCAGCAACGAAAATCGCATCAAGTTTGAGAGGTTTAGAATACGCAGATAGGCTGAACAAACTAGGACTGACCACGCTCGAAAAGAGAAGACAGAGAGGGGACTTAAGACACCTTTTCAAATACATGAGAGGATTTCAAAAAACGGATCGGAAAGGCTGGATTTTTTGGAATGAGAGATATCAAAGGGGACATGGTATGAAATTGAAAAAAACAAGATGCCGACAGAAGATCAAACAGGACAGTTTTCCTTATAGGAGCGTAGAAAAGTGGAATAGTTTAGACAGTGAAACAGTAAACGCGAGAACAATTCAATCGTTCAAGGAGAAACTAGATAAATCATGATTTGGAGACGGGACAGTTCGAGCGCAAGCTCATATCCCGTAATGCACAAATAGGTGAGCACAAATAGGTGAGCACACACACACACACACACATAAATCTTGTGAATCTATAAATAACAACACAACTCTCATGTAAGTGCCAGCTCATTTGATGAATGGCACCTAGATTTGTCCGAAAAGAGGCGAACGCTTATCGGACTTTTGTCTAATGATTGTTTTTTTATAATAATATTTGTTAAAAGTGTACGTGACAAATAAACTTACTTACACACACACACACACACACACACACACACACACACACCTGTAGTTCCTTTAGTGTGCAGTTTCAGACGACACTGGTCGTCCGTGGTCACGCTGATGCGCCACCACTAACTTTGTCGGCCCTTTGCACCAATAGCTGGTCGACGATGGAGTTGGACGCCGCCCGGCTGTAGTAATGAGGTAGATTAGGCTGGTCTGGTATTGTTCTCAAAAAATGCGTCGAGCTGTTTCTTGAATGATTCGACACTGGAATCCTTCACATTCCTCAGTTGTATCGGCAGGACATTATACAGTTTTGCAGCTCGCGAAGAAAATGTGTTAAGCACCAAGTTCTTTATTCTTGTTGTCGCTCGTGCGTTAACTCGTCTCGATGTGCAAAGTCGACCAAGACGGCGATGAATATAGAATTCAATTTCAGTGCTATTGACAGTTTTTTTCTGATAGAATTTTGTAAGCATATAGTATAAAGTATCTCTCACGACGCCTCTCTAGCGAATACAGTTTGAGAGTTTGAAGCCGCTCCCAGTAGTCTAGATGTTTCACTGAGCATATTTTGGCGGTGAATGATCTCTGCACACCTTCTAGTAGTTGTTTCAGGGTGACTGACGATGGACTCCACAGAATGCAGCAATATTCTAGCAGCGGTAGAGCTAGGGATTTGAACAAGGTCATCATTGGTCCCGACTCTCGAGTATGGAATGTGCGAAGAATCCAAGCCATTTGAGACCGCGCTTTTTAGCCACGCTATGAATATGGGTTGTGAATTGACAGTCCTTACTCAGGGTAATACCCAGATCTTTCACATGGGACTTAACGGTGATATCGGAACCGTCGTGGGCCGCGTACATAGAGACACCGTCGCTATCACCTTTCACAGTGTAGTTCATATGCTCGAATTTACAGCTATTGAACAGCATGTTATTTTCTTCTGCCCAATTGTAAAGCACTTGAAGGTCCTCTCGGAGTAGCTCTCTGTCGGCGTTGGAAAATATTCCCCTTGAAATTCGGGTGTCGTCCGCAAAGGAAGCAACGCGAGAGTGACGGACATTTGTGTCGATGTCGGCATTGTACAAAATGAACATGAGGGGTCCGAGCACCGTGCCCTGGGGAACACCGCTGGTTACTGGTGTTGAAATCGACTCGGCGCCGTCGGCAGCTACAATTTGAGACCTGCCTGTTAAAAAACTATGCAGCCATACACCTAGTTTACCAGTGATGCCACTGTCCCGTAATTTATGGAAAAGTATACCGTGGTCCACTTTGTCGAAAGCTTTGGAGAAGTCTAGGTAGATTACGTCCATGTCAATGTTGTTTTCGAGTGAGCTCAACACTTGCTCGTGGTGTGCCAGTAGTTGTGACAGGCACGACCGACCAGCTCTAAATCCATATTGATTAGTGTTGAAGATGTGCATTTCTTCGAGATATGATGTTATGTGTCCCACCAGTATTTTTTCAAAATTTTTGATTATGTGTGATGTCAGTGCTACTGGTCTGTAGTTCTTAGCAGCACTTTTCAAACCGCCTTTGAATATTGGCGTAATCCTAGCATTCTTCAAGCACTGAGGCATCTTTCCTGTTTTAAGTGATGTCTCGTAGAAAACTTGAAGATGGGTACTCAGCTCCACGGCACATCTTTCCATGAGAACTGCTGGAAATTGTTCTGGACCCGCAGCTGCATTAATCCTCAGCTGTTTGATTGCCAGGATTATTTCTCCAGCAGTTATATCGATGTTAGCCAGACATGCAGTTCCCTCATTTGTTTCCACGAAAAATTCTTCAGGCTTGAGAAGAGCTTTTTCCGAGAGAGGCTCGCTAAATGTTTCCTTGTACTGTCTACATAGAACATCCACTATCTCCTCAGGCTCGTCTGCAATTTTACCTTCAAGATTAACTAAGGGTCCAATGTCATTTCTGGCTTTCAGCTTATTGGCTGCATATTTGTAAAAATACTTAGGATTACTTTTTATACGAGATATAGCCTTTTGCTCATTGCGATTTTGCTCATTTTCCACTGAGTTTTTCAATTCAATGTTGATCAGAGATATCGACTGCTCCAGTTTTTTTCTTGTCTGATCATCAGATTGAGCACATAGTTTTCTTCTCAACTTTCCACGCCTCTTCATCAATAATTTGCGATCGTTCGGTATCTGATTTTTCTTAGCAGGTCGTCTCAACGGTATGTATTTCTTACATATTTCTAGGCATTGTGTAATCAAGTAGTTGTACTGTTGATTAGGCTCTAAATTCTTCATTTCTTCCACCCAATTGATTGTATTAAGACATGATTTCACATCTGTCCAACAAACTTTTTCCGAAAGAAAGTTCATACTACTGAAGCCTTTATCTCGGTCTTTCCTTTCTACAATATTCCTCTGATTCATCCAGTCAATTTCAGTGGTCAAGATGATAATGTTGTGGTCCGAGAGATTGGTCTTGTCGATACGGTACTCATGTATGATATTGTCGTTATTAACCATGATAAGATCTAAAATATTCACATCTCTAGTAGTTAACCGGATAATTTGCTCCAGACAAAAGTCATTAGAAAATAGAAGTATGTTTTCTGCTTGAGATCTCATTTCCAACGTTCCTCCATAGACACTCTGTGAATCCCAGTTGATTCTAGGAAAATTGAGATCTCCAAGAATTTGAATATTAGGTGTAGGGGATGACAATTCTTCCAGAATTCTTCGCAATTCGGCCAGTTGATCGGTAAATTTATTTGTTGGGCATGCAGGTGGTCTATAAATATTAATTAAAATAGTGTTAATGGGACGTACAAACAATATATGTAGTTGTGTGTAGGAATTTGACCGGGACAAAATAACTGTGGTTTTCCTCGCCAAATCTTCATTGAGATATGTTATAATACCACCTTTCTTTCGATTGCATGTTCTATCGGTCCTAAAAGCAGTGAAATTTGGTATTTGGATTTCAGCGTCCCTGACGTCTTCGTTAAGGTGTGTTTCTGACAATAATAATGCGAAGGAATTTTCTTGCTTCACAAACTCTTCAATAAGTTTTATTTTGCCCCTACATTTGTACGGTAATAGGCCGGCTACATTGAAAGTTACTATCTTGTGTAACTTGCTGGCCGGAGCGGCGGGAAGCACACCTGTGTCTGCAGAGCTTTATTGCACTGTGGGCTCGTTCTCTGCAACATCTGCAAGATCTGCGCTTGTGTTGCATGTAGCTGCCGCACCTGCTCTACTAAAAAAGTCAACACCGTATCATGTTGTGGCTGTGCAGCTGAAGTGTTCACCGGTACTTGGCCAATATTCACTGTCTGTGAATTATCAACTGCAACATAAAGTGGAACGAGTATTACTCTGAGGGAACAACGAATACACTGAGAGATGATATGATGAAATTGACCCAAGACTTTTTTCTCACGCAGCACATCAGAGAAGAAACTCGGAAAAGAGGGAAAGATCAACCGTCAATGCTCGATTTAGTGTTTACAAAACGAAAGGAAGAAGTACAAAGTATCAAATATGAGCCACCATTTGGGAAAAGTGACCACATCGTGATCTCTTTCAACTATGTATTGACTAGAGATGTAATTTTGCATGGAGTAGAACAGATGCACTTATTGGACTATATAAAAGGAGACTACAAAAAGTTGAATGAGTATTTCAGAAATATAAATTGGGAAGAAGCATTGGAAGGAGACATTGATGTGCAGTATAACGCCTTTTGTCGTATATACGATGATGCAGTGAGAACGTATGTGCCGATCAAGAAACATACGAAGAAAAAAAAGCAATGGTTCAACAAAACTTCCATGGAAGCGAAAAGAGAGAGAGATAAACTATGGAAGAACTACAGAAAAGTCTTAGATTCTGACAGTTACGAGGGATACAAAAAGAGTAGAAACAATTATACAAAGGTCAGAAGAGAAGCACAGAAACAATATGAAAAAGACATACTGGAAAAGTACAAGGTTGAACCGAAATTGTTTCACGGCTATATCAACAGCCGTACCAAAATAAAAAACAAAATTCAATGTATAGCGGTGAATGGACAAAGATATACGACTGACGATGATATATGTGAGATTTTAAACGAGCATTTCCAATCGGTATTCACAGATGAACTAGACTGCACAATGGAAGGAGAGTATTCACCGTCTAGAGAAATGGAGGCGATTGTGATTACCGTATATCAAGTGCAAAAAGAAATGGTGTCGCTGCAAAGATACAAATCGAGCGGACCTGATGACATAGCGAGCTATGTGCTGAAAGAATGCGCCGAAACACTATGCAAGCCTTTGAAAATAATTATGGAAAACTCAATGAGAAATGGCAAATTGCCAACACTATGGAAAGAAGCCAACGTTACACCGCTGCTCAAAAAGGGCAACGATGAAGATCCGAAAAATTATAGACCGATCTCGCTGACCAATGTCGCATGCAAAATTATGGAAAAAATTATAAAAAAACAGTGGGTCAATTATCTGGAAAGCAACCAAATTATTACTCAAAGTCAATTCGGATTTAGAAGTAATAGATCTACAGCAGCAAATCTTGTCAGTTTTTACAGTCGTATTACTGAGAATATACAGGAAAGAGGACAGTGGACAGATGCTGTTTACATAGATTTTGAAAAAGCATTCGACAAGGTTCCTCACGATAAATTACTCTACAAGTTGAGGACCATCGGAGGAATCAACGAGGAACTGGAAACATGGATGGGAGTGTAATCGAATAAATGCCGGGAAAAAAAAACTTTCACATATATATTGCACGAGTCAGATGATGATGATGATGATGATTAGATGCATGTGCTAGCAGCAAATCACAGAACCAACCAACAGACACGAAAACCCAACAACCAAAACCACACTCTTATTCACCAAGCAGTCACACACCCTCCTTCCACAAACGCTTAACACCAACGCAATTATACACCACACGCCCCCATGATATCAAAATCATTTTAAACACTAGTATTAAACATCAACATACAAAAACAGTTAGTCACATATATAATCTTGCATCCATTTCGGCTGCCGCCGTTCTCTTGTCGACCTCCGTATCTGTTGCTCAGGCTCGGACTCTTCTGCGGCAGTCTCTGAACCTTCTGTGGCAGTCTCTGACTCTGTTTGACCTTCGTCTTCAGACTCTTCGCGCAGGCGCCGAATGTCGAGTACGTGACGAGGCACACCGTCCACATCCACATTATTATCTGATGTTACGTTTGTCACTTGTCCACGATTCCAATACGTTGTACAGCGCGCCCCCGGAGGTTTTATCCACACATCGTCACCCACGCGCCACATACTCTTTGAAGCTTCCGCCGCTTCTACAGGAACCGATGGATGCCTCCACTTGTACCGGTACAATCCATTGGCAGGCGATGAATTCGCGTCCGCTGATGTTTTCGGAGCCAGATTATACCAAAATAATGCGTCATTCGGTGTTGTCTGACAACGTTCAGCCATTCTCTTGATCGTTCGGTGGTTTCTTTCGACGATTCCGTTTCCTGACGGCTTGTAGGCCGCTCTATATCGTCGCTGCACGCCCCATTTCTGACATAGCTCCGCCAGCCGAACAGACCTGAATGTTCTGCTGTTATCCATGAGTAGTTCGTTCACCGGTCCTCGCTCCTGGAACAGCTCCTCAAAGACTCGCCCAACATCCTCGCAGTTCTCCGACCGAACTCGCCTCCAAATCGCAAATCTGCAAGGTCCGGAGTCCACTATAGTCAAATAACAATGACCCCTGTAGTGAGTTGTGTCCACCGCCAACCGACTCCAATTATCATTCACACCTAGTTCACCCGGCACGTGACGTACTGGAGCTGGATCAATCATTTGGCACTGCTTGCATTGCCGCACACACTTCTCTACGTCGGATCTCGTGGTTCTCGGGTCCACCATCTGGGCAAGCGACAACGTCCTGTCAACTCCAAAATGATGCCGGGAGTGCATCTCACTCAAGGTCACTGCACACACACTAGGTACTCCGAGCGTAGGCTTCAACCACGACTTTGGCACTCGTGTCAATCGATCCGCCTTGTTCATCGACGATGGAGTATATTTCACAATGAGTTCAACGCCCAGCTCATTGATGATGTCACGCAGAATCGATATCCTCCTCCTCACTAGCACTTCTGACAAACCTTTTATTTTTATTCTCGCCTCATCCTCAAGCACACTCCTCAACCACTTCGCAACTGTGACGGAATCCGTCATAACCTCAATGAGTTTCAATCCCCATTTTATAGCGAGAGTAACACCTTTAATCACAGCTTCCAGTTCCGCCAGGTTGATATGGCTCGCGTCATCCCGTTTGCGCAGCCAAGCTGCATCTTCTACCAGTTTACCTCCAATATCTACCACAACACCCTGGGCCAAACTACTGGCGTCACACCACACTCTTCCTCGATAAACTGGTGACACATGAAAGTCACCCTTCACCGGGTCATCAGCTTTCACTCTGTCCAGTATTTCCATCAACAACTTTTGAGCTCTAGGTCCTACTCTATCATTCCACCTATTCCCATCACTTATCCGCTTAACGTAGCTGCAGGCTACGCGAAGCCATCCACAGATTGGATAGTGCCCTACCAAGCGGCCGCACGCTGAAAACAGCTCTCGCTTTGACATATTCTCTCCATTCCCCAGCACTGGCAGTGTGTTCCCTCTACTGAATTGTAGAGCTCCTCCAGGATGACTCCGCCCAATAACTAGTCCGAGTAGTCTGCCACCATCGAGAGATTCAGGCGGCTTGGTTTCCAATCCAAATTTCGCCAGATGCGCTATCACTTCCTCTACCGATACAATCTCCTCGTTGACAATGACGTCGTCGATATAACTATCGGTGCCGGCTTTCACGACGTCATTTTGCGCCAATACCGTTTTCAAGATACTCGACATAATCTTCGGTGCTGCATTTAACCCAAAGCCAAGTCTGGTTAAATAATATATCCTTCCTAGGTAATTCACCCTTTGATAATGCCACAACGACTCGTCTATGTGCACCTGAAGGTATGCTGATTTCAGGTCGACAAGTTTCAATCTCTGTGGTAGCAGTCGCCATTTCCGCAAAGTCTCGGTGCAAACCGCGGCGTCGGGCCCCGGGTGACACTGTACGTACTCATTCAATTCTCGATAGTCGAGAACTGGTCGTACCTTACTCTTGTTAGCTTGAACAACAGCCATTAACGGTAGCACTCCTTTAGAGCAAGACTGATCAGGACACTCTTTCAAATAACCATTGATTATCCATTGATCAAGTTCTTCTCTCCATTTTATGCTCACGGCTTCATCCTCTACACTACTGTACGCCCCAACTGTATTTTTCAGGGCTGGTGGAGACGTACATTTCCAATTCCACTTAGCCTTCCACTTCCCCTCAGAGAAGATAGCCGTGAAGTCTTTGTCTGTGAGAGTTAACCTGTCATTTTTCCTGGTGTTAACTTTACAAATCGAACTAACAGTAGTTTCCCCACGACATTCATCAAAAAATCTAATTTTCCCTTGCTTCCACTCGACTCCCCCCGCCAGCCCAATGAAGTCAATTCCTGCCACTACATCAACACCATCTAAAAGCTTATTCATAACAACACAATCCACTGACCTTGTGACATTCTGAAGTGTGATCAACACGGATGCTTCTCCCATACAACGCGCTTCATGACCATCCACTCCGACCACTCGTCCTTGCCACGAATTGACACGACCCGACATCCAGGAACCAACGACAGATTTGGAGCAACCAGTGTCCACCAATATTCGCGCAGGACGACCATCAACGAATCCATCAACTATCGGAAGCGCCGTTGCTACTGGGTGTGAGAAACTTCCGGCGCACAAGTTTCTCCCATGAAGTTTTCCGACCTGCTAAAACATGATCTCGAGATATGGCCCGGTTTCCCACAAATCCAGCAAATTACATGCTTCGAATTATTATTCGTACACTGACGCATCAAGTGGGGGCCACCGCGTCGATAGCACAGCCGAATCTGACCGCGGCTGTCCTCAGGTGTCCTCTTGGTCGCATTTTTATCCCCACGCCGACCAATATTTGATGTCGTTTCATGTGTCATAGACAACACAGGTTCAGGCCGCTCCACGAGCTCAGACATCAATGCTCTGGCGCGGTCCACCACAGCTGACAAGGACGTCGCTTCAATGTTTGCCATTGCCCTCAGCTCTCTTGAGACAATTGATGGCAAGCCAACAACAAAAGCCCTCAGCAGCACAGAATCAGACGTAATTCCTGCCTGCCTTGACAGTCTCCGCAGATCGGTCATGTAAACATCAACTGGCTCGTCACGCCATATGCGTCTCACAAACTGTTCATACGCACTGAAGGGGTTGAGAGAAAACGCACTCTGAAGGGCCTTCTTGATGACTGCCACATCTTTCTTCTGTTCTGCACTCAGCTCTGTATAGAGAGCGAGTGCACTGCCTTCAAGAAACATTGGCAGTATCGTTTCCTCATCCTTCATCTCCTTCAGTTGCACCAGCAATTCAAACTTATCGATCCACTCTGTAACGCTGGACGATCCATCAAACGGACGTAGAACATCGGTGAGCTTAACACTCGCCATATTAGCCGAAATAGCTTGTAATCGAATAAATGCCGGGAAAAAAAAACTTTCACATATATATTGCACGAGTCAGATGATGATGATGATGATGATTAGATGCATGTGCTAGCAGCAAATCACAGAACCAACCAACAGACACAAAAACCCAACAACCAAAACCACACTCTTATTCACCAAGCAGTCACACACCCTCCTTCCACAAACGCTTAACACCAACGCAATTATACACCACAGGGAGACTTTTTGAAAAATAGACGAATGAGAACGTGTCTCAGAGGACATTTCTCGTCTTGGCGGAAAGTGAAAAGTGGTGTGCCTCAGGACACTGTGCTCGCACCAATCTTCTTCATGATATATATTAATGATATTGAAAAAACCGCTCCGAGTGGCGTGTATATGAACTTGCAGATGCAATTATTTATTATATAATATATATAATTATAAATTATGAATTTGCAGATGATATTAAACTACAAACAAATGTGTCCTGCATAGAAGATTGTCAGACATTGCAAAAAGGTTTGGAAGAACTATCAAGCAGGAGTACAAAATGGCAAATGCCGAAATGAAAAATGTCATGTTATACGCTTTGGAAGAGGGCAAGAACGGCCTTTCTGGAGGTACAAGTTAACAGATATTGAGCTAAAGGACGTCTCCAAAGAGAAAGACCTCGGAATAATAGTTCACAGCAGCCTTTCACCAGGAAGTCACATTTCAAATATAGTC
>OU696590.1:2462500-2465000 GCA_916048095.2 Sacculina carcini
GGAAATACTTTTTCGCTCGTGATAGACGTTCTGACGTGCAAAGGAAGCGTGTTAAAAATTCGCGGCGCTACATAGCGAAAACATCTGTTGTAACGGCTGTCATTGCTAGGAAACTTCGGCACCGTCAATAATTGAAGGCCGTCAGATCGAAGAGTACGCGACGATGAGTGAGCCTCAAGCATGTCAGCTATATAGCGAGGCGATCTCAACTTGACAGCTTGAAACACAATGCACACAGTTCGATATTCCGACAGAGCCTTCACAGGTAGCCACGAGAGCTGTATGAGATGTTTAGTTATATGAGTCCTCGCTGGCAGGTGGAACACTAGACGACATGACCTGTTGATGAGTCGCTGTATCTTGCGAAGCACTCTATGGGGCAGATTCAGGTACAGCGAACAACAATACATAATTCGAGACATCACCAGTGCGTTTACTAATTTCAGGGCCGACGAGTTAGAAATATATTTCCGAATTGAGTAAATTTGGCGAATATAGTAGCAGCAAATTTTGATAAGATCAGAAATGTGATGGATGAATGACAGCCGATTATCAAAAATGACACCCAAATTTCTTGCGGATTCAGAAAACAAAAAGTTGAAAGAGCTGAGAGCAAAAGAGGAAATTTTGCTGAGCGAAACAGGTAAAAATGTTGTTTTGTCGGGATTCAGCAGCAGTCTACGGCTAGTGGCCCAAGATTCAACACGCTGTAAAATGCTAGCAGTAAGTTGGTTCGCGTGGCACGCATCATCATATGTGAAAAATATTTGGATATCATCGGCAAATATTTGGTAATCGATTTCATGAAAATCCTGTAGAGCAAATTTAATCGAGGATAGGTACACATTGAATAAAAGCGGTCCGAGAACAGATCCTTGAGGCACACCATTCACAAGAGGGAAGTTTGAGCTGTGACAATCTTTTACAATAACTGACTGTGTCCTCTCACTCAAGTAATCACGCAGCAGATCAAGTGCGAATCCAGAAACGCCACAACGCTCAAGGTCATTAATCAAGATTGCATGACAGACTGTGTCGAATGCGGCGGAAAAGTCCAGTTGTATGAGTATGACATTTCTGTGTTCTAAGCTGCGCTCGAGTAAAAAGTTGTAGGCATACAACAGAGATGTCTCAGTCGAATGGTTCTGTCTGAAACCAGATTGCTGGTGAAGAAAGACATTGTTTTCCTCCAGGTGAGCGTATACTTGGTCATACATGGCTATTTCAACAAGCTTGGAGAGCCAGGGTATGGTAGAAACTGGTCGATAGTTCGATATAGTTTCGGAATCAAGACTAAGTTTTTTGAGCAGCGGAGATATAACAGCATGCTTGCCGCCAAGAAACCTTGCATGAATAAAACACGCATTTATAAAGTAGGAAACAAATGGTGCCAACATGTACACACAAGACGCGATCTTATCAAAGCGGATGGGATCTTGTACCGAAGACTTACCTTTAGACCTGGAAATCAACCTGACGCAGTATAAAAAGTCAACCTGAAAAAGTCAACCTGGGCAAACGAAGTCATGAGTGATACAGCAGCAGGAGCAGAATACATGATGGATGAATTGTCTGAACTGAACATATCATTGATTCGACTCAGCTTCCGTTGGAAAAAAGAAGCGAATGTGTTGGCCAGAGTGGAGGGATCACCACTCGGAAGCGGATGATCTCCCCGCCGACCAAGAAGCCGATTCAAAACCCTCCACTGCCCACGGGAATCACTGGAGCACTCACGCAACTTTCGCTCATAGTAGTCATGTTTAGCCTTATCACAAGCCTCAAAGTATGACCGTCTAAATATGCACAACTTATTTAGTGCTTCATCAGATCTAAGACGTCTCCATCGTCGCTCAAGACAGCGGCATGACCGCTTCACAGATCTAAGTTCAGGACTGAACCATGGGAGCGAGTGCAATGTCTGAACAGTTTTGTCGACAAAACGGACGTTCCTGTCCAGCACAGTGGTAAGAGCAGTGTTAAAAAAGTCCAAAATGTCATCAAGAGGAAGACGAACATAGCTAGAGAAGTTGAAGAAGTTTTCAAGATCTACGCAAAGTCCATCCAGGTTACATTTTGTATAGTCGAAATACGCCACTCGTTCGAGGGCTTCAGAACGTAACTGAGCTTCTACAACAAATTCAATCATTGCATGATCCGATATTGAGTTATCAATTGGCGAAACACAGACATTTGAAATTAGCTTGGAGATATGCGGCAAGTCAGGCTCAAGAATAAGATCAAGCGTATGACCGTGTAAATGAGTGGGTGAATGAATAAGGTTCCTCAATCCATGCGATTCGATGACTTCGAGAAAAGCATGAGAGTACGACTTCAATTGTGGACAGTCAACCCAGTAGTTGAAGTCCCCACAAGCAAGAAAGTTATCGGAGAATAATTCACTACACTTTTCGACCAATGTTGAAAATTCATCGAAAAAATTTAGATCAGAAAGCTTCTCGGATCTGTATACTATCAAGACACCCAATACAGGGTTCTT
>OU696590.1:3075000-3115648 GCA_916048095.2 Sacculina carcini
GTGTGTGTGTGTGTGTGTGAGAGTGGGCTTATGCTTCCTGTATTTGCTGGCTTAGTGCTTTGCGCAATGTGTATGTATGCTTGTGTGTGAGTGTGTGTGTGTGTGTTTGCAAAGTGTAGCGTTTGCACAGTGCTGCAATTGCAGGGTGCGTTCTAGGTATCACGTGGGAGTGATCTGGTGTTGTGTTGAGATGTAAGGGTGTGTGTGGAGAGTCTTGTTCGGGCGTGGTCGTTGAGTGGTGCGGTCTTGTAGACTTGCGTGGGACAGCGATGTCTCACGCGAGCCTGTCTTTAATATATCTTGTTTCAGTTTTGTTTTTCATTTTACAAACACCGTGAAAGAAAGAGACATTAACGAGGTGGGTGTAAAAAGGAGCAAAAAGGTGAATGCTAGATAATATTTTCTTGAATCAAATCGGATTGAGCGGACAGGAGGAAGGTTGAGTCTTTCGCAAGAACCGAATAGTATCGAGAATTGAGATTTGTGCAAAAGAATTGAAAGGAGAAATGGAATGAGAAAAGCGCGAGGGAAGGGAGCCATTAGGTTTGACAATAGATCTGAGTAGAAATTCGATCTTGGATGAAAGGAAATCAGAGAATGCCGAAGCTGACAAGAGGGGGGGGGGGGTTCAAAATGGATTTGCCCAATTTTAAACCATAGTGCCATTTCATTTTAGGAAATGCCCACAAACCGGAAGGTGTCGTGATATGTTTGGAGTATGTGAGCTCTCTATACCAGACACTGCACTGTAGCACTTGACAGTGCACCTTTACTAGGACAGGGAGTAGCACGTGAGTTGCAGGGCGTGATATAGCGTCAATCTCCCACGTTTGAGCTCAAGCGACGAAACAGCGCCCCCTTATAAGACTGTGATAACAGGTTGCTTACATAAGGACGGGAGCATTCACACATGCAGTGTGATTACATTTCGATGAATATGCTCCTTTTGGCGATGTAAGCCAAATGATGTTGTGTCACTTTTGGTGGTTTGTTGTAAAAGGGGTACCAGATTGGAGAGAGGGTGGAAAAATAGTAACAAATCGGAAAGAGGATAGAAAATAGGGACTGGTGTATTTTCTTCCTACAGAACTACAAAAAGAAATTGACCTTTTTTGAACGATATTTTTATGCAGGTTAGGTTATTTTTAGGTTACTTGTGACTTGACAAAACAAAACTGAAGAAGATATATTAAAAGACAGGCGCGCGTGGGACAGCGATGTCCCACGCGCGCCTACAAGACAACACCGCACAGCAAACACGCCCGAACACGACTCCCCCCACGAACTCAGAGGACAATACAAGGACACCATTGCATACGCGCACTCACACTCACATACACATGCAGAGCGAACCAACGCCACCACGACACCTGACACTCGACACTTGCCATCTTGTACACTCCTCGCTGCAATACATGCACATGCACACACACTCGCACACAAACATGCATACACGATGCGCAAAGCACCACACCAGCAAACACAAGAAGCATAAGCCCACACACACAACGAAAACCTCTAACTACACGTCCCCCTGTTTCTTGAGAAACAAATATATAAAAAACGCCAACACAGCAACAAAAAAATAAAAAGCGAAAATGAACACGGAAGCAAGGCACAACTACGCACGCCACTAAAACAACAAAATCAGCTCCGGCCCATCCAGCTCGACGGCTCCACCAGAAACACGCACCTGGCTGCGGCGAAGCACAACACGTCAGGCCCCAGCGTCCCCTGCGCTCCCGCCTCGCCCGTGCTCTTCAGTGCTCCGCCGCAACCTGCCGTCTTCTCCATCACCGGCCGCCGCGACAGGACACAACACCTTGGCCCCAGCACCCACCGTGCTCCAGCCGTCACCTGTGCTCTTCAGCACTCTGTCGCAGCCGGCCGTGATCCACCTTCCACACAAGCCGTCTTGCCTTTCGGTTCACGACGCCTCCTGCGACTTCAGCAGCTCCTCGCCTACCTCCTTGAGCACCAGCAGCTTCCACCGACTGTTCCACCAGTTCTGCGACGTAGCCAGCACCAATGCAGGAGGGACGACGAGCAACCTCGGCGCAGCTCCCCGGCTGCCTGCTTGCCGGCACCATGCTCCACTGCCGTCCCCCTGCACACCCTCTTGCCACGCCGCCGAACACAACCCCTGTCTTCCACTTCACCACCGATGCCCAAGGGTCAGTACCACCGCCGCTGCTGAAGTCATTGGTCGATCCATCCCATTCCATGACACTATTCCGAAGCAACTACAACACTAACAACTACCCTAAACTGCACTATTCCAAAGCAAAATCAAACCACCTATCCATAAAAACCACAAGAAGACAAATCTCTGAAACCGCCGAAATAGCTTGTGACTTGACAAAACAAAACTGAAGAAGATATATTAAAAGACAGGCGCGCGTGGGACAGCGATGTCCCACGCGCGCCTACAAGACAACACCGCACAGCAAACACGCCCGAACACGACTCCCCCCACGAACTCAGAGGACAATACAAGGACACCATTGCATACGCGCACTCACACTCATATACACATGCAGAGCGAACCAACGCCACCACGACACCTGACACTCGACACTTGCCATCTTGCACACTCCTCGCTGCAATACATGCACATGCACACACACTCGCACACAAACATGCATACACGATGCGCAATGCACCACAACAGCAAACACAAGAAGCATAAGCCCACACACACAACGAAAACCTCTAACTACATTACTTTTTCAGGTTACTGTTTCTCGAAAATAGAGTTACTTTTTCTTATTATTAGGTTACTTTTTTGACAGCCCTAATGGTCACCATAGTAAACACGAGGAAGTACACACAAAACGTTCATGGTCAGGGATATTGGGGAATGGAGGAACTCAGGAAGTCTCCCCTTGGCGTAGACACTGCTAGAAAAGTAAACACAGGTTGAAAACTGGAAATAATTTGGAAGCTTTCAGCGGCAATCAAAAGAGTTGCGCAGATGTCTTGTGTGGGTCGTGATTGAACTAGGTCAAAGTTTGACCAATCGGTTTAGCGAGCAAAAAGCGACCTCTATCAATTGATTAAACCACATGACATTGCCAGACAAGTTAGAGCGCGTGATAAACACAAATATTTGTGATTGCAATAACCAAAGAACTTGCACAAAACGCCTACGCTCGCTTGAAAAAACAATATAAGCCTAAAAAAGTGTGTACGTCATTCATTCTTGTCATGTGTTGTGTGAGTGTGTAGGAATGTATGTGTGTATGCCAAATAGAGTGTGTATGGTTATATCGGTGTGTGCGCGTGTCAGTCAAAACAGGAGGCTTTGACTCGACTTGTATGACGGTATAATGAAGTGTTCATGTCCCGCGGCGGCCAGCAACTGACCAGCTCGCCGCTGATTTTTCACTGCATTGTCTGTGTGCGTATGTGCTCGCTTATGTGACGGTGAGTCTGATAATATTGTATGGGAGTCAGATTCGAGGTATGGTCGTGTCGACACTTCTTGTAGGCGCTCGTGGGGTAGCAATTCCCACGCGCGCCTGTCTGTAAATGTTATTTTTTCGTATTTGTCGTTACATCATGCTTATTAATTACTTCCGCGATAATTGTAAAAATGTAAAACCACAATAAAACACTTTATAAAATAGTAATTTTGTCAATATAACGTAATATATGCTAGGACAATTTAATTGTTTGTCGAGGAAAAGTGTTAACGTATGCGTATGTGTGTGTGTGCGTGTATTTGATGGGAGACCAATCGGTCTACACTCTCACAGAGTCTACCGGAGCTGAGATCAGCCATCGTGTGTGTGTGTGTATGTGTGTGTGTGTCAGTGTGTGTGTGTATGTGTGTCAGTGTGTGCGTGAGTGTGTGTGTCAGTGTGTGTGTCAGTGTGAGTGTGTATGTGTAATAATAGTAATAGTAATGTATTGCCACAACAAGCACAAGAAAAGTAATATTGATAAAGTACAATAGCATAGTCTGTCAAGCCAATTATTGGCTTCTCAACAGACAAAGAAAAAAAACGCTATGCAAAAAAACTTAGCAAAAAACTCTCAGACTAATTAAACTTGAGAACTTATAATATAAACAAATACAACATGACAACAATACAACAACAAGACATACAACCATTAACAACAACAAGACATAATCCATTAACAACAACAATTAAAGACATCGTCACAAATTGCAGGACACAACCGCACAGTGTGAGTTCACAACACCGAGACCAAAGGTAAAGGCTATCAAACAGAATATGAGAACATGTCATACACACAGAGACACAGAACATGTGAACACACAGAGAGCATACACGAACCCGACTATGAAAACAATTGTATTTAGCATGAATATAATTAATATTGGTTATCAAGAAAATGTTTTCGTATCATCTTCTTGAACCTATGCGTGCTGCTACAATTAATTAGAGCTTGTATTTCAGTAGGCAAGCAGTTGAACAATTCCGGTCCGTAACTCACCACACTCATTTTAAACAGCGTGGTCCTAAACTTCGGTAAAGACAAGTTCAAATTATTGTTTCTAGAGTTACAAGCGTGTTCATACATTTGAAAAATTGAGTTACGTCCAATCAATTTGTATATCAGGAGGATTGTGCAGTACTTATGGGTTGATGAGAACTTGAGAATGTCTTTGTTCCTGAATAAATCTTCCGTGGAGTCGAATTTTTTCCTGTGGAAAATGCAGCGCAAATATTTTCTCTGTGCAACATTAACTTGAGTTAAAATGAACTATAAGTACTGGCCCAGACTGATACGCAATATATTAAGTGAGGGTAGAAGAGAGCATAATATACATTAGTTTTAGCTTCTTGTGTTAAAATGTGTCGAACTCGATATAAAATCCCCGCTACTTTTGCAAGTTTTGAACACAGTTCACTGATGTGAACACTCCAGTTCAGGTTCTCATCGATGATAACACCCAAGAATTTGGTGGAATGACTCTGTCGCAAGTAAACACCATCCAATACGATTTCGGGGAAGTCGTGTGTGTGTGTGTGTCTGTGTGTGTGTACATGTGTGTGTGTGTGTGTGTGTGTGTGTGTGCGTATTCACATATTTGTATCGGCAGGAAATGAGCTAAGCTTGAGCGGTCCTGTGTCTTTGTCAATATCCAGCTTTATCCAGTCACTTTTCCAATACACACACTATTTGTGCACTCAAGCCGTTCTATGCGTTCTCACACCTACTAGGGAAGCTGAACAATTTCAAATTCCTAATATGTGTATGTTTTTCCGTAAATTTCTGCTTTCCCCCTAATTGGTTTGCTTGTTTTATATTTGGTTTCATTATATTTAGTAATATAATCAGTTTACATCTTATATCATTATTTTTATTCTCATTTTGTTTGCACCCATCCGAATTATTATTCTTGTTTTTAGTCTGTTTTCAGCTGTCGCGCCCGTGCTGGAATGACGCCATAACAAGTATACACCTTGCAGTGCAACACACACACACACACACACACAGGTGTCCAAATAGACTTGAGAAAAAAGGGAGCCAAAGAGCACAAGATGACAGCTAACTTATTGGGCAGACATAATTACTAGTTCCAAGCCGCTAATTAAGCCAATTTCCTGAACGTGGGCTCATATTGTCTCATTAGTACATTTTATACCGAACAAGAAAGAAAAACATATATATATATATATATATCTATATATAAAAGAGATCATCTGTGTGTGTCTGTCTGTCCCACCATCCTTGGTCCATTTTTCTACCAGCTATTCCTCCTTAACCTCTTGGTGAACCCGATTTTAGATTTTAAAAATAAAATAAAAAAGTTATGGAGGTGTAAAGACAAAATTAGCCCTGAAATATGCGAAAATGCTGGCCAATATTCTGCCATCTACTCCTCATAAACCAGCAATGGTACAACTATACGAATTATGCCACTGTGTAGAGATTTTTGTGTTATACAAGATAGGCTATAAAGCATGCCTAAATATAGAACACGTATAATGCAGAAAAAAATTCAATCTACATCCAAAATTATATTTAAACTTCGGGCGTCCGATATTCTTTACTTTTTTCTCTATTTCTCAACAACTATTTATCACACATCTAAATATATTATACCATCATGCTGGAAATTTTCTTGTCTACAACACGGTATAACATGAAATTTTCTAGAGTAAATTTAAAGAAAGTTACGGCGGTGTAGAGTCAAAATGACAAGGTCAAAAAGACAAAATTAGCACTGAAAAACGTGAACAAAAGTAACGGACTTGACTTCAAGATTCAGAATCACTCATAAATGTCAATTAAATCATGTATAATTGAATCACATTATGCAATATATGTGAATATATCTGACTTACAGTTTGATTTTAATAATATATTGGCGGGCTGTGAGAATATGATTGTTGGGCCGCGTGTTAGAGACCCCTGGCGTAGAAAATCTCAAGATTCTGGTTACAAATTATTATCGAATCGCTTAATTTTGTGATCACGAACTAATAAGTTAGATCATCATAGATTAGGCTGGTCTATGTAAAGATTGGATGGTTGGGTTGGGTTTGGTAGGTCTGGATGAGGTTATATTTGCTTTAAAGTTAGCGGAATATATGGTAATTTTAGCAGTAAATATTATAGCGTCATATTATATACATATATATTATAATATATTAATATTATATACAGGGAGTCCTCGGTTTTTCGACGGTCTCGACTTGCGACGTTTCGCGGATACGACGCTAGAAATCATCTGATCGAGTTACGTCGATTGCGTCGTAAGTACGACGCAATTTTGCTTTCTGAACTGTGAGTTGATGTGGAATTCCCGACAGATATAGTAGTAAAATCAAATTGTTTGGAAAAACAAGTGTTTCGCATTACTAGAGGTGTCATTACGGCTTACCGACGACAGATCCTGCTTTCTGCTAACGCTGAGTGTTCCTCGTGTTATATTTCAATTGCTTTGTTTTATTATTATATTTGATTTAGCGTTATTTTGATTTTCCATTACTCGTTTTGCTCATTGATAATATTTGCCTTTTTAAAGGCGGATATTTTCTTCTTGCGAGCTTATTCATTTACTTCTAAGACTGTTTAAGTCAATTAATCTTTCTTTTGTTTCAGGTTATATATTAGAATTCTCATATTTTGTTTCTGAATGTGATTGAGAATCAGGGTTCGCAGCCATAGTTGCTTTGCAATCTTCCTGCTGAATTCTCTCATAACATTCTTTTTCGTCACTTTTCAGTTCAGTTTGTATATTATTTAATTTAACTTTGTCTATAAATATAAGTGCTGTTCATGGATATATGTATTATTTTCTGCCTCATGTCTGTTTTGTTGATGTGGCGGGGTGAAAATTTTAGTCCCGCCCCGACGGCTAACGGCCGGTTTTCCCGTTTTCCGTCAGCGCCCAGCTCTTTCCTCGCACTGAGGTGCCCACTAATTCTGTGTTGCTCTCATACTCTGTCTTTGTGGTCGCCCATTGGACATTTTGCCTTGCCATATGTTATTAACAATGAGCTCTCAATAAATTGTTCTCACATGTGTTTTCTAGTGTTTTTCTTGTTGTGTGTGTGTATTTGTGTGTATGTTTGCTTTGTATTGTGTGTTGTATGCTTGTTTTTTGTTGTGACATTTCGTATGCATGTGTTATGTGTTGTGTTTTTGTGCTCGCATGCGTCGAGCATTAAGTGTTTATTTGTATGTCTGCTTTGCGTTGTGTGTGTGCCTTCTCACACCGTGGATTTGTCGTTTCTGCTGATGATGTGTGGCGATGTTGAAATGAATCCCGGTCCTGCTCGACCACAAAAACGATTTTCAAATATACTTTTCGCCAACATCAGGGGCTTGTATAAGAACATCAGAGATTTGACAGCAGCCAGTCGCTCCAAGGACATCGTTATTTGTGCCGAAACGCTTGTGTCCGATTATCGGGACCAATCTGAGCTCTTGATGCCAGATTTCAGTAAGCCATTGCTAATCAAACGTGACTCAAAAAACAGGCGGCGTGGCATGGCAGTGTACGTACGCAAAGGCTTTTCAGCAACGAGAATTACAGCACACGACTGCACTTGTCATGAAGTTATGCTGCTGCGTGTCAACACCGCCTTGATGAATTTTTACATCTTTGGAGCCTACCTAAATCCAGACAGTAACGACTCTATCTACGAATGTCTCTTGTCAGCCATGTCAACAATTCAGGAGAAGGACACCAAGTCAGCATTTGTATTTGTGGGAGACATGAACGCCCATCACCGTGAGTGGCTCTTGTCGACATCTCCTACAGACGCTCATGGTAGAGCAGCATATGATTTCTGCAACATTTCTGGTTGCTCCCAAATGGTGTCCGGTCCCACACATCAAGCGGGAAACTCTTTGGACTTGGTTATGACAGACGTCTCAGATATGGTGAGTGTAAACGCGGAAGCTCCAATAGGAAGTTCAGATCACTCGTCGCTGTCCGTGAAGTTGACATTGAGACAGAAGGTTTCTCCTTACACGATTTCAAGGCTCGTGCACATGAAGAACAATGTTGACTGGGTGAAGGTGAATGATGAATTGAAAGCAATTAAAGTTTCAAATCTGCAGCAGAAGGAATGCCCCATCGATGCATTGAACAAATACATTACCGATGTCATCTCAAGGAGAGTGCCTACTAAAAAACTACGTTTTCGCTCTGATAACAAAGCCTGGTTCACCAACGAATGTCGCAGCGCACGTGAATCCAAGCAGGAGGCTTACCACAAGTGGCTCCAATCACGCTCAGCCGATTCATGGAATGTCTACACTGAGGCCAGACGGCATGCTGAGCATGTGTATTCAGAAGCGGAAACACGTCACTCAAAGAAACTTGCTGAAAAGCTAACATCTGCCAATGACGCCCACAAATGGTGGTCAACGTTGAAATCGTCAGTGTTTGGACATGACCTGTCTGTCCCTCCTTTATTTTCAGCGAACGGTGAGGTCAAAATCAACCCAACAGAGAAGGCAGAGTTGCTTATGGATTACTTCAATACCAAGCAATGTCTAGGGGCCATTCCGTCTGACGATTCATCTGTCCTCGCCCCGAAAATCAAAGGCATTTGTAGCGTCAAATGTTGAAAAAAACGACAATGTATTTCTCGATGCACAGACAAAGACAGACAGGCGCGTGCGGGACAGCGATGTCCCACACGCGCCTACAAGACTACACCACACAGCGAGCACTAAGAGACAATCCCCGATTCCTCCCCGTTAGCGCATTATATAGCAAGCTTTGTTCGAAGAACATGTGTGTGACAACAGCGATGACACATTAGCGCTCATACCAATATACAGCAGATACATTGCGACATACAGATGCATGGCATCAGTGGCGATGACGTGATCACACACACACACACGCACACATAAACACTCACAAGCATACCCACGCATGCAAACGCGCATACACGGACTGATTCACATGCACACACGCGCACGCATACACACTCAGGCTAGCGCGCTTGTTCTGCAAATCTGTAGCGTGCGATTGCAGGTCCGTCTATTCCAGGTATGTGATTCAACGGCGGTGACATCATCGCAATCGAGTGACGGCATTGCAACGTACACTGAAGCTACACTCCCCCCTGATCATCAAGATCATCAAGCTAACATTCATGAGTAATAACCTCATGCATTCCAAATTGCAACCATCAAGACACGTTTGCAGCACACTAACTCTCGCTCGCAAAGACAGGGTTTCTTTCGCCGCAGACTCTACTGCGCCTAACAATCTGCGTCTCAGTATCTTCGTGTTGCTCAGCCGACGGGTCGTGCATACGCTCAACAGTCGTCGACGTGTCTCTCGCCACATGCTCATCGCCTATGTCAACAATGAGTGGGTCATCGTTGTCGTCGCTGTTCACGTTGTCCGCACCAGCAAAGTCTTCGAACCGCTCCGATGCCACCAGTCTGAGGTCTCGTACGTGTCGCGGCACACCGTCTGCACCTCAGGGTTTCCTCCGGCCGCACTCGTGCGTTACCACCGGCCGCACTCGTGCGTTCCCACCGGCCGCACTTCTGCGTTCGCACCGGCCGCACCTGTGCGTTCCCGCCGGCCACACCTGTGCGTCACTGCCGGACGCACACTACGTTCCCACCGGCCGCACCTCTGCGTTCCCACCGGCTGCACTTCTGCGTCTTCGCCGGCCGCAAACGTACCTGTGAGTCTCACCGGCCGCAATTATGCGTCTCGCCGGCCGCACCTCTGAGTCTCGCCGGCCGCACTCGTGCATACCCGCCGGCCACATTCTTGCGTTCCCACCGGCTGCACATGTGCGTCACTGCCGGCCGCACCTATGCGTTCCCGCCGGCCGCACCTGTGCGTTCCTACCGGCCGCACTTCTGCGTTCCCTACCGGCCGCACCTGTGCGTCATCGCCAGCTGAACTCGTGCGTCCCCGCCGGCCGCACTTCTGCGTTCCTACCGGCCGCACTCGTGCTTCTTCACCCGCCGCAATTCTGCGTTCCCATCGGCCGCACCTATGCGTTCCCACCGGATGCACCTATGCGTTCCCACCGGCCGCACCTATGCGTTCCCACCGGCTGCACTCGGGCGTTCCCACTGGCCTCACCTGTGCGTCTCGCCGGCCGCACCCGTGCGTCTTCGCCGGCCTCACCTGTGCGGTCCCTGCCGGCCGCAACTGTGCGTTCTCTGCCGGTCGCACCTGTCGTACGTCTGTCGTCCTGTCGTCACCTGTCCCGGTCGTACGTCTTCGCCAGTCGCACATGTGCGTTCCCACCGGCCGCACTCGTGCGCTCCCACCGGCTGCACTCGGGCGTCTCTGCCGGCCGCACCCGTGCGTTTTTGCCGGCCGCACCTGTGCGTCTTCGCCAGCCGCACCTGTGCGTCTTCGCCGGCCGCAACTGTGCGTTCTCTACCGGCCGCAATTCTGTGCATCCGCCGACCGCACCCTGCGTTTCCACCGGCCGCACTTCTGCGTTACTACCGGCCGCACCTGTACGTTCCCACCGGCCGCACTCGTGCGTTCCCACCGGCCGCATCTGGGCGTCTTCGCCGGCCGCACCGGCGCGTCTCCACCGGCAATCCGGCGACGAAAGCGCATATCAGCGCGTTGTCCCTGCTCCTCCGAATATCGAGGCCAGACGGCGCAGCTCTGCCAGATATACGTCGACAGACTCTCCTACATTGAGAAGTCGACTCACGAACCTCGCACGACTCACGTTCGTCGCAGCAGAAGCAAGGGCAGCACACGCGCCAGGCCGCGACGCACGGCAGCCGCCGCCGCGTCCATTTCGTGGCGCCGAATGAACAGCGCGCGGCCTACAAACGTCTCGCAATTGACGGATGTCACCAATAAACCGCTGGCGCTGCCGTTTCCGCCGCATCCTCGTCGACACAGACCGTGCGGCCGTCCAGCGATGACATAGAGTAGGGCAGACGCAGCTGCTCCGAGTGATGTTGCCGGCCGACGGCCAGAACAGCAGCCGCTCACTCGCCGTCCAGTTCCGTCAAGTAGACGTGCCTCAGCCGCCGGCCGGCCGGCAACTGCCACACAGGCTCGGCCAGTCGCAGGCCGAGCGGCGCGCCCGTGCGCACCGTCCGACAGACGAAGTGGCCGCATATCTTACAGGCAACTCACTCCCCGCAGTCTGCAGACCATCTCGGCCTTCTCGAGCCACTCCGTTACTGGCACGTTCCGCCCATTAAACTCGGGTACCAGACGAATGTCGAGGGGAACGACACTGCCCTCACTCACCTCCGGCATCAAGACATCTCTTGTACCCGCTTCCAAGTCGCCGAAATAGCTTGTAGCGTCAAATGTTGAAAAAAACGACAGTGTATTTCTCGATGCACAGACAAAGACAGACAGGCGCGTGCGGGACAGCGATGTCACACACGCGCCTACAAGACTACACCACACAGCGAGCACTAAGAGACAATCCCCGATTCCTCCCCGTTAGCGCATTATATAGCAAGCTTTGTTCGAAGAACATGTGTGTGACAACAGCGATGACACATTAGCGCTCATACCAATATACAGCAGATACATTGCGACATACAGTTGCATGGCATCAGTGGCGATGACGTGATCACACACACACACGCACACATAAACACTCACAAGCATACCCACGCATGCAAACGCGCATACACGGACTGATTCACATGCACACACGCGCACGCATACACACTCAGGCTAGCGCGCTTGTTCTGCAAATCTGCAGCGTGCGATTGCAGGTCCGTCTATTCCAGGTATGTGATTCAACGGCGGTGACATCATCGCAATCGAGTGACGGCATTGCAACGTACACTGAATCTACAGCATTGCCTTCCGATCAAAAGAAGTGGCGAATCTCATGAAAGACCTTGATGCCCACGGAGGAACAGACCCTCTGAATATGTTTCCGCTATTTTTCAAGAATACGGCAGATACTCTAGCTCCGAAGCTCAGTACTCTTTTCAGGCGCTTGATGAAGACTGGTTCGTTTCCATCATGTTGGCGGGTTGCGAATATCACGCCCATACCAAAAGGAACCAATGCAGCTGATGTTGCAAACTACCGGCCAATATCAATTACGCCGATTCTGTCCAAAATATTCGAGCACTTGATATCTTCCAGACTGTCCAAGTACCCGGAGAGCAACAATCTGCTGTCGGAAAACCAATTTGCATACCGCAAAAAACTCAGCACGACTGACGCTCTGCTTACTATCACGCATGAGCTCCAGCAAGTGCTAGACAAAGGCAGTGAAGCCTGGATTGTGCAGTTGGATTTCTCGGCAGCATTTGACCGTGTGAGCCACCAGGGCTTGTTGCAAAAACTGAGAAACATTGGAGTCGGCGGCCGTTTGCTAGGGGTTTTGCATCAATTTCTATCCAATCGCGTACAACGTGTTGCCATCGATGGAGCATACAGTGGCTGGCAGAGCATTGTGTCCGGTGTCCCGCAGGGAAGTGTGTTGGGTCCTATTTTGTTCAACATTTACACCGCTGACCTGTACACAACCACACACAACCCTGTATATGGATATGCTGATGATATCACCTTGATGGCTGTAATTTCTTCTCCTTCGGACAGACCACAGGTGCGTCAAACGGTCAACGACGATCTCAGCAGCGTCCTGAAGTGGTGTCAGAGGTGGAATATGATGCTGAACACTTCGAAATCTAAATGCTTGTTGGTTTCTAGGTCACGTACCGTTCAGCCTTCACATGGAGCTATCCTCATTAATGACGCCCAACTCAACGTGTGTGATGAGCTCAAAATATTGGGAGTACATGTAGACTCAAAGCTGACGTTTGAGAGTCACATTCGGAAGCTAGTATGTTCGGCATCGCGGAAACTGGGAATTATAAGAAAGGCATATCGGATGTTCGGTAGCAGCACAATCTCAAAAAGTTGTTTTCGCTGTTTCATTCTGCCAATTCTGGAGTACTGCGCCCCCGTGTGGTCCTCTGCTGAGGATTGTCACCTCAATCTCATCAACAGAGTTGTTAGAACTTGCAAGTTCCTCTGTGGTGACTTGGTTCTTGGTAATCTTTGCCATCGTCGAAAGGTCAGCAGCGTGTGCATGCTGTACAAGATCAAGCACAACGACCATCATCCGATGAGCAAGTCAATTCCTGATGATTTCGTGGCAGCAAGAAGCACACGGTTTACATCCAAAAAGCATTCCCAGTGCATGGCTCCAATTCGTTGTCGTACAAAACAATTCCAACGTTGCTTTCTTCCGGCCACTGTGTCTACTTGGAACACGTTATTATTATTATTATTAATTACAGGCAAATCCAGTAGCATGGGAAGAGTGCTAGCACTATTACCACCCTAAGGTGGCCCCATGTACCGGAAGCGCCCAAAAGATTCAGAGAGAAAGAGAGTTCGAAGAGAAAAAAGTCTAGAAAGAGAGATGGAAAAAAAATAATAAATAAATAACAATAAATAATAAACCATCATCCGATAACAATCCATAATGTCACTCCGCCCACGTTCCTCAACAAATAATAACAATCAACAATAAATATGTGATTCAGTAAATAACAGTCATCAATAAATAAGAATAAATATTAATAAATAAGTAATAAATAACAATCAAGAACAATAAATATGATTCAATAAGAAATATCCAACAATAACAACGTTGAAGGAGGAGGCTTTCTCGCAGAACAATTTGAACAAATTCAAGGCCAAAGTAAATGAAATGCTACTGAAAGAGCGGAATTGACTGTTGAGTCTTATTAATTGTATATTTATTCATATTTATTGTTATTTATTCATGCTTATTGTTATTTATTTTCTATTTATTTATATTTATTCCTATTTTACTCTCTATTTATTACTATTTATTATTGGTTGTTGTTATTTATTAAATTTTACTTTTACTCAGTGTTGGCTGTTGTTGTTCATTGAATCATATTTATTGTTGTTGCTGTTTATTGAATCATATTTATTGTTGTTGTTGTTTATTGAATCATATTTATTGTTGTTGCTGTTTATTGAATCATATTTATTGTTGTTGTTGTTTATTGAATCATATTTATTGTTGTTGCTGTTTATTGAATCATATTTATTGTTGTTGTTGTTTATTGAATCATATTTATTGGTGTTATTGTTTATTGAATCATATTTATTTGTGTTGTCGTTACTTATTGAATCATATTTATATTTATTGTTGGATGTTTCTTATTGAATCATATGTATTGTTCTTGATTGTTATTTATTACTTATTTATTAATATTTATTCTTATTTATTTATGGCTGTTATTTACTGAATCACATATTTATTGTTGATTGTTGTTATTTATTGAGGAACGTGGGCGGAGTGACATTATGGATTTGGACAATTATGGATCGTTATCGGATGATTGTTTATTATTTATTGTTATTTATTTATTATTTTCTTTCCAACTCTCTTTTAGACTTTTTTTCTTTTCGAACTCTCTTTCTCTCTGAATCTTTTGGGCGCTTCCGGTACATGGGGCCACCTTAGGGTGGTAATAGTGCTTGCACTCTTACCATGCTACTGGATTTGCCTGTAATTAATAAAAATAATAATAATAATGAGAAAAGCATGCTAAAACCACCAAGACGGGAAACAATTTCAAACAGTCTCCTGGGGTATTTATTAATCAATATTTTTGTTTTTATACTATTTTTAAATTATCCTTGAAATAAGACACGTAAATAGGTACAAAGCATTAATTAAACCCACTTCTATGTACTAAAATCCACCATCCGTGTAGTGGTGGCGTGCACGGTGACGGCAGAACTGTCGCCAGATAGCGCTGGGATAGCAAAATGAGTGTTAATGCCGTTTCACTGTTTTTATTCATTCATTTATTGTCGTAGTTGTGTTTAGTTGTTGTTTATTGTTGTTGTTGTTGTTATTGTTTGTTTTTATTGTTATTATTTATTGAGGAACGTGGGCGGAGTGACATTATGGATTGTTATCGGATGATGGTTTATTATTTATTGTTATTTATTTATTATTTGCTTTCCAACTCTCTTTCTAGACTTTTTTCTCTTCGAACTCTCTCTCTGAATCTTTTGGGCGCTTCCGGTACATGGGGCCACCTTAGGGTGGTAATAGTGTTTGCACTCTTCCCATGCTACTGGATTTGCCTGTAATTAATAATAATAATAATTACGTATATATATGTAATGTGTCCCGAATTACGTCAAAATTCGACTTACGACGGAGACGTAGGAACGGATCTCCGTCGTAAGTCGAGGATCCCCTGTATATATATATATATATATATATATATATATATATATATATATATATATATATATATATATATATACATATTATATATTATATTATATGTATATAGCGTTAAAAGTAGAATAGTACTTGAGCAAATGGCATTGCTTATTTGGCAGATATATTCACAAAGTTCAATGAAGTTAATTTGCAGCTGCAAGGAAATGAGGCTAACCTAATTAAAGTCAAATGAGCTATCTCCACCTTCCTGGCCAAGTTACATTTATTCAAACGAAACATAGCTTGCCATGGACTCTACCAGTTCCCAAGCCTCTCTGAATCGGAAAAGGAAAAAGGCATACCAGACGATGACCTTCAAGTGTATTGCACACACATGGATTAACTGCACAGATACATGTCTGCGTATTTGTGTGTGTGTGTATGTCAGCACAGATCATTGAAATACCAGACTGGGTGATCAGTCCATTCCTAAATGTCGACGGTGAAGAAACTGGAATGGCAGAGGAAGAACTGATTTCAATTCAAAATGACATTGAGCTAAGGCCAAAGTTCAAAAAGACATATCAAGATTTTTGGTTACAAAACACATCTCTGACTGCTATCAAGTGCTATGGAACAAGGTCAAGATGTACTTAATTGCCTTCCCAACATCCTATTTAGTAGAACGGGGCTTCAGTGCAGTCGCCTTGCTTCTTTCCAAGCAAAGAAACCGACTGAAAAATTCTGACCGCGTGGATCTATGACTTCTTCTTAGTGAGTTCCAGCCTGATGTTGAGAAGCTTATGTCCCTGCACCAAGCACATCCATCCCATTAATATTAAGTGTGAGACAATGAAGGTTATTTACCATTCTATGTGGTGGAATGTTTATTTACCATTCTATGTTTCTAAAACAGTTAAAACTGCTAAAAAATAAATTGATTTACTAAATTGGGTCTTATTTGTGAAACACACATTTGTGTTTAACATTTCTCTTTTCAAATTACAGCATACGAAATATCAAGAAAGAGGTGTTTGTTTCCATATGTGTCTGTGGGGAGGGGCGCTAGGAATTCACTGGGACGCCAATGGGGCGCCAGTCTGCAAAAGTTTGGGAACCATTGTTCTAGGTAGTTGAAATTTTCGGTCTTTCTAGTGTAAATAATCATACAGAAACCCCGTTTTCCTCTTTTTGGAGATGTGCTCTATGAATGGAACCAATAAGTCATTCCGCCATTTGGAGTTTTCCGCTATTCGAAGGTTTAAATTACGCTCTTTGGGGGTGTAATTAACACGTATTTGATAGACTTTTAATCTGGACCGAGTATTAAGCTATTTGGATTTCCTTTATTTGTAGTATTCATTGTAGTTTCTTATTAAATTCTACTTGGTAAATCTCGTTGTCCCCGATGTATTGTAAGCAGAATTGTCAATAATATAAAAGGGATATATTGCTGCGTGAGTCGTGTGCCAGGCCCTACCAATGTGAGGCCCTAGGCCCTAGTCTGCCTATGCCCAAAGCCGACCCTACATGTACATTTGCATTTTTGCGAGCGAAAAAACCAGTGCACTCTTTGTCTCGCATGTGAATTGCATTTTTATTGGATTGTGTGTTTATTCTGTATACAAATGTGTAGCTCGGTGAGAGACGGTGATGTCGCAGAGACAGAACTCCTGACAGCATATTGAAATATTACGACGAATCTGAAATATTGCTTGAAACAAAAACAAGAAATTGTCACCCGCACGACTTCACATTACAAATACTATAATCCTACATCTGGTGATCTGTCATCTGTAAGGAAATCATGAAATAACAATTAGATGGTAGTACAATGAAATCAGATTATATTTTTGCATGATCATGTTACTCCATGCTAATATGCTTCGCAAAACTAAATACACTGCTCCTTTGCTCATGAGATGGAAGCAAATCCTATGAGGAACTTTGGCATTCATTCAAAGAAAGCACCTCGTATGAAATAGCAGATATGACAAATGATTCACTGAAGCAGTATCCCGCCATAATAAAGGCTATAAAAAATTGTGGTGTGATCGTGTGCAGTGAGAGAGTGTGTGTGTGTGAAAGATTGTGTGTGCGTGAACGTGTTAGTGTGTCTATATGTGATCGTGTATGGTTGAATTGTATATTGCGTGCGAGAGTTTGTCAGCGAGTGTGTATATCTGTGTCGGTAAGTGTGTGCAGTTGTTTCGGTGTGTGTGTGTGTTTGTGTGTGTGTGTGTATACGTTTGTCGAGTATGCATGTCCCGCGGCGGCGAGCGATTGACCGGCTCGCCGCTGATTGGTTGTTGCGGCGGGTGAGGACTGTGCGTGTGTGTGTGTGCTCCCGTGTGTCACGGTGTGAGCTTGGAGTCTTGTTCGTGGTGCGATTGTGGTGTAACGTCTTGTAGGCGCGCGTGGGGCAGTGATGCCCACGCGCGCCTGTCTGTAATATATTTTAGTCTCTTCAGTTTTTTTACAAGCCATTTCGGCCTTTTTGTTTTGGAATTATTTTTGTCTGCGACCCGGCTTCAGCAGCGGAGATGGTGCCTTCCAGCATCAGTAGCGGCCTACCAGCGGAGAACAGCGGTGGAGGTGCTCGGCGGCGTGTCAGGTTGGTGTGCAGGGGGACGGCAGGAGAGCATGGTGCCGGTAGGAATCAGCGGAGGAGCTGCAGCCGAGGGTTGCTCGTCGTCCCGCCTGCACTGATGTTAGACTCGTCGCCGGGCAGATAGAAGATCGCTGGTGGAGGCTGCTGGTGCTGGAGGGCAGGTGAGAAAAAGGTGCTGCTGAGGCCGGAGGAAGAAAATGAACGACGGCGACAGCGCGGCCTGCGTGAACGGCGACGTCCCGGCTGTTTGCGGCAGGGTGCTGAAGAGCACTGGAGTCGACGGGAGCATAGTGGGTGATGGGGTCGAAGTGTTGTGCCCTGTCGCGGCAGCCGGTGATAAAGAGGACGGCAGGCTGCGGCGGAGCACTGAAGAGCACGGGCGAGGCGGGAGCGTGGTGGATGCTGGGGCCTGACGTGTTGTGCTTCGCCGCAGCCACGGTGTGTGCATCTGGTGGAGGCCGTCGTCGAGTTAGGTTTTTTTTATTGGTTCCTGGTCTGCTTGGTTTGCGTTTTTTAATTGTCTGTTCTTTTGTTGATTTATGTTTCTTTAAAACAGATGGAGGTGTGGTGTGATCGTATGCAGTGAGAGAGTGCGTGTGTGTGAAAGATTGTGTGTGCGTGAACGTGTTAGTGTGTCTATATGTGATCGTGTATGGTTGAATTGTATATTGCGTGCGAGAGTGTGTGAGCGAGTGTGTCTAGCTGTGTCGGTGAGTATGTGCAGTTGTTTCGGTGTGTGTGTGTGTGTATGCGTTTGTCGAGTATGCATGTCCCGCATGCATGCGGCGGCGAGCGATTGACCGGCTCGCCGCTGATTGGTTGTTGCGGCGGGTGAGGACTGTGCGTGTGTGTGTGTGTGTGCTCCCGTGTTTCACGGTGTGAGCTTGGAGTCGTGTTTGTGGGGCGATCGGAGTGTGACGTCTTGTAGGCGCGCGTGGGGCGGTGATGCCCACGCGTGCCTGTCTGTAATATATTTTAGTTTCTGGTTTTGTTACAATTTGTAATCTCAAAATGAATGCTTTTCAGAGTCACCGCTCATTAAAGCTGTTCGTGCGTTCCAAAACCTATAGGGCCACCACACAGACACTACTTGGCAAAACTTCCGTAGAACTTGGAACAATCTGCGAACGTTACCGTGCAAAATGAAAAAAATGCCCCCGGCTGATGCTAATGAATGAACTGTGCATTGAATTTCTTTGAGTTTTGCAAACTAATTGCGATACGAAGGCACTGTTTTTCCATAATATATTATATATTCTCATTCAGACAGACGAGTTTTGACTGGATTGCCGCTTTGCAGTTTTCAATTTTCTTCTTCCTGGTCTGGATCTCTCGTGCGAATTTTAGATGGTCGCTGCTGAGCTTGCGTAGTAATTAATCGATGCGTAACATTTCGGAGAAATCGGTCTCCATCCTCAGACAATGTGGTCAACTTGTTGTGGTGAGACATGTTTAATTTAGCTTTGTCACAAACCACTTCCTTCCTAAGAGTAGCGTGTGCGTGAATGGGAGTGTGGGCTGCACGCGACTTTGTTTTGTTTTGAAATGTTACACATATATAACAGGGAAAATGGCGACGAGGAGAAAAAATATTCTCACTGCTTTGATATTTTAGCTTCACTTGCAGGGTTCCTACCTATTCCTATTCCTACTATTGCTGAAAGTTGTTTAGTATTTTCAATATTCAGTCATAGCTGACGTGCATGAATTGATGAAAATGATGCCGCTTCAAATGTAACAACAAGAGCAAATGTCTATATAACTACATGCGATAGATCAGGGTCAGCTCTCTGTTGCAGCGAAAACCACTTCAACACCAACTTTTTCTGCGTTATATTGTACTAACGAACTATGGGCAGATTATTGGGATCGTTTCTGCACATTTATTGCAGCCAATTCTGTTCCAGATGAAAAAAAGCGAAGGCTTTTCTGACAAATTAGTCCCCTATTGTATACAAATTACTCGCAAATCTTGCTACCCAAGAAAATCCACAGTGAGATAAATATGATCAGCATGAGTGAAATCGTAGCGTACATGAAAGATCAATTTGATCCAAAACGGTTTGTGATCAGATAACGATTCAAGTTCTGTAGCAATACAGATCGTAAGCCAGGCGAAACTGTGCAAGAATTGGCGGCGCGAATCAGACAAGACGCAGCGGCATGCGATTTCTCATCTATCAGAGACCCGCTTAATGAAACATTACGAACTAGGTTCATTTGTTCGGCAAAAATGAAGCTATTCAGAAGACACTTTTCACAAAATAGGACGACGAATTAGATTTTGTCAAAACAATTCAAGTCGCGGCTGAGATATAAGATGCGACAAAGGTTACGAAGGAAACCCTCCAAGGTGTAACATCCAAACCGATCATGCAGATTCGAGATAAAGAGCCCAAGTATCCGACGCAACGCCCTCGATCTGTCGAAAATTACAAAATTCCTGTTGCAATGACACAGTGCTACAGGTGTGGTAAGAAAGGCCATACGGCAAATGTTTGCCGTTCTGCTAACGCACTCTGTCACTACTGTTGTTTGTTGTTGTTGTTTTGATTTCAGCACACAGCCACGCTAGGCTCAAGTGCATCTCAGAAGTGATTCACTTTGAAAATGTGTCTTCAGTGTAGTGAAGATGGGTCGTATATGCTGATCATAACATGACAGGCGTCAGACATATGATGTAAACAATGGGTGAATTTCGTGAATGTAATATACATATGTGAGATTGTGTTGTTCATATGAGATCAACTAGTGAGGTGTGGGAGGTACTTGGAGGTCAACCTGGAGGTACTTAAACAGGCGTGGGAAGCAATTGGGATCGGACAGGAGTTTAAAAAGTGTTAGGGAAGATAGTGACGGAGCAAGGTCAATAAAGTTGATAGCACGATGTGCGCGATATTTTTGCAGTGCAGTAGGAAGTGCTTTATGGAAATTATTTGGTTGTACGAAGTGCAGATCGCTGTTGCTGTGTTGTGTATAAGGTGGCCGTGAGTTATTTATGTGTGCCCTATTCTCAGTCTATGTAGAATTACTTGGAAACGACGGTGTTTGGATATGTGAGTTAGGCCTGAACTGTTCAAATAACGGAATTGGTATGAGTTTGAATATACCAAAGAGGAAGTCAATGCTTTTCTATATTGGTAAATATGTGAATGTATAGTGGATTTTATGTCTGAGGCAGACAAAGGAGGATTAGTGATATTGGTGGCGTTCAGTGCTCGTTTGGCTGCTGAGTCAGCAAGGTCATTGTGGTCAGCTATTCCACAATGACTGGGAACCCATACAATCATTATAGACCGCGAGTTTGTTAGAAGCTTCTGCAACAAATTATTTGTTTTTTAAGCAAGAATATTGCGTGACGCTGTCAGTGATTTAACTGCAGACTTCTGCTGCAACTAACTGCTGCTACTAACTAACTTCTGCTAACTGCAGAGTCGGTCACAATAACAGCTTGGTGTACTCCGTATTCTTTGATAGCTTGAAGCGCTTTATATATAGCAAATTGTTCAGTTATATAGATAGACGAGTGTCCAGATAACCGACAGAGTTGTTCGATAAAGAGAGATGGTGATATTATGGCACAGCCAGTTTTTTTTGTGCTGGACAGAGCCATCTGTGTAGAAGAAAATATATTCCGTGTGATATGATTAAAATTGATAGAAGTTTTTTGGAATCGAGACATGCTCAATTCTTTCATTTCCATCTTACCTGAAACATGAACGATTCAATGCCAAATTTAATCTTACAATGGAATTGTCGCAACCTATTGCACAAATGGACAGAGTAATATCAAATTATCATTACACAATGCCATCGAATAGTCTGTTGAAGAGACGTACCTCCCATCTGATCACCAATCTTTACTATCACAACAATATCAACCCTATCACTATTTTGCCAATGCCTACATTCGCAAAGGAGCCTGCAGTATCCTCGCACACAAGAATACTCCTCAACATCATCTCACTATCTCAACATACCCACAGACAGTCGCCTGCCAGGTCACTATTTCGAGTCTTACAATCACCGTCTGCAGCATCTATCTTTCTCCAAACCAACAGCTACAAGTAAACAACATAGATCACCTACTTAGCAAAATGTTCTCACCCATCATTCTAACTGTAGACTTTAATGCAAGGCATCCTCTTTGGGGATATCCCACTGCAGACCACAGGGGAAGGAAGCCCAAATTCGAAGCATTATTACATTATTCATTGGAAGCATTATTACAACATCATACTCTGCATGTTTTGAACAATGGCTCAACCACTCACATAAGCGACCAAAATTCCCACATTTGCCACATAGATCTCACTCTATATTCTCCATCTCACACAGCACAATCAAGGTGGAACATCAAACATGCCAACTGGCACACTTTCAATCAATTACTTGCACAATCTCAACTGGCCAAAGATCATACATGCATCATACCAATCATCACTAAGAATATCATATCATCCGCTAGGCAATCAATTCCTTCAACTCAAAGAAATCGACCACGACGCAGCTGTCCATGGTGGAATGATGACTGTAAACAAGCCATCAACATACGAAAGCATGCTCTTCGAACCTTACGAATTTTCCGCACTCCTCAACATCTTTATGAATACAAGCAAGCTAAAGCATCTGCTAGAAGAACATTACGCCTAGCGAAACGACAAAGCTGACGCTCACTCACCGGTTCACTGACGCATCAAACGTCATCGACCAAAGTGTGGAACTTGGTGAGCTCTCTCAAAAATGTAAAAAGTCCACCTGCATTTCCGCCGACTTCACGCATACGAAATACAATCATAACTAATCAACACATTGTCTTCAACATACTAGGAAGCTACATTTCTGTTCTCTCCAATTGTTCTGCTCCAAATTCACATCTTCCTTCTCTACCTAGCCTGAGCAGCACCAGCTCAGCTGGATACAACAGGCCATTCACAATAGATGAATTCAATCGCTGTATTCAACTTCTCAAATATTCGGCACCCGGTCACGATTCACTTCACAACGCGTTTTTTCTTCACATGTCTTTCCATAACCACCTCAGTATTCTGAAAGGCCTAAATCATATCTGGCAGAAAACTACTTTCCACCATCATGGCAACATTATATTATCATTCCGATTCTTCAACCAGGGAAACCACCTACTGAATTTTCTTATTATCGCCCACAACAACTGATCTCCTGTTTATGCAAATTATATGAACGCCTGATCTTACTCCGTTTTCTACTATTTATACAACACCACCAATGAATATCGTCACAACAAATGGTGAAAAAGATGTGGTGGAGAGACGTGGTGAAACCCTTGCGTAATGATAAGTACGCAGATTGGCGTTTGCCACTCCGACCCACACTTGTGAAAAATGATGGAGTGGCGAATCCGTTCCGATAAGCAGGCAGGTGCTGCATGCAGGTGCTGAGCATGCAACGAGACTTGCGTTTGTAAATAGATTTCCGGCCGACATCAGTCACGCTTCAGCGTCTACCACATGTTCTAAAGATGACGACCAGCGAGCTGATTGTCCATGCCCGTGTGTTGACGGCTTATATATCTGTGGATGTGGTGGCCGCCGGTGAAGCGGCCAGTGGGAGCACGGAAGCACAACTACCGCGAGATAATGCTGCTCCGCGAAGATTCACCGGACGATGCTTCGTGTGTGGAGGGCCTCACATGACACGCTACTGTAGCAAACGTAAACCAATCGTGTGTTGTAAATGCGGAAAAGACGGAAAACGGAAGTGGGGTGGCTTGTTCGCCAGCAGTCACTCCAATGAGACAATAATGGTGCAATCGTCAGGCCTGCCAATTATTGACGTAACGGTAGATGAGATAAAGATTACTGGATACTGGTCAGCTTTGGTCATAAAAACGAGCTTTGTAAAAGATGTTCACGGTGAATGTGTGATGTTCGCATTTGATGGTAGAGAAGTGCAGTGTAGAGGTGAAGCGTGGATTAAAGTCGGAGTACAGAATGAGTGCATTTGATGGTAGAAAGGTGCAGTGTTGAGGTGAAGCGTGGATTGCAGTGGGAGTACAGAGTGTGTATGTGAAAGTGAAGGCCATAGTGGTTGATGAGCTTGTCAACAACATTGATATAGTGGTTAGAATGGATTTGATCAATCGGTTGGGTAGAGTGACGGTGATTAATAAACATGTTCGATTAGGAAAACAGTCATGTTGTGCAATAGAGATGAAGTGTGACAGTGTTCCAGTACCAAATGTGCGTGAGAAAAACACTAGAAATGTCCGTCCACAAACTCTAAGCATCTCGGTGTGTGCGCATTCGACACTCAATCATGCTATTGGTGTTATGTTTTGTCGTGCGCTAGAGGGTGTTGATAACGAAGAAATCTGCGACGGTTTGTCATCCCAGGGTGTCATCCGTGTGGAGCGCATCGTCCGACGGCATGGGGATAGCGAGGTGCCAACGCACTCGTTTTTCCTCACGTTCGACGGTGTTGTTCTGCCGAATGATATCAAAGTCGGTGACATCCGTCAGCGTATCCGTGTCCGCCCCTACGTACCCAGCCCAATGCGATGTTACAGGTGCCAACGTTTCGGGCATACGAGCTCCCGCTGCAACCGTGCTGAAATCTGCGGACGCTGCTCATCCGAACGGCACACCGCTGCTGATTGCAAAGAGGAATATTTCTGCGTCAATTGCAGGAGCAGCGGTCATGCGTCTTCGTCGCGTGACTGCCCGGAATGGCTGAAGGAGAAAGTGATTTTGGCCATTCGCGCTGCCCAGCGCTGCAGTATCGGCGAGGCGCGTGCTGTGTACCGCAGCTCGCATCCGTCGGGCCCGTCCTTTGCCGGCACCGTCAAGCTGTCAGCTCAACCTTTACAGTCTGTCGACTCGTTTCTCGAGAAGCTGACAGTTGGCGATTTTCTGAAGCTGGCTGGACGAATGGGCTTGAAGCTGGTTGTACCTGAGGCTGACAAACTTGAGAATGAACCAACACCGGTTGATCGGCGGTCTGAGGGGACTGACGTGCCGCGGTCGCCAACGGCCGCACCCCAGCGGTCCCAGGCGTCCGCGACCCAGCGGCACCAGACGGCCGCAACCCAGCGGCCTATGGCGGCCGCTCCCCAGCAGCCTGAAAAGGCTGCTGAGCGGCGACCTCAGCGGGTCGCCAATCGGCCGGTCAACCGGCCGATGGACCGTGCTGGCAAATCGGCAGCGATGCCGGTTAGTCAGGGCGGCAAAAAACGGCCGCTCAGCAGGCTTCCAAGCCAGCAGAGCGGTCGTCTCCGAACCGGAGGAAATCCGGAGACTGGACGGTGGTTCAACACAAGAGCCGCCGTTCTGTCAAGTCAGCCTCGCCGAGGAGTGACCGGCGAGCATCTCCCGGTCACAAAGCGAGCGTGGTCCCTGCATCTCCGCGCTCGGCGGTTGCTGGCGCACCGCCTTCCGCACACGACGGAGCGACTCCCACCACTGCCATGGAGGTGGAGAGTTCCTCTAAGCGGAAGCTCTCGGCCTCTCCAAGTGGGTCCCCACCTGACGCGGAGAGAGGACGATCGGCCAAGCGATGCGATTAGGTACCTGTGCTACCTGGTTTTTAGTGTATATGTGCCTTTTTAACGGGAGTATTTATTTTTATTTTATTCTATTATATTTATTTTTATGTCCATTTTACAATGGAATATTAGAGGTATTAGACCGAATATTAATGATTTACTGCATATTTTACACTCCCGACAATCATCGATTTTAGCAATACAGGAGACTAAGCTTTTAAATTCTTCGTATTTTAGTATTCAGGATTTTATTGTTTTTAGATATGATAATCCCAGCTCGACTATAGCCCATGGCGGGGTTATGCTGGCTGTTCGCACCAGTGTACCCTGTCGCCGAATGCATATTCAGTCAGATTTGCAGGTGGTTGCGGTTCGGTGCTGGCTGGGTGGTTGGGAGGTGATTGTGTGCTCATTGTACCTGCCGCCTGGTCGCCCGTTCCCAAGGGCTGACGTCGAGTCTTTAATCAGTTGACTTCCACCCCCTTTATACGTGTTAGGCGATTTTAATGCTCACAGCCCTTTTTGGGGTAGTGATGCATATTGTAGCCGTGGTTTTATTATGGAGGATATTTTAACTGTTTTAGACATAGGTATTTTAAACACAGGCACATATACGCATTGCACCATGCCATCGGGAAGCATGTCCGCTCTGGACCTCAGTCTGTGCAGTCCCAGTCTGCAGGCATCCAAGAGCTGGACCGTTGATAACAGTCTGTATGGGAGTGACCACTTCCCTATATGGATCTGTCTCAATGAGGTACCTAGACTGGGAACACGACCACCGAGATGGAATTTCACACGAGCTGATTGGGTCCGCTATGATTGCTTGACACTGGAAGCCATGGGCAACCCCACACTTCGACCCAGCGTCGAAGATTTTACTGAGGCCATTGTCAGCTGTGCCAAACAGAGCATTCCGCGTACGGCATCGCGTCCCCGGCGGTGTCCTGTCCCTTGGTGGACAGACGCGTGTTCTGCGGCGTTGCGAGAGCGACGTTGTTGCTGGGGTCGCTTCCGGCGCAACAGCACAGTGGCAAACATGCTTTGCTTTCGCCACGCTCGCGCACAAGCTCGATTGACCTTTCGCGAGGCGAAGCGGGCCTCGTGGGTGTCCTATGTGTCCAGCATTAATCGGCATTGTCCTATATCCACCATATGGGACCGTATAAAGCGCATCTCTGGGAAGTACCGTCCCACTCCACTGCCTTCTCTCAAGATCAGTGGCGTGGACGTGATAAATCCGGAGCATGTTGCTGACGAAATTGGCCGATATTTAGCGGAGCGCTGTCGTGCAAACGTAGACGACCCTGATTTTGCGGCGATCAAACAGCAGTGCGAGAGATCACCCCTTGATTTCTCCACCAACTGTTAGCTGCCAATCAACAGCGATTTTTCAGCATCTGAGCCCGAAAACAGCCTTGCGATCGCTTCGCGATGTGGCTGAAGGCCCTGATGAGGTTCACAACCTCATGCTGAAACGTCTGTCGCCCGCAGTGCTGTCCACTTTGCTGCAGGTCTTCAATGATCTGTGGAATGGTGGACAGTTTCCAGCCTCCTGGCGACGGGCAATCGTGATACCCATCACAAAACAGGGCAAATCGGTCGATCACCCGTCTGACTATCGCCCGATATCGCTGACCTCCAGTCTCTGCAAACTGTTTGAGAAAATGGTTTGCAGACGGCTGGTATGGTTTCTGGAACGCGGTCGGCTGTTCAATGATGCTAAGTGCGGATTTCGCCAGGGTCGCTCAACGTTAGACCACTTGGTGACCATTGACTCTCGCGTACGTGAAAGTTTCGCGCGAGGTCACCACGTCGGGGCGATATTCTTTGACTTCGAGAAGGCATATGACACCACATGGCGACATGGTATGCTTCTCAAACTGCATCGCTGTGGTGTCAGAGGCAACATGGGGAGTTTCGTACACAATTTCCTTGTGCACCGCACATTCGGTGTACGTGTGGGGAACTCCCTGTCTCGTCCGTTCGATCAGGCAGAAGGCGTTACACAGGGTAGTGTGCTCAGCGTGGCCCTTTTTGCCATAATGATCAACGACATTGACAATCATTTGCCTCCCTCGATTGGACGGTCTCTATTTGTGGACGATTTTGCCGTATGGTGTTCTTCTCGCAGCACTGTTGCTGTCCAGCGTCAACTGCAGCTGGTGGTGAATAAAATAGAGACTTGGGGAACGCGTAACGGCTTCCGCTTCTCGACGTCCAAAACGGTCGGTGTACACTTCTGCCGCCGTCGAGGTGCCTGCCCTGACATGGAAGTGGAATTGGACGGCAGTGCTGTCTCATTCCAACGCACGGTTCGGTTTTTAGGGGTCACGTTGGACTCGCGCTTGACCTACACCGACCATATTTCACAGCTGAGAGCCACATGTCTATAGGCACTGAATGTGCTGAAGACTGTTTCCCGCATGCGGTATGGAGCAGATAGACAGTCCCTTCTCCTTCTGTACCTCTCGTTAGTCGGGTCGCGTCTCGATTACGCGAGCATCGTATATGATCTGGCTTCGGAGTCAGCAAAAAGCCGTTTGAATGTCGTACACCACGCAGGGATACGCATTGCCACCGGCGCGTTTAGCACGTCGCCAATCGTCAGCCTCCTCATTGAGGCTGATGAGGCTCCGCTGGCGCTCCGTCGTCAAGAGCTGGGCATGCGTTATTCTTGCAAGCTGGCAAGCACCCATGAAAACCCCGCGTATGACGTAGTATTTTCCCAGCATGTGCCTGAGCAGCATCACCTTCCAGGACCTCATTGTTCTGTGCTGTTTTGCAGCAAAATGAAGGCACTGCTGGAGTCATGCGGGATGGGTGCTAACGACGTCCTCAGACAAGAATACACGGCGGAGTCACCCTGGGAATTGGTCACACCCGAGGTTGACGTCTCGCTAGCAGCTCTGCCGAAACACCGTACAGTCCCCAGTGCGCTTCGCTCAAACACACTGGAGCGAATTCATTCGTACGGACGGTACACTGATGTACACTGATGGATCTAAGTCGGTCAGTGGTTTGGGTTGTGCGTTTGTAAGTGGAGGTACGTGCCGCTCGAGCACGCTGCCACCGAGCGCCTCCATTTACACGGCTGAACTTTACGCTATCCTGCTGGCCCTGGTTTTTATTCGCTCATCTTCATTTTCATTGTTTTTAGTTTTTTCCGACTCCCTTAGTGCTTTTAATTCATTATCGTCTTTCTCCTTACATCCTCTTATACAGAGGATTTTTAACTCTCTGGACATCATCCATCACCAGGGCAAGCGTATAAGGTTCTGCTGGATTCCCATATTGGCATTTTGGGCAATGAACGAGCTGACAGAGCCGCAAAAAGAGCTGCTGAACGAGACTTTTATTCATTTTATTTTAACTTTTCCATTCCGTATTCGGACTTTTATCCTATTATACATCGTTTCATCCGTTCTCGCTGGCAGCTCTCCTGGGTCGAATGTGGTTCTAACGAATTGAAAGCAGTGAAGCCCGAAATCGGACATTGGATGTGCTCTTGTCGCCGGAAGAGGTCCGAGGAAGTGGTGCTCTGTCGTCTGCGTGTGGGTCACACGTACGACACGCATCGCCATCTTCTACTCGGACAACCTGAACCCACGTGCAGCGCATGTAATGCACGTCTCTCCGTGCAACACATCCTGGTGGAATGTCCAGCATTCTCAGAGGCGCGTCAATGTTTTCTTGGATCTGTTCGGACTATTGACGAGGTTCTTGGACAGGAGCAATCGGCGGTCATTGAGGGCCGTATTTTTTAATTTTTACGGCTTTTGCCTTTTAAGATTGTTTATTGATTTTTATTATTCTGACTTTCATATTCATATCAGTCACCCTCACGTATATTTATTTCATCGCTCCATTACGTCCATTACATTCATATGCATAGTTTTGGTTCAATTTAGACAGACTGGGAGGTGCTATATGGTCCTAGAGGCCGGTGCACCCCTAAAACTCAATAAACAACAACAACAACAAACTCTAAGCATCGATGATCCAGATATTCGCGCGTCGTTTGATGGTGAAAGGTGGGAAGTCGAATGGTTGACGAAATTGCAGAATCCGGTGCTAACAAAGAAAATTGGTTGTTACGAGGACACTTGATGATGATGTAAGGGCAGAATTTGATGTCGAGGTGCGTAGGTGGGTTGACGAAAAGATTTTGGTACCGTGGACGGGTACATAAAAAGTGGGTGTATTGCCATTGTTAGCGGTCGTTCAACCTACTAAGAACAAAGTCAGGCCAGTATTGGACTTCCGCGAGTTGAGCTCTTTTTTACATTTTCACACTGGAGATGATTTTTTTATGTATGCGGGGAAAAGTTGAGAGAATGAAGACGTATTGAAGGACGAGTATCGATCGTGGATCGTGCGCTGCGTACCTCCAGGTTCACGTAGCAGAAAAAGGTGGAAACACCAATTAGTGAAATATGATGGAAACATACTGTCTGAGCAGAATGGGGTTTAGGCTGTGTTCTGCGCCAAAAGTCACGACCCGAATCGTACGTACGGTCTTACAGTAAGTCTCACTGATTGAAGAAGCAACGGAATCGTACATAGACGATATCGTTGTGCGAGAGTCGATACTGTTAGTCGCAGCGGTAGTTGACCATCTAGCCAAGTAGCGGCTGAAAGCCAAAGAGCCGGTGCCGATTGAGCAAAGTGCGGTTCTTGGGTTGCAGCTGCAAAAGAGCGTAATACCTTCCGTTCCGGACGATATGGCAAAACGCCAATTGTTCTCACTTTGTGGCAAGTTGATCGGGCACTACCCCGTCGCCGGATGGCTGACGACTGCTCGCAGCTACCTCAAGCGTCATGCTGATTGTGTTGAGCGGGATGATGTTGTAGGAGATGACGTGTTGCGTATGAAAAAAGATATGGTTGAGAGGGTGACAGCGAATGGCCCAGTGGGAGGAAAATGGCACGTTCAAAAAATTAATAACGGTATTGTAAGGTGTGACGCCAGTATGCTTGTCATTGGTGCAACGATAGAAATGGACGGAAATATAGTCAAGGACGCATCGTGGGAGAGCAAAAAAGAAGATGTACATCGCATTAATGTTGCAGAACTAGAAGCTGTGTTGAAAGGAGTGAATATGGCAGTGAAATGGAAGCTGGGGGAAATTGAGATTCGTACAGATTCTGCTACAGTAGCTGGATGGGCCGGTACATTGCTGACTAAAGAAAGAAGAGTTAAAACCAAGGGCGCCGCTAAAATCCTCGTGAAACGACGGGTAAGCATACTGAGTTACATGATTTCGGAGCTGGGATTGAGACTCAGTGTGACCAGTGTTCAAACGTGAGCAAATAGAAGCGGATATAGTAAATCGCGTTAAGAAGCAGTGGCTAGTTTTGCCGGTGGTGCGGTCGAAAGATACGTCGCGCTGTCCTGAAGCTAACGCGAATGTGTGCATGAAAACTGTGAACGATGTCAGAGAAATACACAACATGCATCACATGAGAGTTGACCGTACATTGTTCTTAGCACGACAGGTGGATCTCACTGTATCGCGACTGTCCGGCGGGTTGTGCGAGGGTGTAAACTATGTCAATCAACCGACCCAACACCCGCGGTTTATACACCAGGCCATCTGAATCTAAGTGAACCTTGGCGAAGACTGGCAATTTATTTGACACACTACCGTGGCCGTGAATATCTGTCTTTGGTGGTCTGCGGCCCTGGCAGGTTTGCGGTCCGGCGCGAATTTCGTAATGACAGCTGAACAGGTTTGTAACAATATTGATGAAGTGTTTCGTGAGAGAGGATCCTTATATGAATTACTCATGGACAACAGCAGTGTGTTTCGGTCTCAACAAATGCAGCAGCTGATGAGGCGGTGGAAAGTTGCACCATTTCATCGTGCTGCATACCGTCCAAGCGGCAATTGTATCGTCAAGCTCCACCACCGCACCATCAAAGCGCTTGCTGAGAGAGCACAGGTAAATAAAGAAGGGGGAAGACAATCTCGAACACAATCGTCGAAGCACGTGGGATGGCTGTCATCAAGGCTGAGATCATCACTGACGTCAAGGTAGGTCTGACTGCCTTAAATTTCGACGTCAAAGCACACGACTCTTATGGTTCATCAACCTTCGGGTCCTTCAAGAAGATCATGTCACTAGATTCCGTTGTCTTGCCCACTGCGTTCCGCAAAATCATGAAGGAGACTCATCTCATCGATGGAGATCGTAATACCAATGTTTGACGCCTATATCGGTTCCTGCTTCTCCACTGCCCATGGGAGCTGTCTGACCGCTCCCATGGTTCCTGCTTACATCACGGCACTGTTATGGGCGGCCAAGCATTTGCTCTCGCATTCAAAATACGCGAATCTGACCAACGCTCAGATTACTGCCCTCCTGATCGTACCAGCGAATCTCGGCGGCTTCCCTACCCTCAGCCCTGACAACCTTGCCATCCGGGCCTCAGCTGGCCAGTCTTCAGACTCTATCAATCGTTACGAGTTCGCACGGCGCTTGGCCCCTGACATTGCCTAGATCTTCGAGTTTTTTTTCTTTCAGCCGATGGGTGCAGCCGGTGTCACGAACGCCCAGCGTGTGCCACTCCTTCAGCTCCTCGATGACCCGTAAGCTTTTCCGATAAGTCGATTTCCGTAAGACGCTCCTACGGGCTGATATGGTGCCTCACCTGAGACGAATCACACGGAATGAGCTCCTCTCCGAGGTACTAGATACAGCTACCACGGTCTCAGACCCAACCATCGAGACTGCCCTGACATGCTTCCCGGTATGGTCCGGGGCACTTGCAGCCGAGATCCACGGTCAAGGCCCAGGAGCCATGCTGAGAGATTCCTTGACCAAGTTTGAGTCTGGATGATCGATCCTCCAGCTATTACTGGTGGCGAAAGCTAGCAAGAAGTATATCGCTCAGACGTTCCGCCGACGCATGCGGCAAGAGCGCCGCATGGCGCTTAATGCATGGCGGGTGCAGCTAGTAAAGGGGAAGATGGGCGTGCGACAACGGCATAGATGACATCAACGGCGCTACGCTCGACAAGTTCGCACACCGGTTGTGGTCCCGGTCATAGAGGGCGTCATGGGACGTATGTGGACCATAGCTGGCGCTACAAAGTACTTCCCAGGAAAGATGTTCACCATAGATGGCGCTATCGAGTACATCACAGGAAGGATGTTCAACATATTTGGCGCTACCGAGTACATCACAATTTTGTGCAGATGTCACAAAGTATACCGGTCTACTTCTCCGCACACTTATGATTTGCCATCAAATATACATGGTATGCGCGTCTTTTCGAAAGTTGACCTCTTGAAGGTATTCTGTCACATCCCGGTCGCTGGTCGCCGGTCTTTTTTTGAGGGACAAATGATGCAAGGTGTTGGGGTGACTATGGCGGATGCAACAGCACGAAAAATCTTGTTTGAGAAACGTTAATGTTTGGATTGGGAGGCAGGTGATTGAATGATGTTTATATTTTATGTGTGAAATATAGAACTATTAGGCGTCACCTATTGGGTCATTGTTAATGTCTGTATGATTTTGCACTATAGGATCGCAATGGGTTGGGCGTTACCGGTAGCGAGTGGAATTGTACATTGCCCGGTAGGCATGTGTGTGTTAGCTCACCGGGGTAATATAAATGGGTCGCTCAAGGTTTGTGGGGCACTTGTGGTGAGACGTTGACCGTGCCAGTGTGTATTGTTTACTCGTCTGAATATAAGTGCTGCATCGTTGTTTCTTCGACCCGCTCGACATTACAACCTTGGCGACAAGGATGCGATGTTGGGCTTGAGGAGGTGTTGGGTTCAAGCTCACACTCCGGCACGGACATCTGGTAGAGGGGCCAACCACCTCGGACTTGACGTTGAAGATTGCGGACGCCAAGGTGAACCAATCGGACGCCATGACCAACTTATAGCCAAATCAGTACAGCCCGGACACATCCTGAGTGCGGCTGCGACTGCTCGGCTCATGGCTGTCAGCGCTATCGACTCGATGCAGCCTGACTATCGACCTCTCGCTCTGAAAGTCAAGCTATATACTGATATGCTTGACAGCGGAACTCCCCCGCTTACGGGTGTACCCTGGGCTATCCAAGAGCGGATCGTTACGACACGTACATTCATACCTTAGCCACCGTGGATGGCGAAGCCGGACAGGGTGCGTACAGAAGACCATTGCAGTATGTGGAGAATATACGGCTATCGCGCTCCTCTCCGGGAAGTCGATACCCATCCTCGACGCAAGTAATAATGTATCGGCTTAGTGAACGATCGGTGATCCAGCCCTGCGTGCGGTGTTCCTCACGCAGGATTACATATGCAATATACGTGTGGGTCAAGCCACATCTCTTATTCGCTCGCCGTCGCTCCGACACTAGAATTTTGTGCACCATCAGTGCTGCTCCACGGCCGCGCGATTCGACTGTCGCTGCAAGTGCCGGCCACGACGCCTGGAGACATGCACCCACGCGTGGAGCGACAGCAGCGACACAACAAGAAAAATTACGATCGCCGTCATGCTGAACGAGAGCCGAAGATCCAGGCGACGCGGTACATGTACGTTCTCCGGGACGAGTGCCAAAATGTCGCCGCGTTTCAGCCCATCGCAAAACGTTGTGGCCAGAAGAGGATCGTCGTTCCTGTTGGAGGACGGAAGCGTGGAAATTCCGGCTCAGTTGGCCAGAGCCAAGGACGCGGTGAATGACGACGACGACTTCCTGTGGCACGAACCGACGACCGTCGACACCGACCAGATCACACAGCGCCACAACGGCCCAGCTTCGGTCAGTTATGACGTGCCAGACGACGGGACGACAACGACGGACCCGTAAGAGCTGCAGCCGTCGTCGAGAGGACTTCGCCGATGGCTGCCTTCTAAATTGCGGAGTGAATAGGAAAACCTTTGAAGTGTGGGGGTATGTAATAAAGAACTGGGTATTGGGTCATTGTTAATATACGTATAATTTCGCACTATAGGATCACAATGGGTAGGGCGTACCCGGAAGCGAGTGGAATTGTGCATTGCCCGGTAGGCGTGATTGCTTGTGTGTGTTAGCTCACCGGGGCTATATAACTGGGTCGCTCAATTTTTGTGGGTCATTTGTGGTGAGACGTTGACCGTGTTAGTGTGTGTTGTTTACGCCCTGACAGACAAGTCTGTATATAAGTGCCGCATCGTTGTTTCCTCGCCCCGCTCGACATTACAATGTGCATCACATTGTTACCGTGTATTTCTTTTTTCATTTTGTTTACATATGGAGAGGTGTTGCGTGCATTAGTCATATATGAATAATGTGTCGCTAGATGTCGCAGCTAGTGTAGAACGGACGATCCCATGACACATGATCTAAGGGGTGGCCTTGATTTTGGCAGCGAGAGAAAATTGAGCAGTGTGCGTTGTACAGTGTTTGAGTCGGGGTCCTGTTTCAATCATAGTGAAGTATGTGTGTTTCATTGGGTACCTCTTGTGTTTATTGGATTTGTGTAATCTCTGGTGTGTTGTGAACCTAAGTGGTGTTCAATACATCGTCCACCCAAACATGGCGCAGCCAATCAGTTAATCTGTCTCAAGTACAGAAACACATGCGATTTTCGCAAACACATGGGCCAGGCGTTATCACCGCCAAGCAAATTGGACCTCAGCGTTGACCGGGGAGACTCATTCACGATTTGGAGAGTTAGGTGGCATGATTATAATCTGCTATCAGGCCTCGGTAGTCAGCCTGCAGCCACCCAAATGACAGTTCCTCGAACATGTCTCTGACGACACACTGCGCGATGTCAAAAACTTCAATCTGTCGACACAAGACAGCGGAGAAGTGCACGCCGTTTTAAAAGCGGTGGCCATATATACCAGGGGACAGATCAACGAAGAGATAGAGCGAAAAAATTCAACTGCCGTCGTCAACAGCCAGTCGAGGTTTTTGAAAATTTCTTGTTGGACCTGAGAGAACTCAGCAACACATGCAATTTTTGCACTTCGTGCAAGGAGAGTTTGATTCGAGAACGAATTGTCGTCGGAATACGTGACTCTGGCACTGTCAAGAAGCTTTCCAGTGTAAAAAAGCCCGATCTTCCTACGTGCATAGATATCTGTCGCAGCGAGGAGGCAGCGACGAGGAGAGTTGCACAGCTCGAGTGTGCACAGATCGTCCGACTCACAGAGCCAGTAACCAAAAATCACAACAGGCGCAGCAACAGTGTGGTAGATGCGGTCGTCACCACACGAGGGAGCAAAAAATGTACCGTATCCGGGGCTAAGTGTCGTGCATGCGGAAGACATGGACATTTCGCAACAGTGTGCCGATCGCCGAAGCAGCAGAGGCACGACACCCACAGCCGAACACCATTATCTGCGGCAGTGATTTCAGCTGTCTCAGCACTCAGCGCTCCTAGCATCACTATGCTAGTGGACAGAAAAGTAAATATCGAGGCGTAACCCAACTCGGGCGCGGACATTTCGGCTGCCGGTCGTGACGTGTTACTTCAGATCGACGATGTGAACAATTAACTGCCGAGCACAGACGAGCCTCGGTCGGCCGATGGTTCTCCCATGCGGGTCATTGGTGTACTGCTCACTGGAGTGTGACTATGGGTAACCGAGAAGTTGACATCAACTTACACATACTGGAAGGAGTACCTGACATGTTACTGTCATGACAGGTATGTCGCCCGTTAAATACCCCGCCACAAAACTATCCCAGTCAAATACTAAGCAGCATTGCAAGCGCAAAAGCTATGTCCACTGTCACAGATCAGAAGACAAACGGGGAAAACATTTTTCAGAGTTTGAAGATGTCTTCTCAGACAAAGTACAAGTCATGCCTCGATAGATGTTTCGCATTCATCTTGCAGATGACGCTGAGCCTCACAGTATTTCAGCGCCTCGCCGAGTCCCCCTCCTCTGCGCAAATGAGTGAAAGATGAGTTGGACAACCTAATATCTCAAGGTATCATAACATCTGTGTCACAACCAGCTGAGTGGTGTTCCCCAATTGTCGTCACACCAAAGAAGTCGGAAGGTGTGGATCTCACCAAACTTAACCGTTGCGATCGGCGTGAGGCGTACCAGTCCGACACTCCAGTCGAATGCGTCGCGTCAATCGTCGGTGACAACGCCAATTTTGTTGCGGTGTTCGATGCGACCAAGGGATAGCACCAGTGCCCTCTGACACCAGAAAGCAGACAGCTGACAACGTTCATGACTCCGTTCGGCCACTACATGTTTACGCATGCACCATACGGAATTTCATCGATATCTTATCATTATAATCGGCGCATGGACGAGTGTTTCGTGGGAATACCAGCCATGCGTAGATTGGTAGATTATGCTATATGTGTACGGACGTGACGAGGCAGAGCTTCAAGCACGTGTGCACTTGTTCCTGACTGGCTGCCGTGAAAACGTGTCACACTCAATCGTGAAAAATCCCAATACATGGAGAATAATGTAAAGTTGCTGGATTTATAGTCGGAGAAAATGGATATAAAGTCGATCCTGCATTACATGAGGCTATCGCACGATTTCCATCACTAACAACATTAGCGACCTAAGATCATTTTTCGGTCTATGCAACCAGCTACGTGCATTTTCAGAAGAGATCGCTGAACATTTGGCTCCCTTGCGTGGGTTGTTGAGTACCAAAAATCACTTATTGTGGGATGAAGCACATGAACCTTCTTCAAAAATGCACGTGAAGCTCTCGCATTGTCCAGAACATTGATGTTTCTCAACCCTGAAGCACCTACAATCCTTCACACCGATGCTAGTCGACTCAACGGGCTCGGGTTCGTCCTACAACAGAACCTTAGAGATGGTGCAATGAACACCATTCAATGTGAATCTCGTTTCATCAGCGATATTGAGCAGCGATATGCAGCCATCGAGCTTGAGCTTTTAGCTGTGTGTTGGGCGTTCAAAAAGTTACAAATATTACACAAGTTGAAAACACATAAAATTTGATAATAAACCATCTTAACCATGGTTGCACACATAGAATACAATTTATAAATTAAGCTATACGTTAGCATTCACACATTGACAAAAACATTAATACATAATTACAAGTAAATAAATAAATAAATGATACAATAACCGCAGCGGTTGAATAAGATGAATACGCGGGGAGAACGAATACGAGTGCACAAATACAATTACCGGAGGCACAATGAAGCGAGCGAACACTCTAGCACTGTGTTTAAGCCCGGGTGACAGCCCGCACTGAACTCGACTGGCAAAGTCCCAACACCTATAGCACGAGTAGCTTTTACAGTGTCGGAATCCCTTCACCCCAAGTAGGACACCGGTCACGTGATCGTCTGGAAAGTGCCGTGCGATGTCTGGGAAGATCAGTTGTGTGTTTTTTGTCGCGAGAAATGGCGCGATTACGATCGTCGTGGGTGCTGTGAATGCAAAGTAACACTTCCGCCGGTTTGCGTGGGGAATGGGCGGCGCACACAGGCGGCTCGGACGGACAGACACAAACACAAGGGCGGAGCGGATATGCAACCCATACAGGTGTAGGCACACGGACACACACAGGCGACTCAGACATATAGGCGGAACAAACAGGCGACGTAGATATAAGGCGAAGACATGCGGCATAAGCGCTCGGCGCAAATAGGCGACGACAATAACACATACATCCGGTCGTGTGCATGGTGTAAACATACATACAAAAATTATCGCAAATCGTGTGAATTTATACAATAATAATAATAATTCAGTGTAGCAATACAGCAATGGAACAAATCTACATACACGCACAATTCGCCGCATTAATATTGTACAACGAAAATCAATAGCGAAATAATAAAAAAGACACATGTGCGATTGAAAAACAAGTGTGTACACCACAGGAGCCCCTTCCTCAGATCAGGGCGAGAAACGAACAGGTGGTCTGATGCATCGGCCTGATCAAAAATGAATGTGTTGTGGCGTTGCTGTGTCACCTGGTAATTATTGTGATGATGTTGGCGCACCGAAAAGTTGTTGTGTTGCTGGACGTGTACCAGCACGTTGTTGTGACACTGGAACCGCGAACAATGTGCTATCTGTCTCCGGCGTTGGCTGTATATTGTTGTCTAAGAAGGCTGGCCGCAGTCGGTCAATGTTAACGACATATGAGCCGTTGCGTTCAATGGTGAACGTCTTCGGTGTTCGGTTGAGCACCTTGTACGTCCCGTCGTACACAGACTGCAATGGACGGCAATGACCGTCATGCCGCACAAACATGAAGTCGGCCGAATCCAACGCAGGCAGCTTGAAGACTGCTTTGTCGACAGGTCTCAGCTGTTGCGGTCTCACGAAGCTGATTTGCTGAGAGAGCAGTCTTGCAAAGTCGCACGCGCTGGTTTTGTTAGTTTTTGTTTGGAAAATTTGCTTGAATGAAGTTCGGACCCATAAACAAGTTCAGCACAGGAACAATTGAGTGTCTCTTTAATACAGGCTCTGATGCCCAATAGAACAATTGGTAATCTGTCAACCCAATTTATGCACCCTCGTAAAGCGCGTTTCAATTGTCGGTGCAGTCTCTCGACCATTCCGTTTGCCGCAGGATGGTAAGCAGTAGTGAAACGGATATGAGCTCCTTTTATTAGTTTCTCGCCACAAGTTTGAAATGAACTGAATGCCCTTGTCAGACACTATAGTAGCTGGAAAACCGAAACGGGATACCCACGTGGATATGAAATATCGAGCGATAGTTCTAGCTGAAACACCAGGTATCGGGCATGCCTCAGGCCATCTAGTAAACCGATCAACGATTGTCAGAATATACTGGCAATTTTGTGAGTACGGTAGCGGACCTACTATATCGACATGGATGTGTTCGAATCTGCGTGATGGTGGTTGAAATTGGGCAGCAGGTGACGAGTTGTGTCGTGAGTCCTTCGATTGTTGACACTTTAGACAATTACGTGTCCAACTAGCGACGTATTTGCGCATGTTTGGCCAAACAAACCGTTCAGCTATAAGCTTGAGCGTGGCGGTCCGACCCGGGTGAGACAGGTTGTGAAGTGACTGGAAAACGCCTACGCATCGCTTCAGGCACAAACGGGCGTGGTTTGTCTAAGGACGTGTCGCACAGGAGTTTGCGGTCGGAAATGGCGGGAAATTCAATTCACTGCAACTTTAAACTGCCCGCTGAATCGATAAATTCGACTGGACTTGCTGTGCTTCTGCCATATATTTGAGATTAACACTTGGTAGATCACTGCAAGAACATATTCTAGGCCAGGGGATCTCAGCCTTTTTCTTGCAGTGGCCCCCTTCAACACAATTTGAGTCCTTGAGGCCCCCCAGAAATTGAATTTTGGGTTTTCACTCTTCAAACCCACATGTAATTATGTTAATACCCTTGGGGATATCAGTATAGTAGAAGATCTAGTACTCGGATCATCAATTTAAGGCAGTATTAAAATATTTTCCCTTGAAAAATGACTTTATTTGAACACTTTATTAAAGTATAAACGCAATACAATGCAAAATGTATGTAGGCTATATGCAATGTAAAATACATGAACACACTAAATACGGTTATAATTTACAATATATTATACATTGCAATTGGTTTCAGTGTGATACTTGTAGTAGAAGAGTACTACACTTTGTCACATTTTTTTTCTAACCTAACTTTTTTTGTTTATACCTAACCTAACCTAACCTAACCTAACCTAACCTAACCTAACCTAACCTAACCTAACCTAACTTTTTTATTATATACCTAACCTAACTTTTTTATTATATACCTAACCTAACTTTTTTTTGTATACCTAACCTAACTTCTTTGTTTATACCTAACCTAACTTCTTTGTGTATACCTAACCTAACTTCTTTGTGTATACCTAACCTAACTTCTTTGTGTGTATACCTAACCT
>OU696590.1:3115848-3320296 GCA_916048095.2 Sacculina carcini
AATGACACGACGAAAACTGAATGAGACAGATAGATATGATTACCAATAAGATACTGATTAAGATACATGATTACTGATTAAGATAGATATGATTACCAATAGCCTACAAGATTTTTCAGATTTTGTTTAATGTGGTAGAAATTGTATGTGTAAATTTCTACATTAGAATAAAATAGTATTTGTGTTTGTAATTACAGATTGACTGGTGCGATGCGTATGTGAACTATGGTCGGCGATTGTGGTGTTTGTTTTGTGTGTGTTTTTGTTCTGAGTGCTACGTTTTCAGTTGAATAAAGCCTAATTGAAGGTTATGAGATTCTTTGTATACAACAATTTATTCAACTGAAAAACGTGTGAAAATGGACAAGTATCTTCGTCCAGAAAGATTGGATGCTGATCCAACCAGCAGCGATGTGAGCCGCGTTTGGAAACATTGGTTGAAAACTTTCCAAGCATTTCTAGCCACTATCAGCACTCACAGACCAGACAAACTCAGTGTTTTGTTTAACTATATTTCGCCGAGATTATTTGAGTATGTATCTGAGTGTGAAACATATGATGCCGCCATCACTGTGCTCAATGACTTGTTTGTGAAGCCGCCAAGTGAGGTATTCGCAAGACATCTGCTTCTCACAAGGTTTCAGAAGCCAGGGGAGACTGTTGATCAATTCGTTCAAGCTCTCAAACAACTTAGCTCCGACTGCAATTTTAAAGCTGTGACTGCCGATGTGTATCGGGATGAAAGTATACGCGATGCTTTCATTCGTGGGTTGACTTCTCGGAATATCAGGCAGAGGCTATTGGAGAACAAGACGATCGATTTGTCTTCAGCGCTTCAGCAGGCTCGCAGTCTGGAAAGCGCGCAAGTGAACGCCGAATTCTACATCCAGAGTGTCGACTCTCTACCGAGCGGTCACAGTGTCAGTGTCGCCGCCGCCGACGCGGAATCGCCTTCTCGGAGGGTTGTGGCCCAAAGCGGGGACAATGACAGTGGTGGATGTTCGGCGGCCGGTGGGCCCAACTCTGCAGATTCTGGCGGACTCAGTTGCTCGGCGGCCGGTGGGTCGCGTTGCTATTTTTGTGGCAAGAGTCGCCAACCCAAGTCGGAGTGTCCCGCCCGAGAAGTGACATGCTTCAAATGTCAGAAACGGGGTCACTTCGCGAAAGTCTGCCGCTCAAGAAGGGTAGTAGCTGCTGCTGCTGCTGGTCCTGTAATAGCATCTGTCGGTCTGCTGGCCAAGTCTAAAATGTATATCACACTGAGTGACGATGTGGTCGAAGCGCTTATAGACAGCGGCAGCTCCCACAGCTTTGTCTCAACGGCGACTGCCAAGAAACTGAGACTGAAAATTACACCGTATACCGAGTCCGTACGAATGGCCTCTACGTCACTGGTATCTTCTACGTCCGGACACATTTACGCCACTGTCAATGTTCGGGGACAGACCTATCCTAGAACCAAATTAACTGTGATGGACAGCCTCTGCAGTGACGTGATCCTCGGTGTCGACTTTCTCCGACAGCATGAGTCCGTGTGTCTGGCCTACGGAGGCTCAAAAGAGGCTCTGCATGTTTCGTCGGCTGCTCTCGGCGAGAGTGCCGCAAATCTGCCTGCTGCTGCTGTTGAGGCGCCGTCGCTGTTCGCCAATCTGGCCGAAGAATGCAAGCCGATTGCTACAAAATCACGTCGCTACTCCGAGCAAGACGAAAAATTCATCGCTACCGAGACCAAGAAACTGCTCCAGCAAGGTGTCATCCGGGAGAGCTGCTCACCCTGGCGTGCTCAGGTGCTCGTCTGCTCCAATGATGCGGGAAAGAAGCGCATGGTAATCGATTACTCAGCTACGGTGAATAAGTACACACACTTAGACGCGTACCCTTTGCCCCACATTGAGACTCTTGTGAACAAAATTGCGAAGTATAAAAAGTTCTGTAAAGTTGACCTGACAAGTGCATACCATCAAATACCTATTCAGTCAACTGATCAGCCATATACCGCCTTTCAATCAGGGTCCAAATTGTACCAGTTCTGTCGTATTCCATTCGGTGTGACCAACGGGGTGTCATGCTTTCAGAGAGTGATGAATAAGGTGATTGAAGACCATCAAATTCCTGATACCTTTTCGTATCTCGATGATATAGTGATTGGCGGTCAGGATGATTTGTCGTTGAAGAAGAATGTAGATCATTTTCTAGACGTGGCTGAGAAACTGAGTATCACTTTGAACCTGCACAAGTGTGTCTTCAGCAGTGATTCTATCACCTTTTTGGGCTATCTTATCGGAGACGGAAAACTTCAGCCGGACCCTGATCGTATTAAATCATTGCAGAACATTCCGACGCCGGTTGATCAATCTTCTCTCAAGAGAGTACTAGGGCTTCTCTCTTACTACGCCCGGTGGGTACCGAACTTTTCTCACAAGGTCCGTCCTTTAATCGTTTCCAGTTTTCCTCTTTCAGCTGACTCTGCCGAAGCACTGCAAAAGATAAAGGATGAGATAATTTCCGCTGTGATGTTTCGAGTTGACGAAGAAGCTCCCTTTTGCGTCGAGACGGACGCTTCAGACACCGCCATCGCGGCCACTCTCAATCAGACTGGGCGTCCAGTCGCGTTTTTTTCGAGGAGTCTGTCGCCTTCCGAGCGTAAATATGCGGCTGTCGAAAAAGAGGCTTTGCGAAATTGAGGCTTAGTTAATATGTTTGAAGGCTAGTTATGTTATGTTATGTTGTATGTTAGTTATGTTAGTTAGTTTTTGGTTATGTTAGTTTGAAGGCTTAGTTAATATGTGGAAAAATATTATAGTGTCCTAGCGCCACCTTTGTGGCGTTCGTTTGGTTTCTTCTCAAGAGATGGCGCTATGGCATGGCTATTGTATGTTGAGAATGGGCTTGTGCGACCTTGAGGGTTTGGCCAACGCCACCTAGATCAACGCCACCTAGATCAACGCCACCAGTATCTAGGTGGCGTTGCCTAGATACAGGCAACGCCACCTAGATACAGGCCCTTCCACGAAAGTATGACGTCATCGTCACGTCACACTGTGCGGAGAAGTTTTTCAACTGTCAGCATGGCAGTTGCATGGTAGTGAGCGCACGTGGTTAGTGCTCTCGTGTGTTTAGTGTTTTATCGCGTGCTATTCTTGGCGATAATTGACGTGTATAGTGATTTTCACTTCAGTGCGGTTTAGAGTGAAATGCGAATTTGTCAAATTTCGCGTCAAGTGTGATTTGCGCAGCCATTTTGTGATCCTCACTCGGATGATTCTGCATGCCATCATCCTGGACATTTTGCTGCGGTCAGAGGTTTGGTTTCGTTCATAGGTTGAGTAAAATTAGTAAATCTGCTCGTTTCTCATGAGGTCTTTGCTTCGCTAACATGTCTTATCAACGTAGTTATATATTTGCGTACCATAATAGTTATAAATCAACAGAGGTGGGCCCTGTTTAGCTGTGTAGCTGCTAGTGTTTCGCTTTTAGTCGAAATTTATTGTTTAAATTGAGGTTACTGATTTTGAGATATTTATATTATTATAACAAAGTTATAATCAGACCAGTTTTCTATCTATCAGTTTACTCGGTTTTCTCTCTCTCTCTCTCAGTTTACTTTCGCGTTCTTTCGCGGCCTGCTTGTGCAGCTGTCGTTAGGCTAATTTATGTGTTAAGGTGACGTCAGTAGTACACTGCCCCTGATATGCTTGGCAACGTGTGACCGTTGATTAATTATCTTTTTTGTATGTCTGACTTGGCTGAGCAGATCGTGGCAACACGCCTGTGTACTGTCAGATTGTGTTTAGAAATAGCTCGCAACTAGGTTGGCAGCCGAACTGTTTGCCCGGTGAGATTCAGTGTGGCACATTGAGCCGACGACCTGTGGTCGTGGGTATATATACCTGTGTTGTACTAACAATAAGGGGGTGATACTAGAGACTGGAGACGCTAGAGATACTAGGTTCACTAACGATAGGGCAGTCAAGATGTGACACTAACAACAGAGGACCACTCACCCAGACAGGCAGTTTTTAAGTCGTCATTAGAGCATTAGGTTCAGGACTTTATTAAGTGTTAAGAGTAGATTTGACTGGTTGCCCTGAATACACAATTAAACTACGACTGGGTGACTATTACTTGTTATCGCGGACCACAACATCAAGAGGAACTATCAAGACTTCACGATCAGCCGAACGAAGATCAACAAAACAACATATTATTATTATTATTACCATCGTTACATTTGGTGCCGTGACCCGGATCTTTAATTGTGGTTATCTTCTCGGCATAGTCGAAACTCGGTCACTTCCACCGGTGGCTCAATGAACTGTGAGGTGAGTGGTATCTCAATTTTCCTTAAGCCTTGTCAGAATCCAGAGCCTTACTCAGAATAAAATTAGGAAATATAAAAAAATATATGGATAAAGTATGTATTTTAACCTTAGGTATTAGAGTTAATGGTACAACCAAAGCAAATATAGATAAGAAAATTCCGTAAGAAACAAGAATGAAAAATTTACGAAAACCACTATTGAATAAGGTCAGTATGTGTTTCAGAAAGCAAAACCCAGAACTAATTTTGAAGCTAATGTTAGAAATCAATATGTTATGTAAATATAGGAGGACCTCCAATCAATATTTTAGTAGATACTGGGTGTGATGTATGAATAATATCGAAATATTGCGTGAAGAAACTAAGTTGCATGTCTTGTAGGATGCGTTTGACTAGTATAAAGGGGACAAGATTAAACAATATTGCACTTATTAAATGATCGGTGTCTTTTGTGAATTTTGACACTAAGTATTCTATTAGAGGACACGAAATTAAATATTAGGCTAATGTTGGATATTAGGCTGGGATCTGTTTAATTATTTGTATAATTATTATGGTGTACAATTGGACTTTGATATTTTTATTATAATGTCAAAACATGTACTATATACGACTGAGAAATATGAGAACACAATCACTGACAAATACTTTTTTTAATCAGGACGAGATGTTGAAATATTTGAAATGAAATGTAAAACTGTCTGTCAAAAGTGACAGATATTTGAGAACATACATTTAAGGTATGTATAGCAACGCATATAAGATGCATTGGAACGTCAGGGCACGATACGCCGCAGATGATTAAATAACTAAATGACTGATGAATATATGACTAAATGACTAGATGAAGTAGATGTTGATGTAGACACTGTGTATCTCATACCAGAAAATGAGAGTGTAAGGTGTTATATAATACGAAACGGATATCGAGGAAAGTTCCATACTGATGGATTACTGATGACTGATACTCTCTGATGGACTTCACTGATGGATATATGAATGCGCTAAAAATTGAGAAAAAAGATAATGTACGAGGCACAAATGGTGTCAAGAGAAGAGGCTTGTGTCAACCGTCTAACTGTGAAAATGCACAAGACATTAGGTTGAAAGCATTTAACATGGTACTGAATAAACAAGCGGAGTTATTGAAGCAATTACTTTGTTGACTAAGTCGGTTAGTTAAAACTGGAGGTATACACAGAAGTATGCTACGACATCAATTAACAACCAATAAAGTAGATTGTAATTATCATGGAGAATATACGCATAAGTATGCGTGCACTCAAAGTTACAAAAGACGAAACATTACTCTGTAAGTGTGTAAAACACATTCTTAAAACTATATAAATATATGGCAACTTGAGAATTATAAAGTAAAAGTGGGTTTAATTAGAATATATAAATACAATAATATTTCATAATGATTAAAAGTAAAACGGCTCTGGATATTGCTCCTATTAATTTCATCCTATTTATTGTCTCCTATTAATTGTCTATTTTCCTCTCATGATGCGGCCCAGTTTTCCTACCTCGTGGTAAATTAGTTTCGTATTTCCAAGTGGACATTGTATACGTTTTTCATTCAATTCCCTGTCTCAATCCTGCTACCACACCGACACAGAACAATGAGTCACTGGCGAGAATTGTCCGTTTTTCGGTCTGAAGAGGCGAGATTGAGTCAACAGTGTGCTGAACCCCCTGATCAACCGTGTGCTGAACTGACAGTCTACTAACAACGACAACGAAAACAATTAGCGGACTGAGATAAGCCATTGCCGATATCATCATCAACACGAGCCGAGACAACTCCTGCGGTTCACCAATCAACCTGAAAGACAACTGCGATAAAGATGGGGACGAGTAAACATGGAAGACGGTCGGATCTACGACATTCGCAACGAAGTGCTGCAGGTGTTTGAACACAACAACGACAGCAGCTGGATGACTGGTGAAGCAGCGCGTGGACTACGAGTCGACACAGTATACCCCGTACGGTCGTATACCCCGCCGGTATACGACCTCTGCCTGATGTGGTTCAAGATCAACACCACCTGCTTGGATCGAGCCGTGGACGTGTTCGTGGTCGGCGACAAATGGTTTTATTAACACGATATATCACCCATTTTATATGTATAATGTGTTGAGCTAGTTAGAAGTAATTGTAACCAGGTGTCCGTAACCTTATGTCCATAACCGTGTGTTAATTACAACTAAGTTAGTTTCTCATGTATATTTGTGAGATATAGACTCGTGTTGTTCTAGATTTTAAGTTACTGTGTTAGTTGCGATTAATGTATGCGATAGACATAGACATGCGCTAATCTAGAATTTTGTTTCATTGTATAATTGTGTTTAAGTACTTTGATATACACACTTGAATATTTAGGTGAAAGGGGTTGTAATGACTAGTTAGGGTTATAGCTAATAATTTTTAATGAAAATGTAAAGATTACTGGTCTGAATAATTTTAAAACCTTACTTTTGATCAAGCTGTCGAGTATTTTGGACTATTACTGGATGCTGGAGCTGTCAGTTATTGATGCTGCCGGAATACCACAAAAATATTGGGATGAGGCAAACATCGACAAAAGACAGTTAATGTGCCAGAATTCACCAGCAATTGACTGGTGACACAGGACGTTCCTGTGTTTTATGTACGGCCCTGTCGACTCGATGTGACAGTTGATTATTACAGACGCACAATACTGTATACACATACTCATGGAGTATGTGTGTATGGTGAGAAATGGCGCTGTATAATCACTGATCAGAATTATGCCTCAGTCCTACCCTGAAGTGGAAACTCTGCAAATAGTGACTGGCAGTCTGCTATAATGGCAACTATCACGATTCAGTAGAGCCGTTGGCTTTGATGGCCGTGATTGTGTCTAGTGTTCACATTCGTTTAAAAGACCTCGCAGCTGTGATATAACAAAGTTATAATCAGACCAGTTTTCTATCTATCAGTTTACTCGGTTTTCTCTCTCTCTCTCTCAGTTTACTTTCGCGTTCTTTCGCGGCCTGCTTGTGCAGCTGTCGTTAGGCTAATTTATGTGTTAGGGTGACGTCAGTAGTACACTGCCCCTGATATGCTTGGCAACGTGTGACCGTTGATTAATTATCTTTTTTGTATCTCTGACTTGGCTGAGCAGATCGTGGCAACACGCCTGTGTACTGTCAGATTGTGTTTAGAAATAGCTCGCAACTAGGTTGGCAGCCGAACTGTTTGCCCGGTGAGATTCAGTGTGGCACATTGAGCCGACGACCTGTGGTCGTGGGTATATATACCTGTGTTGTACTAACAATAAGGGGGTGATACTAGAGACTGGAGACGCTAGAGATACTAGGTTCACTAACGATAGGGCAGTCAAGATGTGACACTAACAACAGAGGACCACTCACCCAGACAGGCAGTTTTTAAGTCGTCATTAGAGCATTAGGTTCAGGACTTTATTAAGTGTTAAGAGTAGATTTGACTGGTTGCCCTGAATACACAATTAAACTACGACTGGGTGACTATTACTTGTTATCGCGGACCACAACATCAAGAGGAACTATCAAGACTTCACGATCAGCCGAACGAAGATCAACAAAACAACATATTATTATTATTATTACCATCGTTACAATTATTGGTGTTTTAAACTCATTAGCGACAATATATCACACATATCACTTCAGCTCTCGGGTAGTGGCTAAGGCGCTGGAATATTGTGTCAGAGGCTCGCGGTTCGAATTCTGGCCCGCGTGCGAAATTTACTATCCGCTTGGGTTTACTGGGAGGCTGCGCTGTAGATTGGTTCATAGCGAGACGTGTCTTATAATCAAAATACGGTGCGCGCTTAAAACAACAATTAATATTAATCAAAATAAATCATTTCAGCAGTTACTTCAGCTAATATGAAAGGTTTATTTCATCGCAGATCTATTGATGTTTTCTTGTTTGTGTTCATTATATGTTATTAGGAAATTCCTGGAGCTGGCTCCAAGGTGCAAAAGGAATTACGACTGATAGTCTAAATTCAGCATGTTCTCATTCCCAGAAAAGCAAGAACTACTATAAAGCGTGACATGGAATTATCCTAGCACACCGGATCACCTTCAATCATATCAACATCATAGAGATTGTGTGAATCACGCTTAAATCAGGTATTACTTCAAATTGTTTGTGCTTTATGGAGAATAGACACAAAATCCAGTGTAGTCATGTTCGAAATTATTGATCATTGTACGGTTTGTCGCTCAAGGCTGTTCGTCCGTCGAGTATTGAAAGACAAAATATTAAACTTGTGCTGAATGTTGGGAATGATTTCGCGTTGTTGGCTCTAAGATCATTGGGTGCTACAAATAATCCTGATTTATCTTAAGATACTGTTCATTTTATTTAAATAATATTGCGTTGGTGGACTATTCGTAATGTAATGACACCGTATAATACTCCAGGCTGAGAAATGTTAATTCGATGACTGATTCAGCTATGGATGACAGGCCTTTGTTTTTAGAGCATTTCATGAGATGGTTGGATTGATGGATGTCAGACAAGAATATGATCGGATTGACTAGAGACGTTTTGGCTGTGTATCACACAACATATGCGCTCTGTGAGATAACGAAGTATTGTGTGAAGGATTTGTGATTGCACATTATCAAATCGAGTAATACTTATTTATATTGATTTCATCAGACAATATTGATTTAATCACATCATGCACTATTGATTTGAAACATTTTACGTGTTCTGCGGAATATTTTCGTGATATTTCAAAGATATTGCTGAAAGTCTCATCTTTCGTATATGTGACGCTGGTATTCCATATTACCATCATCCAGTGATCGTATATATTGCGGGTTATTGTTGTATTTTCTCAAAAACAGGATTGTCATTCATGTAAAACATTTTGGCTGCGCGAAGTGAAACCATGTCATCCGAAAAAATTTCGTATTCGATGGAAATTGGCCGCCGAAGATTGGCGTATTATTTTTATGTTGAAAATATTGTTTTGCTTTGATTTTTACTGTGCAGAAGTATATTAAGTATGATAAATTGTGTATTATTGGAAACCAGCGCGATGATAGGTTTCATGCACTAGAAAAACTGAGTGATTGCGGTGTTATGCTTGTTTACTTGTACTGTTCTCAACATCGTAATTTACAATTAATTGCAGAAAAATTGTGCGCACCGCTGTAAAAGTCCTTCTGAACAATAATTGTTGTGACAAATTCATCTACGATAAATTAGAAACAATGGAAGCGAAAACGTTCCGCATTGTATCGTGTATGGTCGTTGCATGTTTGTTTTTTTTACTGTTGTATGCCTGTGTGGGTTTATAATATATTCAGTTATTCTATTTGCAATTGTATTTGAAGCTTCTTATGTCGGTAACATGATTTTCAAACTTAATTGAGCCGGAATGCAAGTCAAACACCCGCACTAAGCACAATTTCTAATAACAACGCATATCGCCCGTACGAGTGAAGCCACCGCAATCGATGACGTCATACTTTCGTGAAAGGGCCTGTATCTAGGTGGCGTTGATACAGGCCGTTTCACGAAAGTATGACGTCATCGGTTACGGTGATTGACTCGTACGGGCGATACGCGTTGCTGTGTTAATGCGGGTGTTTGACTGGTTCAACTGACTTCAAAAATCATGTGACCAACATATAAAGCTTCAAATACAGTTGCAAATGGAATAACTGAATATATTATAAAACTACACAGGCATAAAAGAGTCAAAACACAAACATGCAACGACCATACACGATACAATGTGGAACGTTTTCGCTTCAATTTCTCTAATTAATCGTAGATAAATTTCTGTCACAACAACTATTGTTCAGAAGAACATTTACAGCGGTGCACAAATTTTTTCACCATATAATTGTAAATTACGATGTTTAGAACAGTACAAGTAAACGAGCATAACACCGCAATCACTCAGTTTTTCTAGTGCAGGAAACCTATCATCGCTCTGGTTTTCAATAATACACACTTTATCATACTTAATACACTTCTGCACAGTTAAAATCAATTGTAAGCTTAACAATTGAATATATTATAAAACCACACAGGCAAATCACACACATACAACGATTACACACGCGACAACGTAGACAGTTTTCGTTTGAAATTTTTGGCACAAATACATGAATTTTGATCGGAACAATAATTATTAAGAATAACATTCACACTCGCCCACACAATTTTGTCTACAACTGAATCTAGGTTGTGAATGTATTCAACAACGATGTACAGAAAAAATAACGTGATGAAAACTGCGGTATGTTAATGACCACGAATCCACGCACGAATCTACACGACCCCGCAACAAAGCGTTAACTCCACACAAAACAGACAACCTCTTGCCAACGCACTCGTTCGTCCCACGCTCCCAGTTCACACCACTAAAACCCACTGCCCTCGAACGCTCCACATTTCCCCTAGTTACCAACAAAGTGCAGTACACGCGCTCCCCCCCACACAAACACATACATGTACACCATCTGCCTGTACAACCAGACACGCACGCATTCACCAAACAATCACCTACCGCTCGCGCAAGGATCACAGCCACACAAACACGCACACTTTCACTCACATACACATACACACTTGCTTATGCAAACACCATATCCCTAACGCACACACACGCACTAATACCACAGTAATACACCACACGCCCCCATGATGTACACACCAAAATTATCAGACATATTAACATACAGGTAAAGTTATACGTAGTTGTTGTTGTTGTTGTTGTTGTTGTTGTTGTTGTTGGATACTGCATATAGCACACGATAGGCTCAAATGCAGGTACAGCTGTTCACGAGGTTAACACATTATAGTTGGTTTGGTTTTACACAAGCACCATATATATATATATATATATATATATGATACTTATGTTGCCTTAACCTAGAGGTTCTTATTTAGAAAAAAGTATAGTTGAGAGTGATCTTGAAATAGTAGACATCATTAAAAAGAAAGAAAGAAAATGAAAAGAAAGAAAGAATAAATAAATATTCAAGTATGAATAAAATACAAATAAAAGCAATTTGCAATTTAGACCATCATACTCGTCATAAGGGAATACAAAAAATAGTTATAATATATCAATTATTTTGGAATCAACAATGAATTTTAGAAGAGAGGGAATATTTTTTGGATTGTATAAGATATCGTCTAGTGACAGGGGAACGTTCAAAGAAAGATTCAGTAGGAGAGCAGTTTGATGAGTTTGGTAGAGCGGACAATGTAGAAGCAGATGTTCAACATCAAGGCGAGTGTGGCATCTGGAACAGAGAACTGGAGATGTTTTTTGAAACAGATGACTGTGTGTGATACGTGTGTGACCTAGACGGTAAAGTTATACGTAGTCGTCGAGCCACGCCGGTGCTCGTCTTTCTCGCGTTGACCTTGGCACAAACTTGTTTCAATGTCAGAACATTAAAGCAAACTAAAAACACAATAATACGACATACAATATACACAGGTAAACATATATAGGGAATGAAATATATTTTATACAATAAAATCATATGACAAATATGCAGAATGAGTTCAATGTAATACACAAATTAATTAGTGAAGCGAGAATGAACTATTGTAGAAACGGTTAGTAACCATATTTTTTTTCAGATTTCCTTCCGTTATTGTTTTCCGTTTATGTCAGCATGTTTTTGTACACTGATAAGCTTCTTTCAACGTCAACATTGGTAACTGGGGCAAATTTGAGATTCGCTGGGTCGTCTGGTGACATAGCTGGGAATTTCAGTTCCATCGATAATTTCTTGCACATCTTTTTATAGATCACATTAGCTCAAAATCCGTGTTTATTGTGAAAATTTATCGGAGTTTTTTACTCAGTCGATCTCCTTTATCACAAGGAACTACCCCGATTTTGATTCTGAATGAATCAACTTGAATTAGGACCTCAACTAGAGACAGTCCTGCGTTCTCTAGCGTCTTCAAGTGAAGAAGAATAAACCACAAGTTCTCAACTATGAAGACCAGATCTACTTGAAACTGTGCATCCTGAATGATGTGTTGTTTATGTTCATTTACAAGCTTCTGCATAATCCTCACCAACCTTCTTATCTTGCTAATCTTTTGTCTCCCACTGACTCACACTACTCTCGTCGCCCTCTTCCTCTCGCTTGTCCTCGTGCATCTAATGAATCTTCCTGGTCCTCTGAATCGTTCTTCTTTTACGCCCCTCGCTTGTATAATTATCTTCCCTCTCATATCACCCGCGCCTCTTCATTTCGGTCATTCCGCCATCGGCTTCGCCTGTACCTTTTTGACATTTCATTTGATCCCGTCTCTCACTCTCTCTCTCCTTTCGCCTCTCTGTGATATTGTTTGAACTATTTCTCCGTTTCATGATTGTTTCAATTCTCGTTGTCTTATTTTTCCCTGTCTTGAGCACAGTTACTGCTTCCTTTCCTTCCTTGCTGCTTTATTTATTCTATTGTGAATGTTCTCTGTAATAATTCTCTGTCGATTTTATTGTTCGAACATACCACTTGATTTTTTGGAACTGTGCCCTTTGTGCTTGTGCTTGCTATTTACCAATTTTGGTTGTTTTGTGACTTCTCTTTCTTTTACTTGCTCATTTCTCCCATATTCTTTACAATTGTCGTTTTATCTCAATTGATGTTTTCCGTTTTTCGCGCTTGTGTTTTACCGGCGCTATAGCAAATACACGTTGTTGTCGTTGTTGTCGTTGTCGTTGGGGTTTGCCTATTGATACAGCTTCGTCTAGATCGAGCTCATTCAAAACTGACTTCACAGCATTCAGATACCGCGCGTAGAATACCCCATATTCTATCTACAACCACCACCTTGTGATGACAGGTACTGATGGCAGATGTATTTCTGGATACATATCTCCCCAGGGAGCATTGAGGAAAACTTTCTTTGCGGAAGAGATTAGGTCATTCATCTCTGGAAATATCTCCCTTATGGTCTCACAAATCTCCCGTATGATCTTTCCGGCGCACGCGCATATCGTAATCGTGACCGAATGTCAAACCTTCACTACCGCGTGCAAGTGACACTGCACCTGCAAATCGTTCAACACCAGCCAAACGGGCATCATACGCGCATACATCAAATGCAGTATTGAACCGCCGGAAACACGCACACACACAGAGACACACCAATTGTTTGATCCAGTGATGATTTGATACCGAATATGAATTCTCCCGACACACGCGCATATCGCCACGACACTTAGATCAGTGTGCTAATCCTAAAATAGAATCAATTCATCCGACAGCGGGAAAATTTGCTTGAATTTTTATGAGACAAGAAATCTCCCATTTTAGGTGCAAATTTTCTTTAAATTATGTTTTGTTTTTTGCCGTAAAAACGGGGTTTTAGGTGGAAAAAATTGTTATGTGATCACATAATTTTCCGACCTGTTAATAACACAATCTGATTCTGTTTAAATGGACGCTGGAAAAATACATGAATGCATGAATGAATATTTTGCCAACAGAACCGAAACAAAAATTATACATTTATCTAACATATGCAGAAAGTATGTTATGCCATACTCGCTTCATAGCATGTATATTCAGGAATTCATCCATTCCAATACTACGTTTAGATAAAGACAAAACATACTATTTCAGATTGTTAAAGCGGATGGTGTTTTTCTACGTAAAAAACCTTCCTTGATAAATGAATAATGTATCTGGTGGAGGTTTCAAGTTTGATGCAAAATAGAAAGTGGCTTGCAGATTCAAGTGAGTGCAATACCAATTACAACCACAACGTGTATTTTAACACATCGAACGAGTATCCGGATGGAATATTTGTCATACGCTAGAATAGAAAAGAGACAAGAATATGAACGTAGCTGGTAAAACTACACACATACACAAAATGTGCGATATGATCTGATGGAGTAAACGAGTACGTTCGAGCGACATATATTTGAGACAAAAATGACGCACCTGACAAAATACTTCATATACGCATTACCTACTTCTGTATACGTCACACATGAAAATACACATTAATACACGACTACACTCGCTGCGCAGTTAAATACATTAATTCAGCGGCTATTTACAATCGACATAGATACACACAGAAAGGAGAGTTGTGAGATCACGACCGCGTGTTTGGATGTTACGAAGGAACGACGCATGGAAGACGATCACAAAGTACACGTTGTATTCACTCACAAGACCAGACACAGACTAACTTAACGAACTGGAACAATCACTCATACACATTTTTCACATACACGCAGTCTATACACCATACGCACACGCACATGTCAGCACACGCGCATACATCACCACACAGTCAACGTACGCATGACCTTCACATGTCAACGCTCAGTCTGCGCAGGGGCGTACGCAGCATGTTGCGAGCTAACTCCCAACACCTCCCCATCGAAAGTTAAATTTCTTCTATTAACCGCGCCGACCGACGACGAATTCTTCCCGACCTTCTGAGTGGAGGCTCAGCCACTGGACGATGATCGCGCGGTTCTTGACGATCCAAGGCAGTTTGCACATTTTCTTCCTTCTCATTGTCGTGCTGAAAGGGAGATGCGTGAGCGAATCTTTTTCTGATGAATCTTCTATTTCGACATAACACTCTTCCGCTATTCAGTCGGATGAGGTATCTGCGGTGTGAGGCTATGCCAGATATGACACCATAGTTTGACCACAGCTTCGTGATAGGATCTCTAACAACAACACAATTTCCTATTCTTAGAGGGTTCAAGTCTTTGGCGTCCTGATCATATCTCTTCTGTGACTTTTGTTGCAATTTGTCATTGCGGTTGCGGTCCATATCCAGGTTGATCTTCTGCCACTTCTTGTCGAACGCACGACGATGCGCCGGAATGGTGTCCTGGATCGGTCGTCCATATATTATTTCAGCTGGTGACAATCCGTTTGGTCCAGGAGTATTTCTGTACTGGAGCAAGGCTCTGGAGAATGACTCACTGTTGGGTGCCTTTGCTTGTGGATCCCAGCACTTGGCAATCATCTTCTTTACACTTTTGACTGCTGACTCGGCTTTTCCGTTTGATTGTGGGTAGCCTGGCGAAGACGTTCTCTGTTCTACCCCCCATCACAAAAGAAACTGGCGAAATTTATGAGATGTGAATTGAGGTCCACCATCACTATACCAAATATCAGGCACTCCGTTGATGCAGAAAATATCCTGGCATCTGCGTATAACATTTTCAGCAGTAGTATCAGCGCCCAAATTGGCTACGGTTGTCCATGACGAGTAGTGATCAACTACTACTAAGAAGTTTTTCCCTCCATACTGTGCTAGATCCGCTGATATGATTTCGAATGGGCGAGTGGCTTTCTGATGCGCAATGTACGTTTCTTTTTGTTGTGCTGGCAACATCTCTTGACATTTCCGGCATTTCTTCGTGATGTTTTCGATCTCACGGTCCATACCTGGCCAATAGAGGATGCGACGAGCGCGCGCTTTCACTCTTTCCTGACCTTGATGACCTTCGTGTAGAAGCTTCAGCATTTCTCGTCTCATTGACCGTGGAACGACGAGGCGACAACCACATACAATCATGCCATCATCGACAGAAAGTTCGGCATGTTTTGGCCAGTACGGTTTGATCAAATCAGGTAACGCGCTTTTTGCAGCAGTAAATCCTTCCAGTATATATTTGTTCAGGACTCTTAGCTCGTGGTCTGAGTCTGATACTTCTTTCAACCGTTGTAGTCTCAAGTTGAAATGCTCCTCTTTCGCTGATTGTGTACAAAGTGTGCACACTGACACTTCATTTTCGGCTTCTGCCAGTTCGTCTTCTTGTTTTGGCGAATCTATTGGCGATCTCGATAATGCATCTGCTGTGACGTTTTCAGATTCTTTACACCAGACGATCTTGAAACTGTATTCCATTGTCTTCATTCGGATTCTCAGTAAACGAGGATTTTCAATCTCGTCCAGACGTTTGCTGGTAAAGATCGGAACGAGAGGTTTGTGATCAACAATAATTGTAAACGTATCACGACCAAGTAAAAATGTACGGCATTTTCGCAAACCCCATGCTATCGCCAGAGCCTCGAGTTCAATGACTGCATATCTTGATTCGGTGTCAGTGAGGAATCTTGACCCCGCTTGAACGGGTTTCCATGTCCCATCTGATTGTTGTTGCGTGAGCACGAGAGCAATTCCGTTCAATCGACTTGCGTCTGTTGTCAGGTTAGTTGGCTTCTTAGGGTCGTAATATGTCAGGGTTGCTTCTGATGAGAGAAATTTCTTCGCTTTCTGAAACGCTTGATCGTGTCCTGTCGACCAGATAAATTCATTTTTGACACTCAATAGTGATCGCATTGGCTGCAACATTTGTGCAACAACATTTGAAAATGATGATATCTGATTGGCCATGCCGAAAAACGATCGTAATTCAGATATGTTTTGTGGTGTTGGAAATTCTGCAATTGTGCAACATAAATCAGAGTCCAGATGGTACCCGGTCCTGGTTATCACGTGGCCAGCAAATTTGATTGACTGCCGACCAAAGACAAACTTGTCCTTGTTAAGAGAAACGCCATTATTTTGACCGTATTGCAGGAATTCTTCGACGTGTCTATAGTGTTTGTTGAGATCATCGTCGAACACTAAAACATCATCAACCACTCGACAGAAATTGTTCATTGTCGAAAAACATTCGTACATGCGCCGGTTGTAGTGATCGAATATTGACGATATTCCGTACGGGACTCTCAAAAACTTGTATCTGCCAAAAGGCGTGAGAAACGTGGTAAATTTTCCAATTCACATTGATGATACCCTTTTAAGGCGTCAAAAGTCGTAAAAAATCCCGTCTGATTTTGCAGAATGTTTGAGATCACTTCTGCTGGTGTTTCAGACGAGAATGGTTCTCTCACTACATATTTGTTGAGGAAAGATAAATCGACGCACAGACGGATTTTATACGAGTTTTTCTTTGGAGTTACCACAATAGGAGCGCACCACTCTGATGGTTCTGTCGTACATGCGATGATACCTTTTTCAACCAGGGTGTCTAATTCCGCTTTGAGTTTTTCTCGCAAGTTGAACGGTACTTTTCTTGGAGCTGTAACGCAAAATGGTTTTGCATCATCTTTCAGTGTGATGCGAAATTTTTCTCCAGACATTGGCTTTAGGTGACCTTCAAAAACTGTATGATATTTTGTCACCAGCTTCTCTTGTAATTCTCTTGTGCTGTCCAGCTCATTTTGATTTTCTGATGGGCGGATGGGCTTTGCTTCTCCATTCGCTTGAGAATTGTCATCTCGTGATTTGATTATTATTATTATTAATTACAGGCAAATCCAGTAGCATGGGAAGAGTGCAAGCACTATTATCACCCTAAGGTGGCCCCATGTACCGGAAGCGCCCAAAAGATTCAGAGAGAAAGAGAGTTCGAAGAGAAAAGAGTCTAGAAAGAGAGTTGGAAAGAAAATAATAAATAAATAACAATAAATAATAAACCATCATCCGATAACAATCCATAATGTCACTCCGCCCACGTTCCTCAATAAATAATAACAATCAACGATAAATATGTGATTAATTAAAAAACAGCCATCAATAAATAAGAATAAATATTAATAAATAAGTAATAAATAACAATCAAGAACAATACATATGATTCAAATAAGAAACATCCAACAATAAATATAAATATGATTCAATAAGTAACAACAACACAAATAAATATGATTCAATAAACAATAATACCAATAAATATGATTCAATAAACAGCAACAACAATAAATATGATTCAATAAACAGCAAAAACAATGAATATGATTCAATAAACAACAACAACAATAAATATGATTCAATAAACAGCAACAACAATAAATATGATTCAATAAACAACAACAACAATAAATATGACTCAATAAACAGCAACAACAATAAATATGATACAATAAACAACAACAGCCAACACTGAGTAAAAGTATAATTTTATAAATAACAACAACCAATAATAAATAGTAATAAATAGAGAGTAAAATAGGAATAAATATAAATAAATAGAAAATAAATAACAATAAGCATGAATAAATAACAATAAATATGAATAAATATACAATTAATAAGACTCAACAGTCAATTCCGCTCTTTCAGTAGCATTTCATTTACTTTGGCCTTGAATTTGTTCAAATTGTTCTGCGAGAAAGCCTCCTCCTTCAACGTGTTCCAAGTATGATCAAAAAGACATTCGTGCCGAACTCAATATAATGTGCAACGAATGTTTCTTGCTGTAAACAAAAACAAATACAATTGACATTGAACAAATACATAATACAATTGAGAAAACACTTGGTTGTCTGCACGCGCAACACTTACTTGAAACAATACAATTAAACAACGCAGACACACTTACGTGGAAAAGCACCATACACATACTAAGCCAGTTGGTGGCTATACGGGTGTAACTGTGTCCGCATCGGCTAGATGGCGCCGCTGACACCAGATCACCAGGCCACCAACACCGTTCAAGGTTAACGAACCTGTTGCCTTTCTGCACATCCCCCCGAGTTTCGATGTCGGGTTCGACTTCGAAACTCCATGCCAGTAACGTAGTCCTTCAAGTATGCTGGTGCTCGTCGGGCTCTGCGTGGCCTTGCCTGTGGAGACGATGCCTGTGGACTCGTGGGAACGATGCTTGGAGACGCCGTCGGAGTGAATACTCGTGGGGATTCTTTGGCGGGAGGCGGTATGGGTGCGGACTCTTCCGGAACATGAACAGACGTGTCAGGAATGGGCTGTGTAGTCGCCTCTAGCGGACCTTTACACGGCGACTTGTCTGCGTCCTCCGTGCCCTGTAACATTTGCCTCGAACGGTCTGTCATTGTTGACTCGGCGGCTGGTTGATGTTCACTGACCGTGATGTTGCGCGGATATGTCCTCTGCGATAGAAATGCGTCGTCCAATCCTTGGATGCGTTTGAGGAACTGCCGGTTTCGCAGAGTCAGACGACCAGAGCCGTCCACCTTGACCCTGTACTGGTCGTGTGGTTTGACCTCGACGATTGTACCTGTCCTATCCCACCGCTTTTCATTCCGTCCTGTTTGGTTCTGCAGGAGAACCTTGTCACCGGCCGCCAACAGGGGCAGCTGGCGAGTTCCACGGTCCAGCTTGTCCACCTGCTTAAAGAATCGAAGTCGCAGAGCGTGTTCCTGACTCTTCCATGTCTCTCGCCACACCGGATGGACTGAAGTGCTGTCGAATACCGTTGCGTTCGGACATAATGGAAGCAGGTCAGGTACGTTGCGACCGAACACGATCTGTGCCGGTGACATGCCAGTTTCAGGATCGGGCGTATTTCTATACTGTAGAAGCCCGGCAGCTACCGCTTCAGTGTTCATGCTTCCGCGCGAGCTAGTGTGAGACGTCTGAAGCGGTAGCTGCCGGGCTTCTACAGTATAGAAATACGCCCGATCCTGAAACTGGCATGTCACCGGCACAGATCGTATTCGGTCGCAACGTACCTGACCTGCTTCCATTATGTCCGAACGCAATGGTATTCGACAGCACTTCAGTCCATCCGGTCCATCAGTTCCACCAAGAAACATGATCAAAAAGACATTCGTGCCGAACTCAATATAATGTGCAACGAATGTTTCTTGCTGTAAACAAAAACAAATACAATTGACATTGAACAAATACATAATACAATTGAGAAAACACTTGGTTGTCTGCACGCGCAACACTTACTTGCAACAATACAATTAAACAACGCAGACACACTTACGTGGAAAAGCACCATACACATACTAAGCCAGTTGGTGGCTATACGGGTGTAACTGTGTCCGCATCGGCTAGATGGCGCCACTGACACCATATCACCAGGCCACCAACACCGTTCAAGGTTAACGAACCTGTTGCCTTTCTGCACAAAGTAGACACAGTGGCCGGAAGAAAGCAACGTTGGAATTGTTTTGAACGACAACGAATTGGAGCCATGCACTGGGAATGTTGTTTGGATGTAAACCGTGTGCTTCCGAATTTGCAGTTCTGGATAGTTCTCCGGCAAAATTTTTAGATCGCGAGATATGATCCAAGACAGCAGTACTCCTTTTACACCAGGTAGTACATGGAATATTTCTTCTACTGTTGTAGTGCCACACGTTACGTTCATCACAAACGTTCCGAGAGAACGGACTTCTGTTTGGTCTGCCATTTTTGGATTTGAGATAGCTGGGGACAGTTCGTGTCTACCCATTTTGATGCGTCTCAGAACGTCTAATCCCACGACTGATATATCGGCTCCTGAGTCCGGCAGAGCTTGAACCGTACACTTCGACTGTGGTTTCTTCTTTGGTACAATCTGCACATTGATTTTCGGAGCTGAGATGCCGTTTGTACTAGCTATAACAGTCATTACCCGTTTTTCTCGATTTTTCTGTCGAGGAAATGTTTCTGGTGTTCTGCACATTTTTGCAAAATGTCCAACTTTGTGGCACCTGGCACATGTTTTGTTTACTGCGGGACAATCTGCTTTTTTCTTGTGTCATGCGCCTCCGCAATAAGAACACGATTTTATCTTCTGTTGATTCTCAGTGGCGTTTTGATCACGCTCACTGTGCTTTCCGATTTTGTTCAGCTGTTGCCCGAATAGAACTGATGAATCATGATGTGCCGCTTCTTCTGAACGACATATTCTGATGGCGTCATGAAGTGACAGATTCTGAACTGCACACATCTTCTGAATTGTCTGTGAGTCAGCTAATCTCATCACTACTCGATCACGTATCATAGATTCGCGACATGCAACGCAGAAGTTGCATTCATTCGACAAGTCCTTAAGACTTGTTAGGAAGTCGTCAAAACATTATCCAGGCTGTTGTGCTCTCATGTTGAATTTTCTACGTGCCAGTACCTCGCTGTGCTGTCCTTGTACATATTTTCCCAGCATATTTATGATATGTGTGACGTCGTTGATGTGTGATTCTGGAATATCAAAGTCTTCTACGACTTTTATAGTCTTGTCGGAGAGACATGATCTCATCGCGGCCATTTGGTATGCTGGCTCCGCTGATGATAGTTCACTCAGCAGGTAAAAGTCATCCCAGCGACGTTTCCAAGCCCTGAATGAAAGCTCTCGGTCTGCTGAGATATCTAGCTTAGTTGGCTGTGAATTTTTTCCAATCCATGAAAACTTGCCGTTAGCCGCTGATACATGTTCGCTCTGAACCAATTTCGGCTGCGCCATGTTTGGATGTTACGAAGGAACGACGCACGGAAGACGATCACAAAGTACACGTTGTATTCACTCACAAGACCAGACACAGACTAACTTAACGAACTGGAACAATCACTCATACACATATTTCACATACACGCAGTCTATACACCATACGCACACGCACAGGTCAGCACACGCGCATACATCACCACACAGTCAACGTACGCATGACCTTCACAGGTCAACGCTCAGTCTGCGCAGGGGCGTACGCAGCATGTTGCGAGCTAACTCCCAACAGTCAGCATGTTTGTGTACACTGATAAGCTTCTTTCAACGTCAACATTGGTAACTGGGGCGAATTTGAGATTCGCTAGGTCGTCTGGTGACATAGCTGGGAATTTGAGTTCCATCGATAATTTCTTGCACATCTTTTTATAGATCACATTAGCTCAAAATCCGGGTTTATTGTGAAAATTTCTCGGAGTTTTTTACTCAGTCGATCTCCTTTATCACAAGGAACTACCCCGATTTTGATTCTGAATGAATCAACTTGAATCAGGACCTCAACTAGAGACAACCCTGCGTTCTCTAGCGTCTTCAAGTGAAGAAGAATAAACCACAAGTTCTCAACTATGAAGACCAGATCTACTTGAAACTGTGCATCCTGAATGATGTGTTGTGCTTTGCTTATTGATACAGCTTCGTCTAGATCGAGCTCATTCAAAACTGACTTCACAGCATTCAGATACCGCGCGTAGAATACCCCATATTCTATCTACGTCCACCACCTTGTGATGACAGGTACTGATGGCAGATGTATTTCTGGATACATATCTCCCCAGGGAGCATTGAGGAAAACTTTCTTTACGGAAGAGATTAGGTCATTCATCTCTGGAAATATCTCCCTTATGGTCTCACAAATCTCCCGTATGGTCTTTCCGGCACGCGCATATCGTAATCGTGACCGAATGTCAAACCTTCACTACCGCGTGCAAGTGACACTGCACCTGCAAATCGTTCAACACCAGCCAAACGGGCATCATACGCGCATACATCAAATGCACTATTGAACCACCGGAAACACGCACACACACAGAGACACACCAATTTTTTGATCCAGTGATGATTTGATACCGAATATGAATTCTCCCGACACACGCGCATATCGCCACAACACTTAGATCAATGTGCTAATCCTAAAATAGAATCAATTAATCCGACAGCGGGAAAATTTGCTTGAATTTTTATGAGACAAGAAATCTCCCATTTTAGGTGCAAATTTTCTTTAAATTATGTTTTGTTTTTTGCCGTAAAAACGGGGTTTTAGGTGGAAAAAATTGTTATGTGATCACATAATTTTCCGACCTGTTAATAACACAATCTGATTCTGTTGAAATGGACGCTGGAAAAATACATGAATGCATGAATGAATATTTTGCCAACAGAACCGAAACAGAAATTATACATTTATCTAACATATGCAGAAAGTATGTTATGCCATACTCGCTTCATAGCATGTATATTCAGGAATTCATCCATTCCAATACTACGTTTAGATAAAGACAAAACATACTATTTCAGATTGTTAAAGCGGATGGTGTTTTTCTACGTAAAAAAATCTTCCTTGATAAATGAATAATGTATCTGGTGGAGGTTTCAAGTTTGATGCAAAATAGAAAGTGGCTTGCAGATTCAAGTGCGTGCAATACCAATTACAACCACAACGTGTATTTTAACACATCGAACGAGTATCCGGATGGAATATTTGTCATACGCTAGAATAGAAAAGAGACAAGAATATGAACGTAGCTGGTAAAACTACACACACACACAAAATGTGCGATATGATCTGATGGAGTAAACGAGTACGTTCGAGCGACATATATTTGAGACAAAAATGACGCACCTGACAAAATACTTCATATACGCATTACCTACTTCTGTATACGTCACACATGAAAATACACATTAATACACGGCTACACTCGCTGCGCAGTTAAATACATGAATTCAGCGGCTATTTACACTCGACATAGATACACACAGAAAAGAGAGTTGTGAGAGAACGTTTCTACAAAATGGTGATAGTGACGGGCAGGTACTACTACCCAGATATACGCGATATTCATGTAAATATTCGTGATAAAGCATTAGTACAAGCCAAACCAAAAATAAGCACAAATGAAAACAACACGCACACGAGAAAAAACATGAATACGCGCTACAATCTCAGGACGAAATACAATTTTTGAAGAAAACGAAAACGACGATAAAACTGATAGAATATCCAACCGGACACATTCTGAACGTGACACGGAATCATATCATACATAGAAAGTTACCAAAAGCTACATCAGTCAAAATTAATTAATATAATATAGCGCAGACACAATAGTTGATTTAATATCAATATATACACATTAAATAGAAAACAGCGATGGACGAAAAATTACAACAAACAAAACCCAGACAATAATACTACAAAATACAAAATTAAAAACAAAAACGCTGAGGAACTTGTGAGATGCGAACAAAAACGACACGTAACACAAAACTCAAATACACAGCCTTAAACACCACCACAACATTGCCACAAACACCAAAAGACACACACACACACACACACACACATGTACGCTCACAAATAGTGGGACACGCACATCCTCTCTCGAGGCTAGATGTCTGTGCACACTGGCTGCTGACAGTGTAGCAGCGGTGGCGGCACCACGGCACCTGTCTCGTCCGCCAATTGCGACTGTCTACGGTCGGCATACAAGACGCGTGCCGGCGACGATGCCAAACTGCGTCCACTGGCACGCTGACTCTGCAAGCCACCACCGCCGCTGCTGCTACTGTTGGGCCTGACAGCGGCGTTCGCCTGAAACGTGGTGAGAACGCGGCCACACCTTCGCGCCAGCAGCGGCGTGCCCACAGCGGCCGACTCGTCCTCTGAGTCTACCACCGACCCACCGGCCAGCGCCGACTGCTGCAGTTGAGCAGTGTGGGCGTGATGATGCAGCAGCAGCGAGTCTTCGTGGCCACTCTGACCAGAGTCCTTGCTGTGTTCGGAGCCGGTGTCGCCAATCACCGACCCCGCCGCGCATCCAGCCACAATGACACCGCCGCCGCCTGGCCTGCAAGCAGTCAAGAGGCGCAGTCGCTCAGCTACCACTGGCGACGTGCTCGGCGACGGATACAACTGTCTCTCTTCCAGCGGAACCTCGTCGCTGCCGCAAGCGCCACGTGTCGAGAAGACGTCCACCACACCGCCGGCCGCGCCACCGCTGCTCGCTGCTGGTTTGCCGGCGCGGCGACGACGCAGAGCACACCACAGTAACAGCCACAGCGCCGAGCTGACCACACAGCCGGCCAGCACGGCGGCAACCAGCAACAACGTGCTGGAAGTGTCGTCGGTGGCAGAGGTGTTGTCGGCCGTCGTGTCGGAGTCATGTCCTGACGAGGTCGGCGAGGTTGCCTCATCGGAATCAGCTTGCGATACATCTGACAGACACACACACACACACACACACACACACACACACATTACATTACATTAAGACATGTATATCGCGCTTTTCACCCGAGGGTCTCAAAAGCGCTCACACACACACACACACTCACACACACACACACACACACAAGCGCACGAGTCATACACATACACACATACACACACACACACACACACACACACACACACACATTCAGTTGACAGTTGACAGTCGTGGCGTGTGGTTGTGTAATTGCGGTGTGATTATTGGCGATATTTTTTGTGACTATTGGAGACAGAGTGGTGATATTGTGAGAGTTACTGGATATAGAGTGGAGATAGAGATATTGTTTGGTGATCATGGTGGACCGAGAGACTCTGCAAATCCTTCTGAACTCACAAGAATCGGCTTTCAAGGAGGCCATGAAACATGTGAGTAATCAGCTCAATGATCAAATTAAAAATCTCAATGAAACCGTGGGTGAACTCAAGAGAAGCCTGGAATTCTCACAAGCTGAGATTTACCATCTCAAAGATGAAGTCAAAGACATCAAACAGGAAAATATAGAGAACAAAGAGACAATTGAATACCTCCGAAGTAAGCTCATGGAACTGCAACTGAGAAGTGACAAAGCTGAAGATTTCAGCCGGAGGAAGAATGTGTGCATCGCCGGAATACAAGAAACGGGACGAGAAACCTGGGAACAGACCACACAGGGTGTGCACAAGCTACTTTCAGAAAAAATGGACCTGACATCAGTGAGCATTGAGCGGGCGCATCGAGTTGGACGTCCGTTTGGAGATCGACCCCGCAACGTCGTTGTTCAATTCGACCGGTTTTCTGACAGGGAAGCGGCTATGCGCAACGCTCGTAAACTCAAGGAGACAGGCATCTATATTAATGAAGACCTCTGTATTGCCTCACAACAGAAAAAGAAAGATCAGATGCCAATGCTGAAGGAGGCAAGAGCGCGTGGCAAAATTGCCTATTTCAGGCATACACGCCTAATAATCCGAGAAAAGGATGAGTTTACTGGTCGAGCTGCGCCAATCAATCGTCCTGGTGATAACGTGACCAGCGGTCAAGGCCAAAACTGTACACACAACACCAATGGAGCAGGAGCGGTCGCAGCGGAGGCGACTGCAGGGGCGGGGGCCGGGGACAGTTCAACAAAGGCCAGTACATCGAGAGTGGGCCGTAAAGAAGGTGCGGGCGGAACTGTATCAACAGTTCCAACGGCGGCTGAAATTGTTGCGGCTCCTGCGCCTGGGGCGGCGGCCTCGCCGGTGGTCGATGCTCCTGCAACTGGAGCGGTCAAATCTGCCGTTGCAGTGGGACAAACTCGAGGAAAGAGAGCTCCAAAGAAAAACTGATCTGGTAATTTTTTTACTGTTAAATTATCTTATATCTATTTGATATGGCTCAGTTTACAGAGCTTAAAAGTTTTGATGAATTTGTTCAGCCTTTGTTTTCTTCTTTTAATGCCAAAAATGTCCCTGAATCAAGCTATGTCACTATCTCAGATAAGCAAATAGTTACACGTGAAGTAGACTCATACACTTGCGTCAATGACAGATATAACGCAAGATCAGAGTTCTCTATTGCGACTTTGAATATTGCGAGCGTTGCTTCCAATCTGCAAAGTTTCGTGGATACCATATTAAACTTTGGCAAAGTAAATTTTGACGTGGTCGGTTTCTCAGAGACCAGACTAGACGCCGAAATTGCCCCTCTGTACAAGATACCTAAATATAATATGTATTCAGTGCACCGAAATAGACATGGAGGAGGGGTAGCAATGATCGTGAATGAAAAACTGTCGTCATTGCCCATCAATGACCTTAACACGAGTAAGCCGCACTTTGAATGTGTGTGTGTTCAGTTAAATTATGGCGATCAGAAGCACTTTCTCGCATCTGTAAATCGTCCACCAAGTGGCAACTTTTCTGATTTTATTGACGAGCTTAATCATATATTTGACTACATTCTCTCTCACAGATTTAAATCTATTTATTTGTTTGGTGATTGGAACATAAATACCGGCGACTCAAATTACCAAGTGAAAGAATTTACAGAACTAATGTTCAGTTTTTCTTTATTGTCATGTACAACTAAACCCACGAGGGTAACCGAAGATTCAGCATCAATAATTGACCATATATGGACCAACCAGTGGGAGAACAACTCACGCAACCTCATTATATTGAGTGATATATCAGATCATTTTATAGTGCTGTCGTACTTCCAAAAGAAAAGTCATATGGAGCGTCAATCCAAACAATTGTTGAAACGGGACTTTGGTCAAAAAAAATTAATATCTTTTTCCAATGAGTTAAGTGATTTCAAGTGGGATCATGTATTGTCATCAGTTTGCCCTAATGAAGCATATGATTTGTTCTCCGACGCTTTCAGAGAAATGTTTGAATGTCATTTTCCTTTGAAGTACTTCAAACCAAAGAAAGCATCAAGCTATTTAACCACAGGATTAATAAACTGTATCAAAGAGAAGCACAGACTAAGCAGACTAGCGTATAAGTGGCCGCTCACCTATAAAGAGAGATTTAAAAGATATAGAAATATACTGACTGGAGCGTTGAGAACTGCCAAAAATGAATTTTTCAGAAACCAGCTGAAAGTTAAACAGGGCAACCCAAAAGAAACGTGGAAAGTGTTAAATACTATTCTGGGTAATAATGAAAGTGCTATGAATAGAAATATAAAATTGGACCAGGTAGAAGAGAAGGAAACAGCTGAAACCTTCAACAAGCACTTCACTGGCTTGATAGACAAAACAAATGAAAAAACTAATATATCGGGACCGAGCATCACCACCTATCTCAAACAACCGACATTGTCCTCCATGTATTTGTATCCTTGCGCTGAATCAGAAGTACTATCATATATTAATTCATTAAAATCTAACTCTGCTGGTCATGATGAAATTCCTGCATCTATTTTGAAGCGGATTGCTATTCACATAGCCACTCCTCTGAGTCACAAATAAATTTGACTTTGTACAAGGGTGTCTTCCCGGATAAGTTGAAGATTGCTAAATCTCTACCCTTACAAAAATCGGGTGTGAAATCTGATGTAAATAATTATAGATTAATATCGATTCTACCAGTTTTCAGCAAAATTTTCGAAAAAACAATCGCAAAAAGATTGACTGATTATTTAGAAAAAAATGGCTTATTAACTAAATCTCAATTCGGGTTCAGGAAAAACCGCTCAACTGAAACAGCCCTTCTTCATTTTGTATCTGAAATTAACAATAAAATGGATAATAAAATGCATGTGGCTGCCGCATTTCTGGATATATCAAAGGCGTTCGACTCATTAAATCACAATATACTGTCGAAAAAGCTACAAAATATTGGAGTGAGAGGTAATGCTCTCAAATTGCTGAATAGTTATTTATCTAACCGATTTCAATATGTAACATGCAATAATGAAAGTTCTAGTCAAAAAATTATCAGACATGGTGTCCCGCAGGGCTCCATATTAGGGCCCATATTGTTCTTGATCTACATCGATGACATTGTTAATTGTGCTGATGCACACTTCACAATTTATGCAGACGACACAAGTATTGTAATCTCGGACAGAAATATACACAATCTGCATGCTAAACTTTCTTCAGTGTTAGACAAAATCTACAATTGGATAAAAGCTAACAAGCTGAAACTAAACGTAAAAAAGACACAGTTAATGTTATTCCAAAATCGATCGTTGTCACATTGTATAGGTGCAGTAAAGGTGGATGGTGAAATTATTCAGAGAGTACATGCAACCAAATTTTTGGGTGTAACAGTAGATGATAATTTAAATTGGAAAGATCACATTGACTCGCTCTCTACAACATTATCGAAAATAGCTGGAATCATCTACCGTACGAGATACAGTTTAACACAGGATGCGCTTTTGTCATTATACTATTGCTTATTCTATTCCAAATTAATCTATTGTATTTCAATTTGGGGATGTACATGGCCTTCATTTACAGAAAAATTGAGTGTTGTACAAAAGCGCATGCTACGGATAATGTCGTTCATGAGAAGAGCAGAAACTACCAAAAAAGTATTTAGTGAACTTGAAGTACTCAAAATGAAGTATGTACACAAATTTTTCCTATTACTAAGGGTGTTCAGATCAATGAAGTGTAACGAAAGTATATTTCACGTACAGAGGCATCAACAATCCACGAGAAGGAACAACCTTGACATAAAAATTCCGAGCTACAGAACATCACTGTATAAAAACTCTATTATATATCGTGGACCAGAAGTTTGGAACTCCTTACCCAGCTGGATAAAATCCCAATGCTACTTCATGTCAGTTGACACATTCAAACGATATATTAAAAAACACCTCTATACTTTGCAGAGCGGAGAGTGACAAATCTGGGTATAGCAAGTTAATTGGGACATTGGGTATGTTGTTGGGTATTGAGTTGCGTCTTTCTTTCCGCCTTGATATTGTCGTATAATAATATAATTTGTCCTGTACGTGAGATTAAGTGCTTGTTGTGTGTGTTATTGTTGTTGTGTATGTTATTGTTGTACTCGTATTTGCGTATGTGTACGTACGAAGGTGATTGTATGTATGTAAGTGCATGCTGCTGGGAGTATTTGGTGTGAAAATATATGTGTGTGGCTTTCGTGTGAGGAAATATAAATTTTAATGTGCTAGCAAATATGCGATAAACGTCGGGAATTTTGTCACTTTCCCCATTTTGTCTCTTTTTTCACTTTGATTAAATGTATATGAAAGTTGTGAATATATGGCTACATAAGCGAGATTATTATGGTATGAATGGTTATATAGGTGATGATATATGCGGATAATTTTTTGTGTGTCTAAATGTGTCCGTTTATTTTATCTGTTTATGTTAACTGTTAACGTTTGACAATATTTCGCTGTATCACGTTCAATTATTTATCAATGCCTGTCTAAAAGTCCGCTTGACAGGCACTAGCCTAATGTTTTGAGTTGAATTTTGCAATGTTATTGTTTGATGGAATTGGCAATAAACTCAATAAACAAAAACAAATAAACAAACACACACACACACACACACACACACACACACACACATCTTCCCCTATGAAGATACATTAAAAATATAGTCAATAATATATTATAAAAAAAACGGAGAACTGATGATGGTTTATGAATATATGTAAAACAGGGCATCTCTTGATCAAGACGTGATCGCTAAACAAGTGGGAAATCGGAGAGCTCATGTTTAAAAGCCTAGCAAAACATGCAATGGAATAGTGTAGGAGATATGGTGGTCGAACCAGTCTGGAATTGTTGTACACACTACACACGGCTCACTTTCAACAACATCAAGTCGCGCTGAGTGACGGGAGACCAAGTCGTCGTCGTCATCATCGCTTTGTGACGCCTCGGCCGCGGAACTGTCGGCCAGCTGGCACGTGTAGAGGCCGGCGTCGGCGTGTGTCACGCTCACAATGACCAGCACCTGGCCGTTGGCCGTGAAGAAGTAGCGCAACGGGCCGCCCCCGTCAGTCAGGGGCAGCGAGTCGCGCGACCACACGACACGAGCCGGCGGAGAGCCTGCTGTACTGCAGCGCATCACGGCTGTACTACCGGCAGGCACGCGCTGGTCACGCATCAACGGCGCCACAAATGTCGCTCGTTCTGCATACACGCACATACACATTGCTACTGTCATAAATATGGCAAAAAAACGAACAAAATGACACAGGAAGAGCGCAAACGCTATAAGCTAAATCATACAGCCACTACACTTTGCACGTGGAAAAGATGAAAAATTGGAAGAGAGAAATAATACGAAACATAAATGACAGATCACACACACGAAAATACTAACAAATATAGATCAAATTGATTAACAAATACCCAAGAAACAATAAACATAATGACTAGATTCCAAACAAATGACCAACAATTGCAGACTACTGACTAGATTAGTTGAATAATGCAATTGTAAAGACATAACCATCTACATTCCATTTCACACGTTTCATATATCAATTCAAACCCGCTTTGAGTGCCACTCGGAAGCACCAATGAAAATACTATATGATCACTGTGCCAGTGATCACACACACCGTGTTAGCACAAAAGTTGACACACACACACACAAACACCCACCCACCCACCTACACACACAAACACACACACACACAGTGATATGCACAGCGCACGGCGCAGGCACGCACCCAACACGGTGATGGTGGCGTTGGCGGTGGCGCGTCCGGCCGTGTTGTTGGCTACGCACGTGTAGACGCCCGCATCGGCTGGCCGAACGTCAACCACGTGAAACTCGCCCCCGTCGGCCGCCACGTGCAGACGCCGCTCGACGGCCGCCGGGAAGCCGCCGCCGCCGTCCTTGCGCCAGCGCACTGTGGGCGCCGGCAGACCGGCGGCGGCACACTGCAACACGGCCGTACTGCCCGAGCGCACGCGCACGTCGCTCGGCCGGCGAGTGAACTCGGGTATTGCTGTGTCACAAGCACATACACGAGCGTTTGAATTACACACTGACACGCCCTTGTGCACGCCCACGGCGTGCTTGAGATAAACGTATCGGCAGCATACAGCTATTGTTCAGAGTTTGAGTTGAGTTGTTCAACGCGGTACCACTGAACAGTTGGTAAACCACACTGACACTCAAAATCCAGCGCATTTCACGACTCTGTATGATGAGGCCGAATGACGAGACGCGTAAAAAATTAATCTGCTCGCCAAAAAACTGGCAGAGTTCAACATTCTCACTGAAACATTTAATTATTTCGAAATAATAACTCATGCCTGCACATATACAACGTACGAAACTAGGAACAAATATTGATTAATCGATATATAAGAAAACAAACAATCCATCACAGCGAATATGGATCGCCCATGGAACAAAAAAACGGTAGAATAGCTCATCTACTCCAAAGGCGCACGAGAACCTAACACCATAGTGCTTGTGCATCTATGCCTTTGTGTGTCACAGTGTATTTCCCTGTATGTGTGTATGTATGTGTGTGTGTATGTGTGTGTGTGTGTGTGTGTCAGGCGCACCATGCACGCGCACACTGGTGGCCCGCGACACTGCCACGCCGTGAGCGTTGTTCACACGGCACTGGTAACTACCGGCGTGCGAGCTGTCAACTGACGCGACACCCAAGCGTGACCGCATCACCACGACCTCCGGCGCCGTCGCCACTGCCGCCTCGTTCACCACTGTCACTCCCTGCACGGTGGCAGGCAGCGGTACCCCATCACGCAGCCACTGGAAACTGAGCGCTGAATCGCCGACGGCCGCTGTCGAGGCGTGACATTGCAGTGTCAGTTGGTGTCCGCGCAGCACCCACACCGTGTCGGCGGCCGGCTGCCGCGTGATCGAAGGTTTCAGCGATGACGGCACGCTGTCTGCCTCCTCCTCTTGTTCGTTGTCGACCACTGCCGCCGTAGTAGCCGGAACACAAGTCAACTCAGTCTCGACTTGCAGCAGTGAGCGACCGCGCAAACTCGCCGGAGCGACACAAAACAGCCGCACCTCACCACCGCCGCTGGTGACGAGGTCGCGCTGACGCAGCCAGTCAGGCAGCCAGCCGAGACGACAGTCGCACTGCAGTCGCTCGCTGAACAGCGTGAGACGCGTGAGACTGGACAGCGGTCGCATCACAGCGTCGTTCAGCCGGGACAGGTGCACATGGCCCAGTGACAGCGAGTGCAGCGACGTCAGACCGTCGAACACGTGCTGTGACAGCGATGTCACGTTGTTATCGGCCAGTGACAGGCGGGACAGCTGGCCGAGGTGTCGGAACACACCGACACTGTCATTCGCCAACACGTCCGATAAATGATTGTCATCAAGTTCACTGCCATACACACACACACACACACACACACACACACACACACACACACACACACACACACATGCAGAATACAGACACATCGACCTGCAGTCACTTCAACAATATTTCTTGTTTGTGACAAAATGCAAACAAATGTTCCATTGAAACTACGCATCCAATATACGCGGCTGAAAGAACAAAATCATACACCAATAAAATATATACAAAAAATACATAAAAGAGCAAAAAAGATAAACAAACGAGTGAATCAGGAAAAACCAGCGGTGCAAACAAAACGAAACACATCTCTACAAATGAGCTGAAGATGAGCCCTCCGAGAGCCTAGTGAAACGTACACACACACACACACACACACACACACACACACACACACACACACACACATATGGGCAGACATACGCTAGCTCACTAACAGTTCACTCAGTTGTGGCACGTGCGAAAGTGCCAGCGAATGAACGCTGGCCAGCTGGTTGTGCGCCAGTTTCAATTGGCGCAGCGACGACAAGTGTCGTAGGGAGTTGTGCTCGATGGCTGTCAGCCGGTTGTGGGCCAAACTGAGTCGCTGAAGTCGTCGAGAGCAGTACTGCCACGTGTCAGTGCCGATGCTAGTGAGTCGGTTATGAGCCAGCGTCAGAGTGTCGACACTGTCCACACGGTGCAGCCACGAGCTGGATACGTTACCAATACGGTTGTGATCGAGAAAACTGCCACGACACACAAATACACGAACAAGTTCATTACACAACCAATCTCGTCTTGATTAGGTTAGGTGAATCCGGTGAACATACACACACACCTGACAAGTTTCACCACATCAACCGCCAAAATAAAGTCTGCTAAAATATATCAAAATACATCAAATAGCGCCAATTCATATATGTTCAAGTTCAATTCATACAATTCATTTAGGCAAATACAAGTGATGTGTGTGTGTTTACATACAGTTGCGAGAGACTGGGCAGATTGATGAAGGCGCCGGTTGCAAGTTGCACGACGTTGTTGTGACTCAGTTGCAAAACAGCCAGTTTACGCAGACCCGAGAACACCAGAGCATCCACCGACTTCAACAAGTTGTGGCTCAAATCACTGCACACACACACACAAACAAACACACACACTCATTTTGTGGTCCAGAAAGTCAACAATGACACAAAATGCCACTCGAATGTACACAACTCTGCATGAAAAACCTATACTATGACTAATCGCGCGCACACTGACACACACACACACAGGCAGAGAGGGGTGGTCAGTACTGACAGGCGCGCCAGGTCAGGCAGACCGCTGAAAGCGTGTCGGTCGAGGTGTTGCAGGCGGTTGTGACTGAGTCGGACACTGCGCAGCTGATTGTTGCTCAGCACCGCTAACACACCGGCCCCCGCGTCCTCGATCATATTGTGCGACACATTACTGCCACACACACATACACACCCATCAAGCAAATACAAACATATAGACATCGTCCGATATACACAAGTATGCATATGGAACATTTGCATGAAAACACTTCGTCACGAACACAACTCAAAAACTGCATAAACACAAGCTTTTTGTGTTGTGGACATATTTATGTAGGATATGTATGTGTATGTATGAATATCTACTGAATACAGGACGTGCACGGCCAACGCCACCTAGATACAAGGCCCTTCCATCCCCTCCCCATGGGGGTGTTACGTCAGCCCGTCCGTCCTAACGCTACCTGGGTATCACACCTTGCTATGACTCAGCTACAAACCGATGCTAATGACTCAGCTACAAACCATTGAAACGTTGACGCTGCATCGCTGACCACGTGATCAGTTCGTTGTCAGTGTGGTGTTGTCAGTTCGTTGTCAGTGTGGTGTTGTCAGTTCGTTGTCAGCGCGTGTTTGTGGTGTTTTGTGTATTTGTGGCGTTGCGCGTTTTGTGATTTTACGTGTTTTCGGTGTGATAATTGTGTTTGTGGCGTTGTGCGCATAATATTTTCAGTCCAGCGTAGTTGGTTCGACGTGTTTCTGTTAGTATTGCGTTCACAATTGTAGTGGCATTGAGCGTTTGCATTCGCTGTTGATTCTATCATACTTTAAGCAGTGTTGCAGTGTTTCCGGCAAGTTTACTTCAAGTATTATTAGATTGGTGTATTCCGGAGAATTTCACCTTTCGGAGTGAAAGGTAAGTCAATAAATGCTCACTCATTCATCTCTTCCGTTGAATCTGATTTTGCTGAATTAATTAAGATATGTTTCAATCATTTTTAAATATTTGATCATTTTATGCGCAGCATTTCATATCTTAATAATGACATTCTCTATTACATCTTACGATTCTTACTCCCATAGTTTGAAAAACCTGGTATTGCGTTGTGATTGTTTCGTCCAGTGGTTCTTAGCCGGGAGTATCCATACCCCTTGGTGGAATGTGAATCAAAGGTCGGAGGTATGGGATTAAATTTCTGGATACCGCTATAAATTAACAATAGCTATAATAATATTAAAGTAACAAAATTAATAAAATAGATCAAATAATAATAAATAACAAACTTATCATTGGTTATTCTCTAGTAATCCGTATCTAAATTACAGTAAATTCAAGCGATTGAAATATTCGTGGATTTAGAAGACAAACTGGCAAATAATGATAGGATTGGTGATAATTATTTTAACAGCCAAGCAAACTGCACCGACGTTGGCCGAACGCTGTGACGTCACAAATTCGTGAAACGGCCTTGTATCTAGGTGGCGTTCGCACGGCCCCATGTCTGAGTCAGCGAGCGGAGACCAGTATAGTTTGCGGTGTAGACAGGGTTTGTGAGAATGTGTCAGCGTTTGGTCGCTTTTGATTAAACAGGGGTGCTGTATCTAGCTCGGCGCGTGCAAACGCTCAATTGCGATTGGTCGAGGGAAGCATCGTGAGTCAATTTGCGTTAGCATCATGCAACCTAGTCTTGGAATGACAGTTGATCTGTGATTGTGTAGTGGTGTTGTTCAACTCGTTGCTGTGTAAACGCGTTAAAATCTGTGTTATTGCTTGCATTAATTTGTCGCTGATGATTTTGTGTGTTCGAAATGCCGAAAAAGTGTGTTGTTGTGAACTGCAATGAAAATTACTGCGAGGAGCCGAGTGTTTCGAATGCCAAAAACTGGGACAAACATTTCTTCAGTGCAGCCATGACATATTTTGGTGCTGCCAAGCAAACGAAAGCTGCAGGACATAACTGCATTTATTGGCAAAGATGAAGTGATGAGGGAATCGCTTGTCAAAGTGAAGACCACAACAGACGAACTGTTTTCTCTTGATAGATGGAGTACAGTTTTGGCGGTGTTGCATTGTGGGTAGGATTTTGTGTGGCACGACACTTATCAAGTCAAAAGGGGCCATATCATTGAGTATTATCATGAGGTCGCTGCAAAGAGGACATGACATCATGATTTTTGTGACACTCATTTAAAGCACACAGCCACATACCAACTTGATTGCGTCAAGTTATAGGCGACCGCTGCTGTTATGAATGCTGGTTTTCGAGTCATTGTATCCATCACACCCAACCACAAGATCAACTGGCACTACTGTGAGAAATTCCATTTTCCAAATAATTGTAGTGTGACAGGCAAGCATCGCATTGACAAAGAGCGCGTTTGGTTTCACGTTTTTAACACCGAAAATCACCTGAAGTGCATGTGAACGTCTGGGTAAATAAAAAATGTCAGATTTAGCAGATTTGAGCAAAGAGCAGATTGGACAAAAATACACCTAAAATTTAAATCGTCAAAGGTGGACTGTTTCATCAAAAAAGACCGTCACCGTTCCTGCTGCCATAACAGACTGGAGACTGACAGCTATATCCAATTTCAACGATATTTACATTAGATGCCCAACATGCCCTCTAGTAAATGTTCTTCTGAGTTGACTTTGTGTGGACTCCGTGGTGTAGTGGTTAGCACACCCGCCTCACAAGCGGGAGGTCCGTGGTTCGAATCCAGGGGAAGCAGAATTTATTGGGCGAATTCTAAAATCTAACAGCCCCGGTCCACCCAGCAGTAAATGGGTATCAGATATCAGTCATGTGTTGTACCATGCATTATGGGAAGGTGACCCTCTCTAATACGTCTTTCGTGCTTGTGGCGCCATAGCGTGGAGAGGGTCGGTTCTGCGGTGGCAGCGAGCTACACGGGGCACGCCTGTGTGTTCATAAGCTTCGGCTTATTCCCGTGTAGCAACTGTCACTTAGGCCTTTAACCTTTTCATAACATAGGGAAGGCCCAGCAGAAAAGTGCAGCTTTCTCCTTACTTCTGTAAAGACCCGGCTCGCTGCAATGTGGTAAGCATTTGCTTCTGTGACTACTTGTTTCTTTGCCTGAACGTTTGTTTGTAATATTATAAATGCTCAGGTACAACACATTTTCGAGAAAACGAATTCATTTTCATTCAAAAAGCTTTATACCATGTTTGGTCGCTATTAATCATAAATGTTCAACTATACATTTTTTAAGGTAATAACTGTGTATGCTACTATTTTCTAGCTCGCAATACATATAGTACGTCAATTGTGCACACATTAGTCGTATTTACAACGCTAATTGTGTATTTGTCATGTTTGTCCAGTATATAACGATGTGTTACGATGCAAATGGCCTCCGCTCGCTGACTCAAACATAGGGCCGTGCACAACCTGTATTTAGTAGTCCCTAGTATGTGTGTATATGAACACGTATATATAAGTGCATGTATGTGTGTAAATGCTTGTTTATATATATAATGATGTTGCTGTAAGCATATATACATGTTGGTATAGGTGTGCATGTGACCAAGCGAACATGTGTGCGTGTGTGCCCGTGTATATAACGCACTGAAAAGCCTCAATGTATATTTTGAAAGATGTGCAATAAATGCAATTAATATATGTGCAATTTACCCAAGCACACACACATTTATATACTATACTGGAATAGTTTAGATCGTGAGACGGTTATGGCCAAAAGTATGAATGAATTCATTTATGGAAATATATACATGAACAAATAAATGACGAGAGCGAAACGAGGGAAACAGAAGATAGGGACAAAGATAGTTGGGAGCGTGTGTGTAAATGTGTGTGTGTGTGTGGGTGTGTATGATGAAGAGAAAACGTGTGTGTGTGTGTGTGTGTGTGAGTCTGAGGAGAATGTTTCACTGACAGATTGTACAGATTGTATTTAGCAGTTGCCGAGAAGGAGGCCAGTGCAGGCAGTGTCGTGTCATTGTCGGCTGCAGTGAGTCGCAGTGCAGTGAGCTGGTTGTAGGAGACATCCAGCGTCACTGCGCCGCTCAAACGCCACATCACACTGTTCAAGCGTGTTATGTTGTTCTCACTCCTGCATACACACACACCACCGCCACACACACACACACACATACACACATGGTGACGTAACAACGAGGCCAATATCAAGCAGCATATGTGTGTGTCGCAAGAAATGTGCATAGTTGCCAAATTGTCCACTTATATATCATACGGTACAAACTGGTGTCAATGTCAATTATGAACTTGGAGAACAAAGTGTGTTTCAACCACTCTTCCCCTATCTCTCTCTATCGCTCGAGCACAAACTCTAGTGATATAAATATGATTGTGATGAACGCGGCCGTGCTCGCCATCCCCGACAATTATGGTGGAATCAAGTATGATAGTCCTGGGAACAGAGCAAATGTGTTGTGTGTCACTGACAGATTGACGACCACATACGCCGACGAGTTGAACTGTAGCTCGGGAATCTCGCCTAACTCACATCCGCTCATATCACTGCCAAACACACAAACATAAATACATGCACATTAGTCTCGGCAGGTTGAGGTAGCACGCAAACTGTGCACGTGGGCCTAGTTGCGTTATTTTCACCATAGGTAAATAATCCACCATGCACAACGTTCGAACTCCAACACACGGACATAATATTGACAATCAGCGCATGTGTATAATAAATCAACTCCCTGCTGAAAACAGTTCCCGGAATGGCAAGTGGTCTTGGACCAGTGAGTCAGCCAACCTCAAACATGCATATATATCTACGCGTCGCATGTAGATACGGTATAACCTGCAAACCTCTCCATCGACCGGATACTCGAGTGACCAGAAAAGATCAAGACGTGATGGACCCGGTATTTGGGTATTTATGCGGTCAGTAATGTATGTCCTTCCCCGCTGATTAGTTGCCGTGTAATCTTGGGAGGAAAGCGCCCATATACACGATGTAAGTATAGCTACAACATACGGCACGATCACATGGACTCTACGAGCCATGATGTCATAATTAAGGTTGTCAAAAAACTAACCTAAAATTAGAAAAAATAAATATTTTTGAGAAAAAGTAACCTAAAAATTTACCTAAACGTACCATATGCTGCCTAGAAAAGTCAATTTCTTTTTCCATTTCTACAATAAGAAAATACCTGTCCCCACTATCCTTTTTTCCACATTCTCTGATTTGGTGCCATTTCTACAACAAACCGACAACAAAATGACCTAACATTGCAAAAAAGAACATAACCATCATAAAACGAGTAGATGTTGAAAGTCGATTTGAATGTGAAAAAACAAGATTTTCTAATTTCGTTTCTAATAGCCAGTGCTACAGCTTGTATTTTCTTGTGCCATTATGTATGTTTGTCTGTGGGTGAGAATTATGTATGCGTGAATGCACTTGGCCCTCATGTAAGCACTATGTACTCACAGTTATTTGATAAGAAGCACTGTTTGGTAGCTTGAGCTCAAACTTAGGAAAATGGCACTATCTCAAGTCCTGAAAATCCCATGCTGTCGACGTAAATGTGTATTGACAATTGTTATTGCGCATTATTAGATATAGAGAAATCAAATGTAATATTCCACACTCTAAATATCTCTGGTTCATGCGCTTTTTCCAATATGGAAGGACACTATCCAGCGCAACCAAAAATATGTAAAAATAGGCAGCAGCACAGATAGTAAGGTGAAGAATGATTCTTATATCTTAACAGCCAATTTTTTCACATTTCCTGTTCTTCAAACCTGATTTTCAATATTTTTCCAATGTTATACTGACTTATAACGTTTTTGTGCCTTTTATATTAATAAAAGTTACCAAAGGCAGCAGCCTAAAAGTAACCTAACGACGAAAAAGTAACTTTTGGTAACCTAATAAACTTGTAATAATTGTCCTACACAACTTTTTTGTGTAGTTTTAACAACCTAAAAAAGTAAAAACTAAATAAGACCTAGTCATAACGTTATTCTCATGACGTCATCACGACAGATACAATGAAATAAGACAGTTCTCCGATTTCAATCAGGGCATTATACAACTCTACATAAAAACCCAAACCATTACAGACATTACACACATAAAACCACACAACAAACTACAGACATCACACACACATACAGAAACTACAATTAATTACATCCACAAGACAAACAGAATATATTTCTCGCTTCGCCTCGGTCATGGGGACAAATAAAAATGACTGAACATATATATTGAATGATTATGAATAAAACCAATGTAGTAATATGTGATAATTGGTTGCCAATATGCGCCGCTCACAATCCACCGTTTCACACCACTGACCGCTGTCTCACACTGTCCGATATAAACACTTCAAGACATACAAGCGCAAACACACACATATGACCATTCACACTATCACAATGGTCAATTGCAGCAACTGCCAAACACAGACATCACAGACAAACACAGGAATCCATATATACATAAACATATACTAACCTATCACATGACGCCCCTGTTCGCTCCCTCAATCACTCTCACGCTCTATCGTCAAATGCCTCCTTCCACACGAGGCAACTAGTGTCCGCCACTAGTTACCTCGTGTGGAAGGCCAGGCAACGCCGTTGAGCAACTGATCCGTTGAGCGAAATTTGAAACGTGACACAGCAACCATGGCTCCTCCAGTCTGTTGTTTCTCACAGATATTTTTAATGCACCAACCGGGCAGTAGGATAGGCCGATTTTTTCATTGATGTCAGGTAGATTTTGCAGGTAGATATTTCCAAAATGTTTATTGTATTGCAATTATTACAATACGTTTTTACAGGAATTAATTTAATTATTGCATTTTTCAATCACTTCAGAGTGCGTGATGGGAATTTTACACCAGGTATAATATTAAATTAAATACGAATTGTATTATTTTTGCGTTGTATGTGTGGTTATACCGTGGGTATTAACACAACTACAAACTCAAAATGTAATACAATTGTAAGGCATAAGCCGAAACGGCTTGTTTAGGAACGCGTAGCCTGTATGCACGGGAAAGGTCTATAATCCAATATAATTCAAGCGAGAAGAAATAAAAATATTGCATACGAGCATGTCTTTGCAGTTTATGAATTCAAGGTTATAACCGTAATAACTAATTTGTTATAATTAACAATAACACTTGCCACTATTTATTAATTCCCGTCGTCTCTAGCCAACAAATTGGACATAAAAAGTCGAAATAAACAGTGTGATTCCAAGTCTGACTATACGATATTGAAGCCACTTATATTCAGCTTGAATATAAATTGAAAGTGTCGAAATCAATTGCCAGGTGTTATTCAAATTGGTTTATTCTAGTTGAAATATGGTATGAGTGGGGTCAGGCATGATTTTGGCGTTGATGGTGAAGAAATACGAAAAATCTTGACAAAAATGTATAGTGAGTTGATAAATTCCATTGACATATGAATAAACAAGGAGGAAAACTAACCTATCTATTTCACAGTATTTATTCTATGAATTATATCACGGCAATCAACTTGCTCAATTTCAATTTCTCAACACCCCTGAATTTCTCAACTTCCCCTGAATACACAATACTCAATACACTGCACTGAAGGCGTGCTATACCATATTGCACGCGCTGAATGCACGCTGAATCAACGCCACCTAGATACCTAGTAGTCTAGGTGTCTAGTAGTCTAGGTATCTAGTAGTCTAGGTGGCATTGGCTGAATGCACGATGAATCATAATGAGTGGCGCCACTCATTGTCCTCATGTGGAAGCTCCCATTGGAAACAATGTTAACCAAGCAGTGGCGGCAACTTCAGTGTCCGCCACTAGTTGCCCGAGCGAGCAACCGAAAACATCGGTTGCCGCCGCCGACAACCACAGTGGCCTCGTGTGAGAGGCTACATTGCTAAGCATTGCAGGCAACTAGGCAGTGCCCGCCACTAGTTGCCTCGTGTGAAAGGGACCTTACGCACGTACAACCGCCCACATAAAGAAAAATAGAAAGAGAGATATGATAGCGAGAAAATGACCACGATTGGCACCACTCACATTCTCTGCAGCATGGTGTTGAAGACAAACGCCTCTCTAGCCACGTGTATGCCTCGGTTTTCACGCAAAACACTGCCCAACACGCACACACACACATGAAAATATAGATTGGTGGATGCAATTAGCAGACACAAGCTGAAACTACAAGAAAACACAACAGCAAATCAAAGCAAAACGCAAATTTTACATACAGAACCACTCACAAATATACAAATGCATCAATTAATGCCGTGAATATGAAATTGCGGTATATTTGCGAGTAGACCGCAGCAATTTGCAATCTAGCTGTGTGTGTGTGTGTGTGTGTGTCAGACAGTGGCGGTGCCAATGGGGGCGCTTGGGGGGCTGAAGCTCCTAAAACTATACCAATTCCCCTCCCCAAAAAAGCATAATCATGGACATTAACATTTCTTATCACTGTAAATGAAGCCCTATAATTACAGGGCTTCATTTAATTGCTTCAACTTGAATCAATTATAATTGGTTCAAGTTGGATGACTGAATCAGTGTGCCCCTATCTCATATTATTAGGGTGACCTTTTATTGCAAATGCTACTTTTTATCATATAATCTGTTCATCATAAGGAGCCCAAAAATCAATATTTTATTGAACTGAGGTAAATATTAAATAACTCATAAATGCAACCTTTTGCAACTTTTTGTTTTAGCGCAACTTTTTCATTTTTAAGATCAACCATATAGATTTAGGGCAATTTTGAATTTTTATAACAATTATTTCACACTATCAAAAATAATTCAATTGTAAAGGTGTACAATGCAGCGAATGTTCATGTATTGTCGACATAAACTCGATAAGTATGTGTCTGGAAAGTGGGTGAATATTGTGTCTGTGTGTGGTACTAGACATCCTGCGTGTGCATATCACCACATACGGACACACACACACACACACACACACACACATATATATATATATATATATATATATATATATATATATATATATATATATATATATATATATATATATATATATATATATATATATAGACACAATACAGACATATAAAATATAATATAGACATAAACTGTGATATAGACACGTGTATTTGTGCAATAGAATTAAACATTAATTTTTATACTTTTCGAGCAACCTTTGAACAACTAGTTTGATGAACAACACTTGAATATAAGTACCACATAATCAGATGATGTTTTATCTGCAAAATCCACTTAGACCTCGGAACATTTAAGAAAATTAAAATCAAGTCAGAATTTAAAATTATATTGAGTATTTAAATGTCACTACCAGGCATCAGTGCGACAGACTCGACAAACTAGACAAGCATGTGAAACACAATCTTAACGCAACCGCCAATGCTCAAAATGCATTAAGTAGAAAAAACTTGAAACTCCCAAGGTGTAATGTTAAGAAGTGATTCCAGTGTTTAAATTATATTACCATATTAAAAATTGACGATATTTAGAGAACCATTGAGCTAAATTTATTAGCGCAAATATTTGCGATTTTTTTCGCTTACAAATCGCCAGTGAGGTGACAATTGAAGCTCATGAAGCATGCAATCCTAGCACATCCACGAGTGCTCAAAACGTATTGTGGTAACAGTTATCGAATATAAAAGTACACATTTTCCTCACAAAGTGTTTTTCATATTTGAGTGATTTTCAGTAACTTTTTACGGGTTTTACTTTTGCCAAATTTTACGCGCAACTTTTAGGATTTTTAGCGCAATTTTCCTAAATTTTAGCGCACCAAAAGGTCACCCTACATATTATATTATGTAGTCAGCGTTCGAGTGTAACTCTTCATGCTTCGCCAAGCCCCATCAACGTTTTCCTTGGCCTTCCCCATCGGAAAGATGCTGGAGCCGCCACTGGTGTCAGAGCAATAAACAGTGTGCGGTTGAAATCAGGTTGAAACAAGAATCAGTATGAATCATGTCAAGTAGAAAACCCACACGATGCACACTAATGTGTGCGTGTCCGTGTGCTGATGTTCGTCCATGTGTGTGCATGTGCATATGAGTGTCTGTCCGTGTACTAATATGCCTACATGTATATATGAGTATAAATGCGTGCGTGTGCTAATGTGCGTGTGTGAACGTGGGTCAATTTCATCACTGTTGATGACGGCGCATGGAAAAGCCGCCTCTCTCTCTCTCTCTCTGTGTGTGTGTGTGTGTGTGTGTGTGTGTGTGTGTGTTTGTGTGTGTGTATGTGTGTGTGTGTGTGTGTGTGTGTGTGCGTGTGTATGTGAAAGTGGTCTGACAAAAATCGAACCATACTGTCCCACACACACACATACATACATACATACAGACGCACACATACACCCAGTGAAAAATATGCGTGCATTGTTCTCAAGGTAATGACGACCACAAACACATAGTGATGACAAATTTCGCCAGAACCGGCAGCACTACTGGCACGGGGACACGCAATACAATAATCGGTGCAGTGCATCAGTGCAGCTTAAGTGGCGTATAAGTGACATTGAACAAAGCCAACATCAGTTACAACGCGCGTGTGTGTGTATGTGTGTGAGAGTGTGCGCATGTATGTGCCATGTATGTGCAAGATTCATTGAAATCCACAGCAGTCTGGGCACTGTTGTGCTGGTACGATAACTTTTCTATGTTTCGCACGATTGTTCTGTGTTCAGGAGACAACACATTGAGTTGTTCATTGAAGATAAATTCTCGAGGTACCTTTCGGCTATCAATAGCCATCGTCAGGAGAAAGAGACGTAACATCACACACATCAGACATATCATTATTGACATGCTCCTGGCAAATGATGGAGGTATTGTCAAGAGCATAACATCAAGCTCAACAGAACACTCCTCACTGACAATCCTCCATCATTTGCCAGGAGCATCACATTAACCCTAGAAAGACCAGCGGGCCTCAGAGGCCCGTTTCAAATAAAGATTAGCTTTTATTTCATCAATTTGTGAAGCGATTGCGCTTAAACCACACGGCTTTATTCGTATAAAACACGTGTAAGCTTCATATAAAAATCAATGAAAATTATGCAATACTTTTTGTTCTATTTAGTTTTATATCCTATTTTACCAAGCGGGCCTGTGAGGCCCGGATGTGATACAAGCACTGTTGAACTGTTAAACAGCTCAAAATGATAGAGTCAGTGTTGATTTGTACGAGGAAACCTACTATAAACATCCAACAACAACCCGACGTATTTCCCCCCTCTATTAGACAACAAAACAACATCAACAACCAACAGAGAAGCGCATCACAACATCCTGCATGTAGCCAGAATATAACTAAAACAAACGGCAGTGCAAGTCGGCGCACTCGGCATGAATTTTACATACGAATTTAATTTTCGTAATTTTATATTGGAATTTTCTAGAACATTTTAACGTCTCATTCAAATTTGTTTTTCAGTTCAATGTGTATTTATTTATGACTAGCATTAAAACCCGCCCGTTGCGCGGAAGAATGTTTGAGTTGGTCAGCACAGTTATGTTTTAGTCAGACTATGATTGAAGTTGTAACAGCATCAAACACTAACATTTCCGTATAACCGGCACCTGCCCGATTTGTGTTGGCTTGGTGGTGCTGTGCACTATCGAGCAGTCTCCTCTCCTGAGACTGAGGCTCAGTCTCAGCATCTCGGGCGGCGGCGGTCCTCTCTCTGTTGTCAGATCGCCTCTGCTGAGACTGAGGCTCAGATTACGCAGATTTCAACTGGACATATTTCAACTGGATTAGCCATCATCGCTAATCTGCGTGTTCAGTTGAAGCCGCTTTGGGTAATTTTTCGAGCATTTACCATTGATCATACAAGGGGAATTGTAATTGAGAGCGCCACATGGTCCATGTACCATGTGCCTCTTTACGATATCAAAGAGTATAGGGTCACTCTGTTGATGAGGAAGCTCTGCTGAAATCACGAATTCTATATCGTTAGGATTTATATGGGAAATTAGCCATAGTAATATATGAGCATGTGGGAGTCCTCTTTTTTTGCCACTCTACTGTGTACATAAAGCTTCTTACTGGTCCAAATATCTGAGATTTTTATTAAACATTAAGTTTCATCAAAATGTGAAGTTTCAATCTAAATACTCTAGCTATCAAGTCTTGTCTATTGGAATTTCTTTGGCCAGTTAGAAGCTCGTTTTAAATATATGTCCATTTTGAATTTGATGTGAAAGTTATGAAGAGGTCAGGTTTACCAAAATTCCGAACATATGCCATTGCATCCTGAATCCTTTCATGCATGTAACGAGGACCACTTGTAAATGTTGCTGGTAATATACAGAGTTTACCAATATCGCTAGCCTGTCCATCGTTATTAATGTGGTCTCTCAGGTGTATATATGAGTCAACTCTTAGTTCTTTTTAGTGAGTTTTCATGTACAGTAGTCTTTCTGCCTCTGTCTTTGCGTACATATCAGCGGCGTACTAATGAAAGAGGTTTTGGCCCCTGTGTACAGCGTTAAAAGAGTTTTCTCGTACCATAAATTGAGATTAATAAAAGTCCATACACAACACAGTTTTCGTACTGCCATGTTGTGGTATGCCAAAATGATAACCATCTTCTCCCGTAGGGAACAGAAGTGGGTACTGGAGGGCGTCATAGGAGCGATGCGTCTCACAAACACGTAATGTTGCATCGCGGGAGTGTAATACAATATAACGTTTTCCGTGCTGTTTGTCTCTCAAAATAACGGCAACTTCGCTTCACTCTGGACGATTGAATCGTCTGGCATCGTCGAAATCGTCGTCGTTGTCTTGACGAATTCCTTGTTCTACCATTCAGTGGTATTCACTGGTGTGGACATCTGGAATTTTTCAATTTAATTCAGACTATGAATATTGAACTGGAAGAATCCTCACAAATAATGCACGATATATTGAAGTTTTAAATATAATGCAGACTATAAATATTGAACTGGAAGAGTCCTGACAAATAATGCACGATATTTGGAAGTATTCAATTAAATTCAGACTTTAAATATTGAACTGGAAGAGCCCTCACAAATAATGCACGATATTAGGATTTTTTTCAATAGGCCTCTTTGTCAGCAATTCAATTTTCAATAGGCTCCTTTGTTGTAACAATAGACTCCTTTGTTGTTAAACGCTGTGTTAAATCTATCAGTCGTCGGTGTAAATGACAAGGTCTTGAATAAACGGTTATATCTTTTGAAATGTTGACACTACATATTTGAAAAACAGATCATCTTGTAGAAGACAAAATTTCCAATCTGTGGATATAAAAAACTGTAAATTCTGTTGAGCAGTTTTCCTCAAACCCGTGGCATAAAATAACCAAAATGTGAAAAACTCGTTTGTGCACACACACACACATACACAGAATAACGTTTTTATAATTATTATATATATATATATATATATAAGAGATCCTCTGTGTGTGTGTGTGTCTGTGTGTGTCCCACCCTCCTTGGTCCATTTTTTATGAGCTGCTACTCGGCCATCACTTGGCGTATCCGCTATATATTTATACCATCATGTTGGAAATTTTCTTGTCTACACTCTAGGTTAAATTTTTAATTTTAAAAATAAAACCAAAATAAGTTATAGCAGTGAAAAGACAAAATGAACCCTGAAAAATGGGAAAATTTTGGTTAATTTTCTGAAGACTACTCTTCATAAACCAGCAATTACAACTATAAAAATTATACCACTGTGTAGAAAAAATTTCTGTTCTACTCAACAAACTATAATTCATACCCAAAAATTGAATATAAAACATGTAAAATTGAAAAAAAATCAATCTACCTTCAAAATTTTATTTAAACGCCACGCGTCCAATTTTCTATACTTTTTTCTCTATTTCTCAAAAACTAATTATCACACATCTAAATAAACAATACCATCATGCTGGGAATTTCGTTATCTACAACACGGTATAATTTTTAATTTTCCAAAGTGTATTAAAGAAAAGTTACGGCGGTGTGAAGTGTAAATGACAAAGTCAAAAAGGCAAGATTAGCACACAAAAACGTGAATATTTTGGTCAATATTCCGCTATCTATTCCTCATAAACCAGCAATGGTACAGCTATAAAAATTATACTATTGTGTAGATAATTTTGTGTTCTACAAGAAAAGTTATAATTTATACCCATAATTGATACAAAAAACATGTAAAATGGGCAACATTCTCAAATACATCCAAAATTACACTTAAACACCGGGCGTCTAAAATTAATTCATTTTTCTACTATTTCTCAGTAACTGTTTCTCACACGTTAAAATAAATTATACCATCGTACTGGAAATCATGTTTTCTACAATACGGTATAATTTGTAATTTACCAAAGTGTATCTGAAGGAAGTTACGGCTGTGTAAATTCAAAAGGACATATTGCCAATTTGACAGCTATTATGCGCACTTGCGATTACACAGGAATATACTACTGTGTAGATAATTTTGTGTTCTACAAGATAAGCTATAATTTATACCCACAAATGATACAAAAAACGTGTAAAATTGGCAAAATTCTCAAATACATCCAAAATTACACTTGAACACCGGGCGACTAAAATTAATTCATTTTTCTACTATTTCTCAGTAACTATTTGTTATACATAAAAATAAATTATACCATCGTGCTAGAAATCTTGTTTTCTACAATGCGGTATAATTTGTAATATTCCAAAGTATATCTGAAGGAAGTTACGGCGGTGTAAATTCAAAAGGACATATTGCGATTACACAGAAATATACTACTGTGTAGATAATTTTGTGTTCTACAAGAAAAGTTATAATTTATACCCACAAATGATACAAAAAGCGTGTAAAATTGGCAAAATTATCAAATACATCAAAAATTACACTTACACCGGGCGACTAAAATAAATTCATTTTTCTACTATTTCTCAGTAACTATATGTTACACATAAAAATAAATTATACCATCGTGCTAGAAATTTTGTTTTCTACAATACGGTATAATTTGTAATTTTCCAAAGTGTATCTGAAGGAAGTAACGGCGGTGTAAAGTCAAAAGCACATATTACCAATCTGACAGCTATTATGCGCACTTGCGATTACACAGGAATATGCACCGATTAAATTTCACTGAATCCCAATCACAATTAAGAATGGTTCATATTAGCTCCAAGCATGGATTGTGTGGTTTTATTGGGTACAGTTTAATTAATTAACTATACTGAATAGAAAAGCTTTATTGTCCTCAATATTTACACATGAATTGTTCCGCCCGACGGGCGGGTAAAATACTACTGGGAACAAAGTTAACTACTGAATTTTACTGTATAATTTAATTGGTTTAATTTAAAGTTGCATAAGGATATGGGTTGTAATATCATGCAGTTTCAACTATATGAATATGCTGTTTTAGCGGACGCATAAATCTGGAATTATAGAGATGACAGAAGGTTTCATTGTTTTGATAGTGTTACACTTCTGAATTACTACACACGAATGATGGGTGTGAACTTGAGCAGTGTTGAGGAAAAAAACTTCGTCAATAATTAAAACAAGAATTTACAAATTTATATTTTTCTACTGGATAAGCTTTTTGCTTTTTGATTTATTATATTCTATTTATAGTTCCGCACGACGGGCGGCTTTAAATACGAGGCAGTTCGAGGGAAAATATTTTGCCACATCTAAAATAAAAACATTCACATTTAGACTTTTCTATTGTTTAAGACTTTTTATGGGTTTACTTTTTCTATTTAAATTTCTAATCGTTTTTTATTAATTCAATATTCATTTTACTTTATTTATTGTTCTGCACAAAGGGCGGGTTTTGATGCTAGATGGTGATATTAAGTTATAAATATATTTTGAAAACATTATGATACAAAAGTTTAGTCACTTTTCATTATTTTGAGTCTGAGTTCTGAATTATTCAGCACGACGGGCAGGGCACGACGGGCAGAAATTTAGACTTTATATGGGTTTACTCCATTCATTTTTAATTCATATTCCTTTTATCTTATGAATTCAATACAAATTCGATAGTATGAATTGTTCCGCACGACGGGCGGGTTTACATGCTAGCATTTTCATTGTTTGTTACGTGGTTGTTCTAAATTATTCCGCACGACGGGCAGGTTCATATATGAGGCGGAATGCGGGATAATATTTTGTAAAATTTAAAATAAAAATATTCAGATTTAGAGTTTTTTATTGGTGAACGTATATACAGGTTATATTTTTTGCTTTTTTATTTGTATTCAGTTTATTTTATGGATTGAATATGAATTTTACTTTATGTATTGTTCCGCACGACGGGTGGGTTCAAATATATATATATATATATATATATTTGAACCCACCCGTCGTGCGGAACAATACATAAAGTAAAATTCATATTCAATCCATATATATATATATATATATATATATATATATATATATATATATATATATATATATATTTGAACCCACTAATGTGGAAAGTTAAAATTCCTGCTATGTCATGAGATGAGTTATTAATAAATACCTATAAAATAACACTTGGGGTCTTGGGTGAAAAAAGTTGCCCCACCAATGCAATTATAACTACCGACATATTAACATAAGAAATTTAAGTGTATTTTGTGATATTACACGTATAATAATGAATCATCTGTTATTCTAGCGGTGTGATAAATATATTGCTGACAATTAAGGTTTGAGGGGTATGATGTTAATGATCATTGGTGTTTAAGGGGCACCAGCCTGTCACACCATATGACGCACCAAGTCAATGACAAGATGGAAAGTGAATCTGGTTCCCTGAGTGATGATGCCAATAGTGAAACAGAGGATTGTTCTAATGAGCCAGTACCAGTGCCAGCCACAAGAAAAAACCATCAGCCACATACCAGGCCACAATATGAGCCACCGGATTTTCTCTACCAACAACTCATCTCATGTTTGGACAAATATGGCAGAAAATGTGCTTCTTCCAGCACCTACACAATCAGGAATATGTCGAGGAATAATTAGAAACGCAGATAAAGGGTGAAATGAATTGCTTTAGAAGCAAGAGAAAAAGTATTGTCTACTTGGAAGGAAAATAACTGAAACAGAAATACCAAGTACTTTGTCATAAAAGTGCAGCTGAATATATTAGACTGGGTGTTACATGGTGCGATAGTAGATCTTCAAAATGTATTGGTGATGCACATTAGATTTGCACTGAATATGAATTCACTGATGCACTGTGATTATTAATATGATGCTTGGTCAGGCATTACAATACTCATATGCGATACGACTTCAATAAACACTGGACGATCAAATGATGTTGTTGCGAGAATACAGAGCTATGAATGGAAATAGGCTAGGCATGTCTCAATACATTGAGTGTCAACATCACATATTCTGATTAATGAAGCATGTGCTTGACTTCTGTGTTTCTGATAATACCACCAAGCTGAATGTGACTTACAACTCTGTTGATTAACTGCCCAAAATTACCATCAACTACAAAGTCAGTGCAAGGCAAGTGCAAGGTACTCAAATAGATATGGATAAATACTCCGATTGTAAGGATGATTTCAAGTTCCTGTATGAACTATGCCAAGCATTCCAGCATTACAAAAACATGCTTCATTTTCGTTTATTAAATGGCGGAAACTGAATTCGCTAACCGGCGCGCGCTGGAATTCCAGTGTTATCTATGCTTTCATTGCATATTTCCTCATTCCATCGTGGCATATCATGTTGGAACACCCGCTTGGATTCATTGCCAACAGCTGGCACGAAGCAATTTCAAAGAAATCAGTTATGCAAGTAATACTGTTTTGGGAATTACTAAGCTCACATATGCTGGTGCCCCAAAATGCTTGAAGACTTATTTAAACCATTGATCAAATGTGCTGGATATTCCACACTTGTAAAATACAAGCATTCACATGATCGGTTTGTTATCACCAACAGTATAAAATTTTACTTTATTTCTATACATGTCGACCATGGATTCCTTCTCATATTCCATTGGTTTTCATTTAATTTTTATTTATCTAACTATACCAACGGTATCTGAATTTTCAACTGTTTTTAGTATTCAACGTAACGATGTTGGGTATATTTTGTTCGTGTGTTGATTCATATGGCTGTGCTGACTGACTCGCTTGTTCCTGTGTGTGTAGCTATATTTGTTTCTTTTTCCTTGTTTTCATATCAATTGTTATCTAAGCGCTTGTGTTAGTTTAATGGAGTGTTTAAAAACAATGCATTATACGCATTAAATACGCTAGTATTAATTCTTACACTGATGGAACATAACGTAAGCTGTTTCAAATACGGTGCCGGATAATGCAACATTTAAAACAATCAACAGCCTGGGCGGGATAAGTTTTTTCAGATTTGAATGAAATAAATATATTCTTTGTGATGAGCAACTAATTGCTAATCGAAATTCATAGCAGGAAATGTTATATATTTGTGTCATAACCCTATACATTATATATATATATATATGGTCGATTGTAAGGTTCTTGAACAGAAGCACCGGTCTAAGCTGCACATATCAACACGAACGCGCATTCAAGCAAATGTCGGTCATGATCTGGTCGTGTAAGCGTGAACAGAAAAACTGACAAATAGAAAACGATAGACAGCAGATTGAATGCCGACGACACTCTCACAGACAACAACTCGCACAGACAAGCTGGGCCTCGCCACACGAAACAGAAAGTGCAAGAAAAAACAATACGAAATTTAGAAAAAAAATCTACAAAAGATGTTTTATGCATGGACAAACATACAAACACACATAGAGCGAGAGAGACACAAACAGATATACCAACACCAACTGAGCTTGATTTGACACCAACTTATGCATGCAACAATGCACACTGCATTTACTGCATATGTAACGCCAGCAGACGCACGATGCATTCAACATTGAACATCTGTTCACTGTTTCAACATAGCCATACGCTTTATCGCTCGCTGGTAGTGTGTGTGTGATTGTGTGTGTGTGAGTGTGTGTGTGTGTGTGAGTGTGTGTGTGTGTGTGAGTGTTTGTGTGTATGTGTGTGTGAATTTTATCTCGCACTAATTATTGTGCCAGTGTTTCGCAAGCTGGTGCGCTCTAGAAGAAAAGCAATTTAGTGTGAGCGAAGATCATTATAATACATGAGACGGGTGGATGTGAAGCAGTGCGTTTTCACATACAAATTGATAACCTATGATAACAATAACAACATATGATACACAAATATAATTTGTATTAAAATGCTCTTTGACCTTGGCTCACGCATACCACACACATGGTGGAATCATAGAGCGTGGATAATGGGTCACGTCAAACCTTGACTTGCCAGTCAGAACAAAGCCAAACCAAATTACACACACACAAACACAAATATACATGGATTGCGCAGTGTGTGTGTGTGAGAGAGAGAGGGTGGGTGTATGTTCTCACATTGATCGCAGCTTTGTCAATGGCCGCAGTGCGTTCTCATCCAATGCAGCTATATCGTTTCCGTTCAACTTCCTGTTACACACACATACACACACACACACACACACACACACACACGCGCGCGCATAGTTAACGCACAATGACACGTGACGGCTCGATAACAATTGGGATATGGAATTTAGCGGCGACTCGATCAACAAGCTGGCTATGGTGATATCACGTTTGTGTCTAGCACGCAATTCTGTGTGCTACACACACACACACAACATATATATTTACTAAAATAGGCACAGGGTTTCTAGCAGCAAGCGTGCTATGAGAATCCAGACAAAACCCCACTATGAATTCGACTATTGAGAATTATTGCTAGTAATGTCAAGCCGCGCGCCACAGGCACACTCCGTGATTCCGTGATGTTTGTCCGTTTGTGTGTGTGTGTGTTTGGTAACAATTGAAGGAGAGAACGTTGCACGACTGTGAGAACCACGCAGAACAACAACGAAGCAAGGAGACAATAGAGAAATGCGAGCATGCGTGACTGGTGAAGTGTGTCACACACACACACACACACAAACACAAAACGCGTGACATGTACTGTATTGCAACCCAGTCAGACATGTACTGCTGCGGTAGCCACACAATGAAGTTGACCAATTCATCTTCCAGATTCCTATATTTTCCACGTGCAAATAGCAATATATGGACGCACAAACTATTCGACCACCAAATGTCAATACGCGCAATATTTACCACAATTGCAAATACAAGCTTCACACAGCACGATGTCCGCCTCGTAGCTGAGTGGCTAAGGCGCACGATCTGTGCCGGAGAGGTCCAGGGTTCTATTCCCTGGCGAGGTGAAACGGTTGGGTTCGTTCCTTAAAGGGATAGTCCAATTGCCGCAGGGCGGGTTTCGAGTACGCGCAGTTTCAGTGCTGGCCGTGACTGCGATAACCCGTTTGGCCGCCGGACCTGCGTGTGCCAGCCGGGGCCGTGAGGCTTTGCCCATACAAAATTCACGCGAACATGAACCTTTCCACCGCTGTGTTCAAATGCGCAATTATCATTATAATTAGATCTGCTCCGTCGTAAACTCGATGTCCAAAGGCTCATCGGGCGGATTAGATAGAATACGACAGCTACAACTCCGCCAGCTCATCGCGCCACAGACGGCTGGAGCGGGCTCCCAGCTGCTGAAGACACTGACGGAGCTGTGCAGCTGTTGTGTACAAGGTCGTGTCCCGCATTTCGTGATCGGCGCATTTTACAGCGCGCGATTGATCGCACAGAGCAAAAAGTCCGGCGGACTCGCCCAGTAGCTGTCGGCAGTGTCTTACTGCGCCTCACCAGCAAACAGATCGCTGGCAAAATGACGAGCACAGTCGCACAATAGATGCACCCCGTTCAGCTCGGAGTGGGGTGCAAACTGGGATGTGAAGCGACCGTTCATGCCACGCGCACCTTCATCAACAAGACTGACGGTCGGTCTGGTCACATTCTGCTGAAGCTGGATGTGACCAAAACCTTCAACAGCATCAGCCGCGCTGTTCTTTTTCAGTAGGTACGCGTCGGTTCCACGGGATATGTGCTGAGCGCACCGACGGTGTACCAGGCCCGCGAGCAAATGAACGCCACCGACGAGCAGCTGAGGACGGCCATGAATATCTGCTGCAATGTCGCCATGTCAGACGCACAGTGACTGCAAGCGTCTCTACCAGTCCGCCACGGAGGTATCGGAGTCAAGCGGCCGAGCGACGTAACACTACCTGCCCACATCGCTTCGCTGGATGCCATCAGATACTTGAACAGTCTCATATACCACCAGCAGCATCTCCTCAGAAGCGCTGACCAGCTGTGCCGAGCCCATCTCCTGGCCGCGGCAGCTCCTCACAGCGGCTTGGCTGTCAGCACTACCTTTCACCAGCCTCGGCCTGTTGAAGCCGTCCGAGTCGGCGTGGCGTTGCGACTTGATGTCACAGTGCAGGAACCGCACAGGTGTCGCTGCGGGGCCACACCTCGCAGGTGGGGTCACCATAGCCTCTCCTACTGTCGCAATTCCCGCTGCCTGCCACGCCAAAAAAGCGCTGAACGATTATTCATCGTAGTTTGGCGTCAGCAAAAGTCGCAGCGGTGCTGGAGCTACGAGGTCTGGACCGCGGCAACGGTCGTCGACCGAACGGAATCACCGTATTCCCATTGCGGCACGGAAAGGCGCTGCTCTGGGACCTGACCTGGGTCAACACATTCTGCAGATCACATCTGCAAGGTGCGGTCACTCCCGGGGCAGAGGCGCAGGCGGAAAAAGAGCAAAAGCGGCGGAGCTACGCGGAACTGTGCCAGATGTACGATTTCGTGCCGATAGCAATCGAGACCACCGGCGTGATGGGGACATCTCTGGACGACTTCATCAAGCTATTAGGCGGAAGAATGGGTGAGTGTTCAGGGGAGCCGCGAGAGACGGTCTGGCTTCGGCAGCAAATTAACATGACCGTCATTCGAGGCAATGCCGCCTCCATTGCATTGTAGTGTTGTGGATATGTGTACGCGTTGCTTGTGTAAAAAATGCTCCACACTGAGAGCCACTCAATCACAGTTTGAGATTCACTCACTCTACTAGTAGAAAATCGGTCAGTGTCGCTGTCAACACACGAACTTGAGCATTAAGCTGAACACGTCGTGGCTATTGCACATAGACTGTGATGTTATAAAATGATACGTCATACTGTTGTTCTGTTTACACGTGCTGCGCAAAGTGAATAGACAACAAGAATAAAAGACACAAAAATGGACACATTATAACATGAAAATCGGCCAAAAGAATCGAAAAACAACACACGAAAAAGACAAAAAAGCTTATGCATGCAATTGTGTGTATGTGTGTGTGTGTGTGTGTGTGTGTGTGTGTGTGTGTCTGTGTGTGTGTGTGCGTGTGTGTATCGGTATTGTATTGGCAACATTCATTGTTCCCTGGAAATCGACACAAACAATACACTCAACGTGTGACAGTGAGTATTGTAGTGTAGCGGGGCGTAGTGGCTGCAACAACCGCTGTCACCACTCGTGACGTTTTATTCAGACAAACGACACACACACGCACTCGCACACGCACACACAGAGAGAGACACACGGCAATCAAGCAGATTAGCTCACACTCACACATACACGTATGACAATATGTGTATGCGCAGACGCACACGAGTACGCGCCCTCGTACGCGTGTATGTATGTGTATGTAGCGAGTATACATTATACCATCAGTCAAATGACATACACTCTGTCATTTAGTGCATTAGATGGGCACAATCCGATTGCATGCTTGTGTGTGTGTATGAGTAAGCATGTGTGTATGCAAATGTCTAACGCAACTGATCTGTCAGATCACACACACACACACACACACATTACATTACATTAAGACATTTATATCGCGCTTTTCACCAGAGGGTCTCAAAAGTGCACACACACGCACACACACACACACAAACACACACACACACACACGCACACACAAACACACACACACACACACACACACACACACACACACACACACACACACACAAACACACTACCTCTCTAACACCCTAGTCCAGTTCAGGCAGATATATTGGCTCAGGCCACTTCCAAGAATGCCTGCTGGGAATGTTTTACGGTCTGTGTTGATCGCTCGCACACTGTGCTTCAAAGAATCGCTGTCATTTTTCACGTCCCCAACATGGTCCGCAAATGCATCTACTAATTCCCGACGGCCGGCCATTTTCCCGCTTAGCAACAGAGCTTAGCCACTTAGCACCACTTTTCTGGATTATATGAACGTTGGTGCGTGTGTACAAGTGTACTCGAGCACGATGCACAAGTGTTCAAACACGATGGAAGCAGCAGTGTGCCCCGTGCCAACAATGCCCGCCCGCACGCACGCACACGAACCTGCACGAATATTGTCAAATAAAATCACGAGAAAACACAATATGAAGCGTGAGTGGTGAAAACAGTAAATAGAAGAAAGAAGAAACACTTGAAGAAATTGAGAAGAAAAACAAGGCTAGCAAATCACTTGAATTCGGAGAAAACCATCGCATGACACACACGAACCAGCCAAAAAGCGAATTATTCCAACACGAACACACACACACACACACACGTACACACCATAAATGAGCCAGCAAATAACACAGGAAAATGTTACAAAGAGTTTCAAGGAGGCGGGTGCTTCTAACAGCATACACGTGCAGTGGAGAGAAGTGATAGAGAAACAGAGTAAGAGAGGAACACGAGGGGCAATTAGCTAGATTACCACAGTAAATACGCCCGTGTGAGGAAAGAGGAAAATGCGAATACAGATTGAGAGAGGAGGAAGGAACTTATCCAGCCGTTGATCGTCGTTGATATATACACACGCACATACACACAGGGCGTATGTGCTAATATACATTCGGAGTGGTGCCAGACATGATGGCGCCGTGGAAGGGCCAGAAAAAGAGAGTAAGATGAAGACGGAACAGAGAACGAGATCACAGTGGAAAATAATCAATGCAAACCCGGCTCTCTAAATCTCCACTACCGCGGCAATTTAGCTGGGCGCCGTCTCCTCTCTCTCTCACTTTCCACGAGCAAACACACGGGCATGAAAAGACAATCAGACAAGCCTTCTGAAATAAAAAAGAAGAAAGGCTTGAACAAAATTTGAGTATCAAACACAATCAATCGCCATTTATGTGAGCCAAGAAACTAGCAAGGAAATAAATTTTTATCAAAACAGTATATAAATACAGATACAAAACGATGTAGGGTATAAAAGTTAGACCCGCTGCCGGATGGCGCAAATGCAGAATAAATAAGAAATAAATACATAATTGAAATTAAAGAATCAGATGATTGAGAAGGAAAAGAAAGAATTGAGAATTAAAGAATCAGCGAGGTGTCATATTAAAAAGATTACATTCCAGTTCCGATCAGACCGACGAGTGACCACAAGATAAAGAAAACCGACAGCCCGATTTCTGCTAAAACGCGCTCGTCTGAGCAAACATTAACAGATATACACACACAAATATTTGCCTTAATATATATGTGAGCGTTGTGGAATAATTTCCATATAGCACTGACATAAACTCACACACATAACTCAATACACACACACACATACACACACATACCGGCAATAGATTGTGTGCTGTCGTTACGGGGGGTTTTGATATCTTTTTTGGCATTCCGCGCGTATATATATATAACAAAATAATAATAATAAAATATAAAAATAAAACCCGTGACGACAGCACATAACAATAAACAGGGAAGCAAAAAAACGCACTGACTCACAAACCAAAGCGATTAACTGCCAAACGAACCAACGAACACAGGCAATATAAACTACACCTCGGACACAACGGTGATAAATCACATCAAAACGACAGCCTGAGATTAACATACAACACGCACACATACGTGTGTGTGTGTGTATGTGTGTGTGTGTGTGTGTGTATGAAGACACCGTTAACAGATGAATGAAACACGCCATGAAACAACTGCTACCCACACATACACGCATACATACAAACACACGTGTACACGTCCGTGTTGATAGCTGTGTGCAAGTGAGCCATACACACGTTCATACCAGATTCAACCGTTATTCCAGCACACAAGTAACCATAGAATAAGAAACTCACCCATAAGCACATACACACACCAGCACCAAATCAGTCGAAGCAGGACCTCATGCTGTTAGATTACTCACAAAAAGTACTCAAACTGCGTGGGTGCATACAAGGATGTATGTGTCACAGACAAGGTCCATGTACAGCAAACAACGCTAACACTCCAAATCAGAATTACCCACACAAAACATTACTGACTCGATGAATCAAACACAAACACATACATATATGTACGCACTGTTTAACTCCCGTCGGTTTTCCCTGAGAACCCAGAAAACAAATTTGATGCTGTTCTTCAAACAACCTATCTCCTATTCTATTCCAAAAACTCTTCATGAATTCCACTTCAATAACAAGATTCAGTACACTCGGCATGACTATTCAAGTTCATACACTGACGGCCTATCGTGTTCTCAGCATGTGGACGATTTGAAAGTGGGCTGCTCTAAGAGAGTCTCCCCAATGAAAAGGTGGACCCATAGACACTGGGGAGCCGCCAGAAAACTTGTCCACTGTTGCGAAATGACAAAACCGCCTAGACTTGTCTACGGTAGCACTTACTACGGAAAAGCAACAACATGCACTGATCAGATTAGCACTACCAGCGTCAGTATTAAGTCATGCGCGCAATAACCGGAGCACTGCCCTCAAAATTCATTGCGATAAGAGCAGAAACTCGGCTACACTTACTTGACCAATTTCATCCCTTTCTGGCGACACAGAGCGAAAACATGATCAGCAACCACACAAGAAACCATAGCTATAATCAACCAAAGTCTACAGTCTAGTCTAGTCTGTAGTCTAGTATAGTCTACAGCCATCAGTTTTGTAGATTCTACCTCGGTTTAAGCACTTTATCATATTTACCACAAATTGTTATAAACATCGAATATAAATTACAATTACAACCCTCTCGAGACTTCAAACCGAATGAAGAACAAATATGAAAAATATTGCGAAATATACACAGATCACGTGGCCCAAATCATGAACATATTAGAACCGCCATCCACATTCAGCAGCGATACACGACTCAGAAATGAATATTGCTTCAGCCACTATCATGCAAGCAGAAATATCCGTTATATAACAATCTAACCAAAGCTATCTGAGCAAAACACTAACGCCAGCCGTCATCTTCGCCGACTCAATATCCATTCTAGACCTACTCAAGCATCCAGAGCCAAACACACACAGAGGAATTATACAAGAAATTCATACCGTTAAAATGAGTCTACACCACAAAGCAAAAAACTTGTATCTACAATGGGCCTCGGCACACCGCAGTGTCTTCGTAAATGAAAGGGCTGACGCAGCAGCAAAGAAAGCTCTCCAAAAAGCAGAATATATCTCAAGAACACACAGATGGAGAGGTATCCATTCATCACACACAGACTCACTGACCAAGACGAGGAAAAACCATGCTCTACAACACCTTTCAACACAACAAAAATGGACATATGAACACAGATTGAAATGGCCACAAACAACGACCAAGTGAAAAACAGAATCTAGAACGCGACATTATTTCGACTCAGAACAGACAGATTCGACATTATTTCGACTCGGCCTAACCAATATATGCACCGTCTGAAGCTCTCTGCTAATCCAGCATGTCCACACTGTCATTACCACACAAAACACACCAATCACGTGCTGCTACACTGTACGCAGTACTCCCATCAACGGGGAAACCTACGTAGCAGCAAGTGCAAGAAATCAATTATCACCTTCGATACTGAAATATGGGTGTAAATGGACACACAAAAACTACAGGGATAACTGCGTTTACCCCATGCATACGAGACTAGCACAGTGGATCTGAACAATCCTTAACCGAAAATCGAAACGTGATTACGACCGCTTACATGGACCGATCAAATAACGTACGATTTAGTGAGTCCACAAAAATACACAAAAACACCCAACTGTCATGCCTACACAAATCATATGATACAAACACAGGCACCCTGCATCACGTGATATACATGTATAGGCAGGATAATCCGGACTGCACGCTATTAGGCACGAATTCGTTGTATATCACGAACCGTAAACACTTCAATAGAGCAGATAAACGACACTAAGCATAACACGCAGACACACACACCACATGCACGCAGCGAGTGACGGTGATAAGAGAAGCCGAAAAGAGATGAGAGGAGGATATGATAGTGAATAGCTATGACAGTCATCAAAAACATCAGAGAATGACCTTATAAGTCCTGTGATGTGTGTGTGGGGGGGAGGGTGTGAGTGTGTGTGTGTGTGTGTGAGTGAATATATATGAATCATTACGCACACATACATACGAATACACACACATACATACGAATACACACACACATACACACACACACACACACACACACACACACACACACACACACACACACACACACACACACACACACACACACACACATACACAGTCAGCCGGACAAGCAAAAAGCACGATGTAATCGTCACCCAACACATACATACAAACACAAACACGTCAACACACATTCAGAATGTGCATATAGATAGAAACACATGCACGCACATTGCTGAGAATTGTTTTTTTATATATTTAAACAGTCAGCCAACAGTTATAGTCCTAATTACAGGTTGACACACATGTACACAGTAAAATATAAAACCATGCATAAATTAATCTTTACAGGAAAATATATGTATATATACACATATATACATATATATACATATATACACATATATACATATACTAGCATAAAAACCCGCCCGTCGTGCGGAACAATTCATACAATAAACTGAATATTCAATTAAAAGAAGAAGAGATACAAATTGAACAGATAAAAGTAAACCCATTAAATGTCTTATCTAATGGAAAAGTATAAAAGTGAATATTTTTATATATATTTAGACAAAATATTTCCCTCAAATAGCATCATATTTAAGCCTGCCCGTCGTACGAAAATATTCAGAACTCTAATAAATAACAGAACACGAAATAATGAATAATGATGAAAAATGAAACATTTTCATCAAAATGTTTCCAAAATATATTTTTAACTTAACATTATTCCCCAGCATCATTTGCACAAGTACTATTCTACTTTTACCAGTAGAATATTTACTGCCAAACAATTCATATACATACATTATACATAGATATACATACATTCATATATATTTAATACATACATTATATTCCGCGCTCAACCCAATATAACCTGACCCAAACCTACCAAACCCAACCCAACCATCCCATCATATCATATATCATCTCCTCCCCTCTAAGTATCAAACACCAATGATCATTGGAAGGCCGTGGTTTCTATATTATATTAGCGGGCTGCGAGAACCTTATATTGTTCTCGCATTATAATGTTCTCGCAGCCCGCTAATATAATATAGAAACCAAACTGTACGACATATTAATTCACATTTATTTTATAATGCAATTTAATTATATATTATTTAATTTAAGTTCTCATCTAGCATTTAAGCCCGCCCGTCGTGCGGAACAATTCATAAAACAAAATATATCAATTGAAAAGTCTAAATGTTATGACTTTTAGTTTAATTTTGACAAAATATTTTCAGTCAGCCCGCCTCATATATTAACCCGCCCGACGTGCGGAATAATTCAGAACTCGAACACGATCCGTTCTGGATCTTGATGTAAAATCCGTTAGTTTTGTATATGAATTCATTCTACACGGTCAAATTGAACGTTTTATTGTCTATAGTTGCTGCCCGTCGGACATTTTTATTTCATAAACATGACCCATCGCCTCCTTTACGTTTAAAACCCCTGATCTATACCATTGAGCCCGCGCAATTATGTCACCTCATAATCAAGCATACACACACACAGACAGATACCTTCTTTCATATAAATAAATTTAAACCCGCCCGTCGTGAGGAACAATTCATAAAATAAAATTCATATGCAATCCATAAAATAAAATTAATGCAAATTAGACAGCAAAAAATTTAACCTGTAAATATGTTAACCAATAAAAAAGTCTAAATGTGAATATTTTTTTTTTTTGACAAAATATTATCCCTCAATCCGCCTCATATATGAACCTGCCCGTCGTGCGGAATAATTCAGAACACAAACACGAAACAAATGAAACAATTAACAAACAATGAAAGTTCTAGCATGTAAACCCGCCCGTCGTGCGGAACAGTTCAAACTATTAAATTTTTATTCAATTCATAAGAGAAAAGGAATATGAATTAAAAAAGAAAAGAGTAAACCCATAAGAAATCAAAATTTCTATATTTGTATATTATTTTCAATGAATATTATCCTCAACCCGCCTCATACTTGAACCTGCCCGTCGTGCGGAATAATTCAAAATTCAGATACCAAACAATGAAAATTTACTTGACTTTTTAATCATAATGTTTTCAAAATATATTTATAACTTAACATCACCATCTAGCATTAAAACCCTCCCGTTTTGCAGAAAAAATTAATAAAGTAAAATAAATATCGAATTCATAAAAGAAAACGAATACAAATTTAAGAAGAAAAAAGTAAACCCATAAAAAGTATTAACCAATAGAAAAGTTTATATATGAATGTGTTTATTTTAGATGTGGCAAAATATTTTCCCTCGAACAGCGTCATATTTAGACCCGCCCGTCGTGCGGAACGATTAATAAAATATAATGAATCAGAAAGCAAAAATATTATCAAATATAAAAATCTAAATTTGTAAATTCTTGTTTTAATAATTGTCGAAGTTTTTCCCTTCAACACTTGTCAAATTTAAACCCGTCCTTCGTGTGTAGTAAATAAAAAATTTAACACTTTAAAAAAGAAGCTTTCTGTCATCTCTATAATTCCAGGTTAATGCTTCCGCTAAAGCAGCATATGCATATAGCTGGCATTACATGATATTACAACACATATGCTTATGCAACTTGAAATTAAACCAATTAAATTACACAGTTAAATTCAGTAGTTCACTTTGTTCCCAGTAGTATTTTACCCGCCCGTCGTGCGGAACAATTCATGTGTGAATATTGAGGACAATAAAGCCTTTCTATTCAGTATAGTGTAGCATTAATTAAACTGTACGCAATAAAACCACACCATCCATGCTTGGAGCTAATATGATGCATTCTTAATTGTGATTGGACTTCAGTGAAATTTAATCGGTGTATATTCCTGTGTAATCGCAAGTGCGCATAATAGCTGTCAAATTGGCAATATGTCCTTTTGACTTTACACCGCCGTAATTTCCTTTAAGTACACTTTGGAAAATTAAAAATTATACCGTATTGTAGAAAACATATTTTTAGCACGATGGTATAATTTATTTTATTGTGTGACAAATACTTACTGAAAAATAGTAGAAAAATGAATTAATTGTTGTCGCCCGGTTTTCAAGTGAAATTTGGGATGTATTTGAGAATTTTGCCAATTTTACACCATTTTTGTATCATTTGTGGGTATAAATTATAGCCTAGCTTGTAGATTCACAAAATTCTCTACACAATAGTATAATTTTTATAGCTGTACCATTGGTGGTTTATGAGGAATAGATAGCGGAATATTCACCAAAATATTCATGTTTTTTGTGCAAATTTTGCCTTTTTGACTTTGTCATTTACCCTTTACACCGCCGTAACTTTTTTAATACACTTTGGAGAATAAAAAATTATACCGTGTTGTAGAAAACAAAATTCCCAGCATGATGATATTATATATTTAGATGTGTAATAATTAGTTTTTGAGAAATAGAGAAAAAAGTAAAGAAAATCGGACGCCCGGAGTTTAAAATTAAAATTTTGAATGTAGATTGAAATTTTGTCATTTTACATATTTTATATTCAATTTTTGGATATGAATTATAGCTTATCTTGTAGAACGGATAATTTTCTACACAGTGGTATAATCTGTAGTGCTGTACCATTTCTGGTTTAGGAGAACTCGATGGCAGAATATTGACCAATATTTTCTAATTCTTCAGGGTTCATTTTGTCTTTTCACTGCTATAACGTTTTTTGGTTTTATTCTTAAAATTAAAAATTTAGTCTACAGTGTAGACAAGACAATTTCTAACGTGATGGTATAAATTGTTAGCCGGTAGGCCAAGTGGTGGCCGAGTAGTAGCTGATAGAAAATGGACCAAGGAGGGTGGGACACACACACACACAGACACACACACACAGAGGATCTTTTATATATATAGATACACATTTATACACATATATACATATATATACATATATATATACATATATACACATATATACATATATGAAACGACCAGCGATAGAGTGGTTATAAACACAATTTACGAAGTGTGATTCTGCTGTCATGAAATATGTCTGCGCTCGGCCTCACGTTAACCAAGTTGTCAGATTGGTGCGGTGCTCTCGAGAACCACAGGTTGTCTGTCGTTTTTGTGCGAGATCCCGAAACATCGAATAAATTACGTGGACGTGCTCCAGCCCTCGGTACACGCAGGGCGACTCGAGACAACAAACAAGATCAATTGTTCCTGCTATTGCCTATGGAATGCTGGAACGAGATGTCCAGCCATTTGTGTATTGACTCAATCGTTTGTTGAGCATAATGGCTGCATAATTGTTCGTAGTTGCGCTCCGTCCTGCAACCTTACATGTAATGCAGGGTGCGGAGGAACCGTTTCTGCACTGATTCAAGTCGCTTAATGTGAATGATAGCGGTTCAGGACCACACCACACAGGTATACTCTAAAATAGAGCGAACGTTTGAGAAATAAACAGAGACCAGATCTCAAGCATTGAAGGTCCTTTGCAGTCCCTGAGGGTATCGGGTCAGCAGACCGAGCGTAGATTGATGCGGTTGCAGTAATGTACCCTGCGAAGGTGAGTTTTTCGTCAATTAGGACGCCTAGATCACACGACTAGCTGACTTTTTGCACTTTATTATGTTGGATCATATAGGTGTTTTGTATAGGATTTTTCTAGAGTGAAACGCACAGATGATAGCATTTGGCCGGATTCAATTTTAAGCGCCCAGCATTGCACCAGTCATACACTGAATCCAACTGCGCTTGAAGGAATTTGCAATCGGCTTTGGTATTGATCTGTTTGAAAATATCCATGTAGTCAGCATATACAAGTGCAGATGGCTCTAAACGCACATCAAGGTCATTGATGTAGACAACAAATAAAAGAGGACTGAGAACCGAACCCTCTGGGACTCCACTAGACACCTCCGACCATTGTGAGGTGTATCCATTGAGCACAACACGCTGTTTGCGGTTGGGTAAAAAGATGTTATCAGATGTTGATTTTGATGGCATAAAAATGGATCCACGACGTTGTACGCCGCGGACAATTTGTGTATGAGCAGTCGATGAATGAATCCATGATCCATACTCTGAAACGCTGATGAGAAGTATGTATAGATGACGTTCAACTGAGATTTCGCGTTAATCGCGTCACAAACAAACTCGGCCAAGTTGGAGACACAAGAGCGACAGGGTCAGACGCCGTGCTGGTTGGCGGAGAAGGCGGGCATTACGTTATTTATTAGACGAGAATGCAAAATGTCCTCAAACAGTTTGCCAAGAATAGGCAAGAGACTTATAGAGCGAAAATTTGCGGCCACTTTTCTATCTCTTTTCTTTGGTACAGCAATTATATTTGCTTGCTTCCATATTTGCGGTAATACACGACTTGTGAAGCATATATTGTATATGATGGTAAGTGAAGTCACCAGCACTTCGGCACATTCGAGAATAATTCAGCCACTGAGGTTGTCCGGTCCGCAGGCTTTGTTAGGTTTAACACACAATAGTGGGTGGTGTACCAGATGATTGACTTGAGAATTTGTCGCTGAAACAACGGTTCAGTAATTCAGCTTTGCTGGCAATGGACTCGGCCGGATACCCTGGTATGTGAGAGTTGTGATAATGTCATTGCCAACCATTTTCCGGTTGTTTTCATGAACGAATATAACCTTGTTGGGCTATTTTCTATACCATTGACCAATGTAAGCAGATATTTTCCATATTTCCGCTTAAGTAATTGCTTGATTTTTTTTCGTTTTTCTGAGTAAAGAGAATATACCAATGGTCCTTTGTGCAGCTTGAAACAGTTTCGTGAATCATTGCGCAGTTTCAAGACGGTTTTGGTTTCTGCGTCGAACCAGGGTGGATACTTGGAGGAGAACGTAGCTGTGGGAGCACAGTCGAGGATTGCTGAATAGATGACGTCGTAGAACAAGTATACAGCGGATTCAGCGTTGAGCGAGTCCATGATGATCCATGCAAATAGGTGGATACGTTGCCTCAGTCCGTCCCAGTCAGCGCGTTTGTAATTAAATGATCTGCTGACTGCAGGTGCGCTTGAAATTTGAAACGGCAGTCACGTCACAGTAGCGCTGTGGTCCGATTGAAATACGCAGTCACAGGGTTGAGCGTTAGCGCCAAGTACGTTGGTGAAAGTCAGGTCGAGGAATGTGCCGTGTTTGACGGTTTTTATTATTATTAGAGATATTTTGGTTATGAGTAGGGCTGTCAAAAGTTAATAAAGTTACTTTTTCACCTAAAGGTCACTTTTTCATAATCTACCTAAAACACAATACAAAACCTGTATATGATAATAATTAAGAGTTATTAGCAGGGTTTGAAAAAACCCTTTTTCAAAAAACCAAAAACCATGTTTTTTTTTAGAAAAAACATTGTTTTTTTAGTTTATTTGTTTTTTACACTTTGCACACACAAATCAAAAAAAGATTGTACCATGCTATTCAGTACATAGTTACCAAGAGTTTTGTAAACATTTAAAAAAGATAAAATAAAATCAAAAAAATGTACACACATGATCTTGAATTTCACCTTGTAGCATCTTTAGGCAACGGAAGAATTAAACCGCTTCCAAATGCGAAAGCAGTCGATTTTAAACACCCACATATGTTTGCAAAGTCCAAATCCAAATACCCAGTGGCCTTTCTCATGAAAACCTAGTGACTAAAAATCGTTTTGTCCATGGAGGTTAATTCATGTTTGCTTTCAGAGTAAACACAGTTTTTTAACTCAGAGGTTTCTAAAAATATTGTTTTTCATGGAAACTCAAATGTTTTGTCGTACAAATATTAAATATAGGATTTCTAATGAATACCAACTACAATGCTTCCCCAGCAAAAAACAAAAATGTTCATAAAAATGTTTCCCATATCGTGCAAACCCTTCAAATCATGTCAAAAAGTGATATGTATGAAGATTTAAAACTGCATTAATGAACTCATTTACTAATTCTGAAAATATTTGATCATTCTTATATGAGAAAAATCTTTTCTGTCAAAAAACATTTCTGTCAAAAAAACAATTTAAAAAAAAGATGTTTTTTTTTAAAACCACTTGGTTTAAACCATGGTATAAACCAAACAAACCCTGGTTATTAGGTTACCAAAATTTACTTTTTCATCGTTAGGTTACATTTTCTGCTTTTAGGTTACTATTTTTACACACACACAGGTATGCACAAGTTAGATAGGGATAATTGTATAGTTTGGGATAATTCAGGCAAGAGAGGTCATGGAAAAAAACTGAAAAGGACTAGATGTTTGAGAGATGTTAAGTATAGTTTCCCATATAGGTGTGTTGATGTCTGGAATCAGTAAGGGGAGAATATTGTAGGAGCTAATAGCGTAGAAGCATTTAAAAAAAGACTGGATAGTGTGAAATTCTGGGAATGTCAAGGAAGATAGGTTAGAGGGTGGGTTGGAGACAGGACAGCACGAGCTTAGCCCATCTCCTGTGGTAAACAAATAGGTGAGTACATATGTATTTGGCCCCAACATTTACAGGACGACATCAATAACATCAATTACAACGACTTACTTGACCACCGTTTTAACTATGTTCCTACTACTTGAAAGAACTTTTATTCCAACACCGTGGTACTTATGACTATGCTTTTATTGTGTATACCTATAATGACTATCTATGTTGTAAGATTAACTCTAAAACTTACTTCTAAAAACCACGTAAGCCACGTAACCTCTGAAAATCTTACTTCTAAAAACCACGTAGTGGATGAGTGTCGCAATAAATTAAATTAAATGAAATGTAAAATACAGCATGAGCCGCAGTGGCTTGTTTGCTTGCCATTTGAACAAACAATACATTATGTACACCACAAATAATTCAACACAAGTATAAAATACCAATTAAAACACAAAAAATCAAAGTCAAAAATAAAACGAAAGAACACGGAGCAAGTGCACAGACAATTTAAATTACAAATATAGTATAATGAATTTTTTTGTAAATATTAGTAAATTATGTTTACATAAAAAATAAAGAAAAAAAAGAAAAAGAAGAGGAAGAAAAAGCCATGCCTAATCAATCAACAGCTGCTTCAGTTGTGACTTGAACTTGGATATTGAAACATCAGTCGCAGAACTGCTATTTTTCATCTTTAGGTTATTTTTAGCTATTCTTCCTGTTATTAGGTGACTTGAAGACGATTTTTGGTAATTTTTGGCAGATAAAATACACAAATAAGGTATAAATCTGGAAAAAAGATGAAGAGATGGGATTTGTGATCAGGTCAAAATGGTTGAATAGCATGGCTTTTAAAATTGAGCATTAAACAGACAGTCGTCGGCAAGGATGCGTGTGAAAATTCTGCTACATCAAAAACGTTTAAAGCAGCAATTTGTTGAGAAAAAAATTCAGCATGAGCAACAAAGTAATATCTTCCATTACGTACGATTTTCTGCAAAAATACCAAGCTACATCAGCAGCTATCTAGAAGTTCATCATAATGCCAAACAAATTTCTTGCCGGATAGGAATTTTTCATTTTCAAATGTTATGAAATTTATGATAAAGTATTTAACTGCGCTTTACTGAAACGACCAAACGATATTAAAATATATTTTCAACCAAGTCCCACATTGCTTAATTGTCTCGATGCTATTTGTATATATTAAAATACAGGGTTTTATAAAATGATGTATGATTCGGTTTCAACTTTCTGACATTTGCAAGTTACTAAGAGTATTAGGTTACTTTTACTCATCTAAAAGTCTACAAGCTACTAAGAGTATTAGGCTACTATTCTTTATCTGAGTCTCTTTTTGTGAGTTGTCCGAAGTAATATAAATAACACTGTTGCGATATTTAATTAAATACGTTAGTTTTTTGGATATTAACTTACTTTTTGATGATTACGTTTGGTGTCGTTTACTTGTGGTTTGTTTGTTTATGATTATGTTTATCTTAACGATGTTAGGCCACATTTTGGCGGTCTGTTGTAAAAATAACTCCAGAACCGAGACAAGGTGGAAAAGAGGGCATTATGGTGTGGGTCAATGGTTTCTTTCTTGAAGAAATTCGCCTTTTTTTAAATCATAGGGTTAACTTTAGGTTACTTTTTAACGAAAATAAAGTTACTTTTTCCATTTCTTAGGTTACTTTTTGGCAACCCTAGTTATAAGACAAACAGCGATTGGCAGATATGTAGTTTTCGCTAGGTTTACGATATTTACTCGATTTTCTGTTAATGTTGTGAAGCAGTCTAATATACAGCGCTGATTTTTGTCTGTGTGCTTAGTTTCTGCATTGTCTCCAATATTTTTGGTGTCAGAAACCCGGGATCATGGCTTTAGATATTCGTGTTTTAAGAAAATAGCTGACTATAGCTTGGCTAACAATATCTATGGGTGTTGGAAAAATTGCTTTATCTTTACTTTATGAAAAGTGCCCTATCTACTGAATTGTTGGATTTTAATAAGAGGCATCAATCTTGGATGAGGTTCAAGATATAATCCAGCTTGAATTAAACGAAAAAGAAATGGTTCGAGACATTGAAGACACGGATACTTTTCGAGGAAGAGCGTTGGTCGTTAAGATTGCTGTGAAAAATATTCGGCATAAGACAGCGTCCGCTGAATCACACCCGACTGGGTCAGTAGCCAACAGGCCGGAAATGAGACCGCCTTCGATAGAGTTGTCGAGGTTCGGCGGTGAGGTGAAAGAATGGCCACATTTTTGGGAGGTTTTTCAAGATGCGGTGCACAATTCTGACCTTTCTGACGGTTCTAAGTTTCCATATCTGGTGTCATTGCTGGACGACGACGCAGCTCAAACAATGAAAGGCTTATCATTGATTGGTACAAGTTATAAGGTGGCATAAGAGCTTCAGGAGAGGTTTGGCCGACCTGAGCCAATAATTCAGGCCCGCATTCAAGACTTATTGTCTTTGAAAATCGCATCCACAAGTCACGACGATTTTGGGATCTGCTGGTACATATCCGCAAATTGGAAAACCTAGGCATCAGCTCGGATCGCTATGGTGTGGTTTTGACGTCGATTGTGCTCTCAGGTCTGCCGAACGAGTTCCGTATGAACTGGGCGACGAAGAGCGCACATCGGGAAAGCGACCTCAGCTTTCTCCTTCAATTTCTCAAAGAGGATATTCCGAGCCGAGAATACTGCAGAGTGCCACCGCAGTTCAAAGTCGGAGGTGTCTACGTGTTTTTCACTGCTAACTGCATCTAAGATTTTGTATATTTTTTGTAGCCGTGAGCATCAGTCATTTTCTTGTGAATCCGTGTCTAATTTGTCTCTTTCTCAAAGATAATGAGCTATTCGTGAGAGCGCTTCATGTTTCGTTTGTCTGAGAAGGGCATAAGGCTGAGTATTGCAAGAGCAAATGCGAGTATTGTTGAGGACATCACCATGTATTGTGTCGCTATAAGAAACTCAAATATGTGTCTAAGTGTGTGAATGATTCAGATGCGAGGGCTGACGGTACTGCGCAAAGCCAAATTGGCAGCCACGATCCTGTAAATGTTCGGTGACAGAAAATAATGATGTCACTCTGGTGTCTTATCGTGCTGTAACCACTAAGCGTTGTGTTCTACCTGTTTGACAGTAGCTCTAAAAAGAGTTATATATCGGAACGTTTGGCTCGACATGTAGGAGCAGTTTGTGTGGGTTCGGAGTCTTTATTGTTTGCCACTTTTGGGGGTCGTAAATCCCGAAGCATCAACGCCAAGCTTCTTTCTGTTGGTTTATGTGGAGTAAATGTGAATTCCGATTTTCATATTGTATCAGTGCTACAGACACCAGTGGTTTGTCCGTTACTAGACAGGGCAGGAGTGAATGACACTATTCTGAAAGTCTTTCTGATCTGACGTTGGCGGATTCGTCCCACGGAAAAATGAAGATGATCACTGTGGATGTTCTTGAAGGTATGGACCATTTTTGGTAATTCATGGCCAATAACATTGTGAGGACTGAATGAGTTGTAGCACAGGAGTCTAGCTTTGGATGGATTATATCGGGAGCCGTTTCAGGTTCAAAAAGAGAGTATCTCAGTTCAAAGTATCCCAGTTGTTGACCCTCACTGATGTTCCAGACGCAGTTTTCAAGATAATTTGTACTTCTAATGATAGTGGTGTTAAGATCCGTTTAGGTAGTCTTATGCATAATTCAATTCGCTTTCGCGAATGATAAGGCTTTAAATTATTGAGTTTGTTATGTTATGTATAAGTTGTTCAATCGGTCTTCTGGTCTGACGTAGTGACGGACAAACCACGCTCTCCCGTTTCGATCATGTTCTCTCAATACGCTGTGTTGAACCAGTGGTTCAAAGTGGGGGGGGGAGGGAATGTTGAGAATTGATATTATTTTTCGAGACATTTTCGTTATAAGGCAAACAGCGATTGGCAGCATTATGTGTTTCTCTAGCTGTACGATGTTAGAACATTTACTCGATGTTCTGTTGTTGTTATTGTGAAGCAGTTTAATATACAGCGCTGATTTTTTTTGTCTGCGTGCTTAGTTTCCGCATTATCTTCAATATACATTACATATGCGCGCACAAACACACAAACACACAGAAGCACACATACGCACGCAATCATGTTTGTGTGTGGTGACATACAAACATGAAGAAAGTTACCTTTATCAAAATGAAGGACAACATAAATATTAAGCAACGAATCGTTGAACAAAACGACAGCAGAAACCACATGTATCAACTCCGTTTTAAAAATAGTCTTCTTTGTCAAACTAATTCTCAGATAGCTTGAATCACACTGTTTCTCCTCCATGAGGTATCGCAGAATAATACCTGCTAACAAAACTTTTGTGCTCTTCATTTCTATTGTTACTGCAATTATCACTGTGTTTGTTAATGATCAAGATGCATTATGATTCAATACACATGAATAACGCATCGCCTGCACTCTAAAAATCAGGTAGGCGAGCAGAAACCTGCTTAGCTCGAGTATTCAGTAAATGAGATGAGACGAGTGCGTCACGAGCAGTACTCACAGCGTGTGCAGGTGGGCGGGCAGTGAGCGAGGCAACTGTGTCAACTGTCGCAGACTGCAGTCTACCGTCAAGTCGAGACACACACACTGACTGGGGCAGTGTTCGTCAAGTGCTATGGCCGAGGTCAGGTCACCGTCGGCCTGCTCGTCCAGGTCACCAAGGTCACCGGCCGCCAGTGTCTGGAGGTCAAGCGTCGACGCAGAGGAGTCACCGGACGATGTGAGTGAGGAGTGCGTCATGCCGCCGCCGCCACCGCCGCCGCCGAGAATCATGCGGTCCGGATGCAGACCGTTGACTGACTCGAACAGCGGCGACGAAGATCGTGCGCCGCCTGTGCCGTCCTGCTGGCTCGTGGCCTCACAACAGCCCGCCACCAGCAGTAGCAGCAGACGACAGGCAGCACGTGACAGCTGCATGCTGCCACGCACACGCACGCACATACACAGGCAGCAGCAGGCGAGCTGGCAGTGTACACAGTCACCGACAACAGTGGCGATATATCAAATCGCCCGTCGATGCCTCATAACAGGCTGTGTCGCCCTGCACTAACACAAACACAAGCGGGTAAACGCAACAAAGGCCCACAACACTCATGCACACAAGTGGTGGCCACACAACACTCATACACAGATACGTTGAGGACACTAGTGAATAGCAACACCAACGAAGGCGTCTGGCTGTCTACTGGTACACACTGCGCTGTCACGGTGCGCACAAGTGGATCGAATGACTACAACGCCACCATGCGGCTATTGGACCAACTAAGCGGGTCAGGACCGACAATGCAGTTGATTGAGACAATGGAGCGAGCGAATAGAGCAATGAGCACGCCACGCTGACACGACTAAACCATTAGCAGACCTGATACAGAATAGCTGGCACGGATATTGGGCACGACAGCACAAAATTAGCGCACTGAAACCAAAAACGTAAATTAAATACAATAAATAAGCATTGTAAGAAAAGACACCAATTACGCAAACTCACACAAATTTGGTCACAAATTTGAGAAACATAATTTAACCGTTGAAACAAAAATTATGGCAATTTTAATTTTGCAAATACTAATTTGCAGTCATCGGCTGTAGACGGGAGTATAGCGGGGCGTGCTCTATATAGGCTGCCGATCACGCTTCAAACTCCAATAACCACGAGATTTACGCTGATAACAATTACCCACATTCAATTGCATATCAATATCTGCACCCACGGAACATTATATAATACTCTTATCAATAGGGTGACCGTTTGGTATGCTAAACATCAACAAAAGTTGCGCTAAAAAGTTACACTTGAAATATTGCAGAAACTTCACTAGAACCCGTGAAAGGGTAGTGAAAATCATTTAATTATGAAAAGCAGACTTGTTCTGAGACAAATTTGTACATTTTACATTCAATAGCTATTACTACAATACGTTTTGAGCACTCGTGGTTGTGCTAGGATTGCATGCTTCATGAGCTTCAACTGTCACCTCACTGACCACAAGGGTGACATTTGGATGCGCTAAAAATCGCAAATAGTTGCGCTAATAAGTTGAACTCAATGTTTCGCTAAAATATCACCAATTTTAAATAATAGGATAATAAAATGTAAACACTGAAATCACTCCTTAACATTACACTTTGGGAGTTTCACGTTTTTGTTTCTACTTAACGCATATTGAGCATTCATTTGTTGCGTTCAAATTGTGTTTCACATGCTTGTCCATTCTGTCGCACCGATGCCTAGTAGTGATATTTAAATCTACAATATAATTTGACAGACTCAATGATTGTTAATTTTCTCTAATGTTCCAAGATCTAAATAGATTTTGCAGATAAAACATCATCTGAATATGCGGTAATTATAGTCAAGTGTTGTTTATCTATCTAGTTACTCTAAGGTTGATCGAAATGAATAAAAATTTAAGTTTAATTTCATTGCACAAGTGCACCTTTCTATATCAGTGTTGTGTCTGTTATATTGTCTATGTCAATATTATGTCTATGGGAACGTACATACGCAGGATGCCTAGCACCACACACGGGCACAATGTTCACACGTCTTCCAGATACCTAATTATCGAGTTTATGTTGACAATACATGAACATATGATGCATTGTACAAATTTACAAATTAAATTTTTTCCTTATAGTATGAAATAATTGTTTTAAAGGTTGAAGAATTGTCCTAAATCCTAAAAGTTCCTCCTAAACATGAACAATGAAAAAGTTGCGCTAAAATAATTTGCAAAAGGTTGCATTTATAACTTTTTTGATACTTACCTCATATCAATAAAATATTCATATGATGAAAAACTTGCATTTATAACAAAAGGTCACCCTACTTATCAAATAAAATATATGTATATACCTTATATGCAGTTACGATTCGATTTTGTACCCCATCACAACATGTGCACAATATGTTTTCACAAAAATATAGATAGCGCAAACAAATTGAAATTCGAGCACTCATATACAGAGCTGACGAATAAGTTACACTGAACGAATCACAAAACGACCAGTTGCACCTAGTTATCGCGTGAATGTCTCGTGATACCTGACAATTACACTGGCGCACTTTTCCGCAAACACGTTAGTTGTAATGATAATAACACATGAATACAGAATACGGGATTAATGTGCACACTTTACGCGCTAAAACAAGAATATGTAGTTTTTGAATAAAACGCAATCCGATCATTTCAACTCTGCAAAACTAATCAATCTAGAAATACATATAAAACAATTTGAAGAAGTGCTAGACAAAATGAGAAAGACCGCAAAGTATTTGCTTAAAAAAACACACCAAGATAAACAGATAAACGCGGCAAACAAGCAAACGCAAAACAATTACGGCTGACATAATTCAAATAGCAAATTAATTTGTCAACACACGTGAGAAAAATATGAAATGCATAGGCTGGAATTAATTGGGAAACACCGCCCACGCAAAATTTGGCAGCCAGCCAAATCGGATGAATAATAATAATTCAGTGTATTGATCGATTATAATCGATCAATACACTGAATTCAATCAAGCCATGCCCGCGAGTGGCCTAGCTTTGCGTCATAGAGGCTGAACTCTCGTCCCAAAGATTCGCGGTTCAAAAACCTGGCCCGGATTAGTTTATCAATACCTCCGTTCAAATTTACCGGTAGACACCAGACTGTAGGTGGGCGCACAGCGGGTGTCAAGAATTGGCACGTAATCAACAGGCTATCGTACACGATAGGAGCAGCCATCATTACTGAGACGAATTCAAGACGTTAAAATTTGACTTTGAATAAAAATTGGGACGACATTACGGTGACGTTATGCCGTGCTACACCCGAATGATCATGGGCGGGTGAGAGCCACGGTTTGGCTCGTAGCGGGGTGAATGAACTCACTGTGTGGTTAATATAGCCGACCAGTCGATCCAAGTGTCCAACACATTACCCTTCCAATAACTCGCCGACTGACAATTGTCTTCGAGAAGCCTTCAACTACGTATTCACAACTACATTCCACTCACAACTATCCAGCACACTTGTGAATACAACCACCATGGAAGTACAAACCAATACCATAGCAACTTCCGAACCCAGCGGACCGGTTTCCATTGGTTCTCACTAGGAAACAAGTTCGTGGAAAAAATTCAAATTATTGACAGTTAGCATTATTACAAAACCTATGAAAAATACTTTACATTATATTTAAACTACTTTACATAGCCCAAATTACATATCCGATAGCCCAAATTACTGGATTATAAACGACAACTTCGCTAACACACTTTATCACGCGACTTTATTTGCATATTAAACGTGTAAGCTTCATATGAAAATCAAAGAAAAGTATGCAATACTTTTTTTATAAGTATGCAATACTGTTTGCACTGTTGAACATCGTTATGAGTCTAGACCAGCTAAACCATGTTGTAACACGTGCTGCTGTAGCCGCTGCTACTCTTGCTTGTGTATGCAACATTTGTAATAAGCTGCAACATGTAATGTGTACGCGTTGCCTTCACGTGCAGATAGGGTGGCGGCCTGTCTGTGCCAGTCTGCTGCTGCTCTTCTTGGCGGGAGGTGTTCTTCTTACTGCTCTTCCCGTAGAAAAATGGCTAACAAAATCTAACAGAGGAATGTATCAGAAAGATTATCGCAGAATATAATGTTGATTACAGCAGTGAATATGAGATGGAAGATGACAATTATACACCACCGGATTATGACGGCGAAATAGATGAAATTATTCAGCTCTTGATATTTTTCATGGAGAAGATGATGATAATCAATGCATTTCTGAGCAAACCCTAGCTGCGAATGAAAGTTATCTGACAATTTTTGTATACAAAATAAAACTAAAAACTGGACGTCTGATCCGCAATCAGTTTCGACAGGGAGACTTCGTGTTCATAACATTGTGCGTGAAAGGAGTGGTCTAACTAGGTAGGCTAACCGTAATGTGGACGACATCGCTTCATCATTTTTACTATTTTTTCGTGATTCATTACTTCAGGAGATTTGCACATGCACTAACATTGAAGGAAACGCGATACACGAAGTTGAGTGGAGGCAGCTAGGTATTGAAGAACTGAAGAAATTCATTGGAACTCTTCTGCTCATTGGTGTATATAAATCCAAAGGAGACAGTTCATCAGTTATGGAGCAAATATGATGGATGACCAATCTTCAATGTAATATTTGCAAGAAATAGGTTTAAAGAAATTTTACACATGATGTGATTCGATAACGCGGTTGAAAGGAGGCAAAATAGATATCCAGATCAATTGCAACCAATAAGGAAGGTCTCTTAATCTCTTAATCCTTCAACGTGTGATTAACCAATCTTGTCGATTTGTCTTTCATCCTACCTTTTCTCGCCACACGTCTCACCTACTTTTTCAACTCCACTGGCTTCCTATCATCCCACGAATTCATTTTCGCCTTTGCTGTCTCATTTACAAGCTTCTGCATGATCCTCACCAACCTTCTTATCTTGCTAATCTTTTGTCTCCCACTGACTCACACTCCTCTCGTCGCCCTCTTCCTCTCGTTTGTCCTCGTGCATCTAATGAATCTTCCTGGTCCTCTGGATCGTTCTTCTTTTACGCTCCTCGCTTGTATAATTCTCTTCCCTCTCATATCACCCGCGCCTCTTCATTTCGGTCATTCCGCCATCGGCTTCGCCTGTACCTTTTTGACATTTCATTTGATCCCGTCTCGCACTCTCTCTCTCCTTTCGCCTCACTGTGATATTGTTTGAACTATTTCTCCGTTTCATGATTGTTTCAATTCTCGTTGTCTTATTTTTCCCTGTCTTGAGCACAGTTACTGCTTCCTTTCCTTCCTTGCTGCTTTATTTATTCTATTGTGAATGTTCTCTGTAATAATTCTCTGTCGATTTTATTGTTCGAACATACCACTTGATTTTTTGGAACTGTGCCCTTTGTGCTTGTGCTTGCTATTTACCAATTTTGGTTGTTTTGTGACTTCTCTTTCTTTTACTTGCTCATTTCTCCCATATTCTTTACAATTGTCGTTTTATCTCAATTGATGTTTTCCGTTTTTCGCGCTTGTGTTTTACCGGCGCTATAGCAAATACACGTTGTTGTCGTTGTTGTTATTTGACATGTGGAACAGCACATTACAAGATGCCTTTATCCAGGGTGCCAACTTGACTGTTGATGAACAACCAGTAACATTTCGAGGTATATGTCCTTTCCGTCAATATATCCCATCGAAGCCTGGAAAGTATGGAATCAAAATTTTGCCTATTTGTGACATTCAAACAAGCTATGCATTGAAATTGGACATTTACAAAGGTAGAGAACAAAGGGAACAATGAGCTACACACCTGGAAAATACTGTTCCATACCTATCTGATGCTTACAAAAACAGCGGTAGAAACATATGATGCAACAACTTTTCCACAAACTTACAATTAGGACGAGAGCTGCTGCGTAGAAAACTGACAATAAAATGTAAAAAAATCGAACGGAATCGCCCACAGCTTTTACTGTCACTAGAGATAGAAAAATTTTCAGTAACATATATGGCTTTCAAAAAGATGCGACTATTGTTTCTTATTGCCCAAAGAAAAACAAAGTTGTCACATTACTGAGTACCATGTACAATGACAAAGGTGTCGAGTCGGTCAGTGAAAACAAACCTGAAATAATTCAGTACTATAATTCCACGAAAGAAGGAGTAGATATGGATCGGATGGTTCGAGGCTATAGTATCAAACAAATGACTCGTAGATGGCCAATGGTTGTCTCTTTCAACATGATTGATATAAGCGCTCCGAATGCTATCATCATATGGATGAAACTTCAAACTCATTTGCAATGCAAGAAAAGTGTTCGTCGTACCTTGCTTATCACGCTGGCAAAATCACCTGCAGGAGTATTACCTAATGACAACCCAGCCATTCAGAGACCTGTTTTTAGACCAACCCAGCGTCAATGTATGATTTCAGTGCAGGGAATAGGAAAAAGTTGTGTTTATAATTGGTTTTTGCATAACTGCGTGTATGTTCTCTCAATTAATTAAATTTTGTGTGAATATACTCAATTATGTGTGTTTTAGTGCAAGTAAAAAGAGACACCATGCTAACATTTTTTACAAATGAATGTATTCTAATAAAAGGAATATTCAATTTTTATTTAACCTTAATGTTTATGCATACCTATTTGTGTTTGTTATTGTTTTTGTATGTAACCTTTAAATATATATGTTCTCAGTAATAAGCATTTAAAAGAGCCTATAAATAGAATAAATTGAGCATGTAAGAGCCTTTGCAAACAAACAGAGCCTTTTAGGCTCGCTTGGTCTACAGCGCTATGCTTTTCTAGGGTTAAACACGCAACAAGTATGCGAAACAAGTGGACAATCAAGTGAGTTAAATTCTGATAGTTATACATCTACTCAACATTCCACTTACCCCTATCATGTTGGATTGTCATCGAACGCCTCAGGAAACATTCTCACTGAAGAAAATGACACTACACACTCAGAGAACGAATCAGAACATTCGTGGAAGACTCAACATGAATTCAATCTGGTTTCGTAAACGTTTACGGCGCATAATGTACTCTATATTTGTATGCTCAGGATCTCCAAATAAATCCATAATTATTTCAGAGAACCTATTAACACCGACATTCACTATTATAAAACTGACTTAGTTGACAATTAAAATTTAATTATGATGATACATTCACTAGATTTGTATTTCCAGTGACTCGGGCTTACACTCATTAAATTTCATTGACGTTTATTAATATACCGCACACGCGCGAAAAGACAACTCTTCATGCAAAAATTAAAAACATATAGGCAAGACACGCCGCTTAGGGAAAACAAACATGCGGACAGTACACACACCCACAAGCACACACTTTTCAGACAGACATTCGGAACATACACGTATATTAAACTTCACAATTTATTCAATCTGCAAACAAAACAATAATATGCATATCAACAAAACACTTTGAATAGTATCGCAAATACTCCCGCTGGGACACAGTACACACGCATTGGGAAATACGAATACACAATCTCAGTACACAATGGGTTTAGCGGGGTATTGTCGCTTACCGGGCGAAAAAGGCACATGCGATCAGCGCGCCTGTCAAACACTGAATGATCACATAGAAGAGTGTGCGCAGACACGCGCGCACTAATTTGTGTCTAACGCTGGCCGGTGATTTTGCGTGGGTCACACTGCTCTACGCACACTTCGCTCACTATTAGCTGCATTTCTACATCCATCCCAAGTTTTTCGCCGGCGAAAAACTTATCATAGGATATAATACTTCAGACGAGCTGGGGGTCGTTGTTCCCGTTGTCGCCGCTGTCGTCGTGGTGACGTCGGCTGGGACGCTGGTGGTGACGGCGCTTGCGAGCCTGGTAGTGACAGCGGCTGTGACCTTGGTGGTGCATCTGGTGTGACCGGAGTCTCCCCGGGATGAGCTGCCACTGCTGGTGGATCCAGGCCATCTGCCTGTAATTGAGCTGATTGTGTTGTCGCTTCCCCCGTCTGACTCTGCGTAGATATATCGCCATCTCCTGGTGAAGCGTGATTCCTGGTGTCTTCATCTGATGAATGAGCATTCTGATGTGTGACAACCGGCTCAGGTGGTGCTGTTGTGTACGAAGAGGGCGCTGCTGTGGCTGGAGATGGTAGAACCCCGAAGTGCCGAATGAAATGACGTTTGCGTCGCGTCAGACGGCCCGATCCATCCACTTTGATAAGATATTGGTCGTGTGGTCTAGATTCCATGATCACTCCAGTCCGGCCCACCTCTTGCTGTGTGTTCCTGCTTGGTTTTGTAGCAACACGCGGCTGACGAGTGCCAACGGCGGCAGGTAGCGGGTGGTCGGTTGCAAGTCGTCCACCTGTGCTATGAATAGCCGCCGAAGTGCCGCCTCGCGCTGCTACCATACATCTCGCCACACCGGATGTACTGCTTGCTCTGTAAAAACCTGTGATCGAGGTGCGACTGGCAAGAGGTCACGTAAATTTTTCCCGAATATTATCTGTGACGGGGACATTCCCATGTCCGCGTCTGGCGTGTTCCGATACTGAAGCAATCCAGCTGTGAAGGCCTCGTCGTCTGCCCGGCCGTCACAGTCTAAGTGCGATGAGAGTAGCCGCTTTATCGATTTTACAGCCACTTCTGCACGACAATTGGACTGTGGGTGGTAAGCCGATGATCGTCGATGCCTCACCCCCAGCGTTCAAGGAAAGATTCCGTTTATTTGGCTGAAAACTCTGGCCCACCGGCCGTACTCAGTTTGTCGGGGATGCCAAATGTGGCAAAGTACGCCAGCAGGGTGTTTATCAGTCCCTGCGACCCTGAACGAGCCGCAGATATATGGGGCCAGCCGCTGAAGCGGTCTACTATGACAAGGTAGTCCTTGCATCGTGTGCTGAAATAATCAGCTGCCACGGACTGAAAAGGCCTGGTCGGTGCGCTTGGCTCAGTTGGGGGCATCCGCGCTTGAGAAGGCGTCATTCGCAAACATTCGATGCATTCATCTCGTTGGTTGTTAAAGTCTGCCGTGATTCCGGGCCAAAACATCGTATTTGCCGCACGAGCCCTCATCTTGCCCGTACCTTGGTGAGCTGCGTGCAAGCTGCAGAGCACCTCTCTACGCAAAGACTTCGGCACCATTATTCTGTCCTCCAGCATGGGCACACCGTCTATGGTGCACAGGCAGTCTCTGTACTGCCAGTATGTCTGCAGGACTTTCGAGACTCGGTCGCGTGAGGTGGGTAATCCATTCTCGATCATTCTAATGAGATCTTGAAGTGTGGAGTCCTTGACAGTTATCTCTCTCACTCTATTCCAGGTTACTGCTCCCGCGTTTAGGACGGTTGATCTGGCTGCCCCTACGAAGTTGACTTCCAGATCATCAGAGACCGTCTGATGTTCGAATCGTTCCTAGAGAATCTGGACTGTAGTCATCCGCGTCGTCTGCGATGCCCGTGGGATGTCTCGATGTGGCGTCCGCGGAACAGTCTAGGGTTTGTGATCGTCCCTGTTTAATGCGGAACAGTCTAGGGTTTGTGATCGCGCTCATGGCTTGGTCGCCCAGAATCTTAACCAGAGTCTTGTGGTCCGTTACGACGGTGAGGTTGCTGCATCCCAGAATGCTCCATCCCAAACTTGGTGTCTTTCAGTGCCCACATGACTAGAGATGCGACCTCAAAAAACCGACGTTTTTTTTTAAAAACCCGTTTTTTTGCCAAACAAAACCGCGACCAAAAACACGTTCTTTTTGGTTTTTTTTGAAGAGTCATGCAAAGAATTCAAATTATGGAAATGATATATTTGGGATGTTAAATGAATTATTTTTTATCAACACATGGGTTATTCATGCTATTAGTGACCCTATCAAATTGAATTATCATTAAATATGCACAATATAATTGTTATAATGTGTCTGAAAGCCCTAATATCATTATTTGCACGGTACTGTGCAGCACTTCTATGTACAGTACAGTTTTGCATCCAATTATTGAGTTAATCATTGTGTAAGAAAGCAGGGTTTGAGAACCGTTTTTTATGCTAAAATCTGAAACTGTTTTAAAAAAGCAACAGGTGGCATAATTTTCTATTATTTTTTACACATTAACTTTTTCCTGCCAGAAATTAACTACGTTGGTTATAATAAGTTTCATCATATCCTTCAGCAGATCAATTATTTGCAAATATAAGAGTACAAACACTGCAAACATTTACACAAATACTACGAATATGCACACAAACTTAGTGTCCCTAATGAGACTACGAATAAAAGCGGGTCGCAGTGGCAACGGACCAGAAAAACGGACCAGAAAAACGGACAATATTTTCGTGTAGGAAAAAAACAACTGAGGAAATATATTTGATGTACAAAAAGGTATTTTAACACAAATAACTACATCAAAGAAACCATCATCCATAAAACCAGTTCTAAAAACAGGTTACTAATAAAAAACAGTTAATTTGGTTCAAGTTTCCTTGATCTGCCGCCAATTTTTTTCGCAATATCTACATCTACGAAAACAGTTTTTCAAAAAAATATGTAAAAAAACATGGTTTAAAAGAAAAGTTTAAATTAAGTGGTTTAACCAGCCGCTTATACGTACCAGCAGGCTACTTGCTATACAAAAGGTATTTGAACGTACATCAATCAAATCTATCTTACATAGATACTGTTTTAGAAAACATTGTTTCATTAAAAAAGCGTTAGTTTGATGAACGTTTGTCAAAAAACACTTGACCAACCAATTAGCTTGTCCTGTTCTGCTGCCAACATTTTCTGGACCTGTACATTAATAGAACGAATTTAAAACCAATTTGAAAAACATCATTGCATTTTTTCATAAAAAACACAGTTTCTTTTATAAAAAAAACATGATTACTCAATGAATTTTTTTTTGTTATGCTGACAAATTATTTCAAATATCCACATAATTAAAACCATCTTTAAAAACATGGGTTTTCTCAATGAAAAAAACCTAAACCACCGGACCCGGATGCACTTTCAAACAGTCTCCTGAGGTATTTATTGATAAATATTATTGTTTTTTATACTATTGTCAAATTATCTTTGAAATAAGACACGTAAAGATGTACAAAACATCAATTGAGCTCATTTCTATGTAATAAAATCTAACATCCGATGACAATTGGGGCTAATTCTAATAAAAAACAATAAAAAACTAAAAAAAACATGTTTTTTTACAAAAAAACCGCAACCAAAAAAAACGTTTTTTTTGCATCACTACACATGACTGCCAGCGCTTCGCCTTCGATGGGGGCGTAGCACCGCTCGGCGTCTCTGAGAAATCTGGATCCTGCCAGAGTTACGCGCCATTCACTTGTGCAGCAGTCTGGCGAGATTTTGCTGCATTTACAATGTTTCTGTCTCAACCAGTAGTCGGTCCCAGATTTTGACCAGTCTGTGTGGAGGCATGTTGGTCGACCTGGTTCAAATATACCGACGCCGTGACGAATTTCTTTGACTGAGGCCACCTGTGCGAGAGGTGCCTTGGTGGTGTGATCGTAGGCTCCGCCCACCACTAGCGCCTCCGAGTATGCGTGTGTGTGTGGGTTTTGCGTGTGTGTGCGTCACAATACATCAAACTCTTGTTTCGTTCTGTGTAGTGAGCAGCGCTTCTACAGTGGTGACCCCGTTTGTTTGCGTTCCTAAAATGTAAGGCAAGCCAATGCAGTGTTCGTTCGTTACTCGGGTTGAATTACTACCTTCGATCCCATCGATGTGGATACATGGCTTTCCATGTGTGACAATCTGTGTGATGGCGGATGCATGCATCACAGTGCAGAGTACCATGCTGAGGAAAGTATTAGCCAGCATCACACTTTCGTCTGGTTAAGGGTTTGGCTACCGCAAGTCCTCTACCTGCCGACTGCTACTCACAGCTGCGTGCACGACTGAGGCAGCGTCTCCATCTCATCCCGCAGAGCGGCTAAGACGACTCAACAGTCTGCTAGCTGAATTGGGCTCACATAGACCCTCAGATCTTTATAGCGACATAGAAGCTCTGCATCCAAACGACACAGGACACGAAATAATCATCGATACCTTTCTGTCGCGTCTGCCATCGCTTATCATCGACGCTTATCATCGGCCATTGCGCTCCGTCGCGACAGTTCGCCACGAATTGGAGTGCGAAGAGACGACGCAGTTGTTTTATCCACACAACATGCTCCAGGTCGTCCCGTGGTCGTGTCTCATCGTGATCGGCGACAAGCAGCGTCTGATCGTGCCTCACAACACATGTCAATGAGCGACTATGTCAATCGCTGGTGCAAGTAGCAGCGTCAGTGGGGACCAACCGCCCGCAGATGCACAACCCCTTGCACATTCAAATCAGACTTCCACGGAAACGCATCCCGCAGTCGACAGTAATGGCAGTTGCAGGCTGCAATTCCGAATGCCATCTGCTTCAAATTGTCGATCGCAGCGGACGCCAGTATCTGGTAGATAGTGGCAGCGAGGTTTCGCTGATACCCGCTGGCAATCAGCAGAAAACCGCTGTGGCACTCAACAAACCAATTCTGCGTGCCGCTAATGGTACGGTAATAAGTGTGTACCAGAACGACCTATCCCTTGCAGTTGACCTTGGCCTCGGCAGAGTATGCAAATTCCAGTTCTTGGTGACAGCAGTTCTAGCGCCTATTTTGGGGGCCGACTTCCTAAGAGAGTTCGGCCTTGTTGTCGATATGCGCAACAGATGTTTGACAGACAGTGTCACTCACCTGTCGACACACAGCGGTGGTACAACAGGGCTGCCTCACCCTGTGTTAGCGCACATTAACAAGACACAGGGCTCATGCTGCGACGGGGCAGGATTAATTCATTCATTCATTATTGAGTTTTTGGGGTGCAACGGCCTCTAGGACCATATGACACCCCCCAGTCTGTTAATAGCTAAATTAAACTAAAACTATGCATATTAACGTAATGGAGCGATGAAATAAATAAGCGTGAGGGTGAGTGATATGAATATGAAAGTCAGAAGAATAAAAATCAATAAATAGTTCTAAAAGGCAAAAGCCGTAAGAATTCAAATTCAAATATGCGGCCCTCAATGACCGCCGATTGCTCCTGTCCGAGAACATCGTGAATAGTCCGAACGGATCCAAGAAAACGTTGACGCGCCTCCGAGAATGATGGGCATTCCACCAGGATGTGCTGCACGGAGAGACGTGCATTACATGCGCTGCACGTGTGTTAAGGTTGTCCGAGTAGAAGATGGCGATGCGTGTCGTACGTGTGACCCACACGCAGACGACAGAGCTCCACTTCCTCGGACCTCTTCCGGCGACAAGAGCACATCCAATGTCCGATTTCGGGATTCACAGCTTTCAATTTGTTAGAACCACATTCGTCCCAGGAGAGCTGCCAGCGAGAACGGATAAAACGATGTATAATAGGATAAAAGTCCGAATACGGAATGGGAAAGTTAAGATAAAATGAGTAAAAGTCTCGTTCAGCAGCTCTTTTTGCGGCTCTGTCAGCTCACTCGTTGCCCAAAATACCAATATGGGCCGGAAAGGGCGGGGCAGGATTCGGTGTCATACGCTCGTCAACCGAGTTCCAGCGTGTTTGTGTTCCGCCTACAGGATTCCCTGCAATAAATATTCCTGGAGTCGAACATAAAATTGTCACCAGAGGTGCGCCTGTTCACGCTCGTCCTTGTCGCCTGATGCCCGGCAAATTGACTGCGGTGAAGCGCTAACTGGACGAATTGTTGATAGGCGGTATAGTTGTACCTTCATTGTCTCCGTGGTCCAGTCCAATTCATTTGGTGCAAAAAGACGGCGGCAAGACGTACAGAATGGTTGGTTGTTACGAGCGTCTCAACGCCATGTCAACCCCCGACAGATATTCGATACCTCACTTGCACTTGCTGATTAGGCATTACTGTGTACTATTGGTTTATGTAGATCTTTCATATTGTTATTATCGTCCTCATTATCGTGTATGCGTTTTACAACTTTTGTATTGTCAGTGTATCGGTGCCCGGCACCTGGGGGCAAGCTGTGGCCACATGTGCGAGTGGCGCCTTGGTGGTGTGATCGTAGGCTCCGCCCACCACTAGCGCCTCTGAGTATGCGTGTGTGTGTGTGGGTTTTGCGTGTGTGTGCGTCACAATACATCAGTCTTTTGTTTCGTTCTGTGTAGTGAGCAGTGCTTCTACGTGACTATGACCGCTTTGGGGCGTTCGAAAGACACATCGAGCGTTGCATCCCATTTGAACGCGCATTTGGGACTCAGCAGAGGTTTAAACGGCTCCATCATGTCCGCTGTTCGTCCGTTATGCGAGACCTGACTCACCAGGCCGAACCACGCTCGGATGTTGGTGATATTGCGCGGCCGCGGGAAATTCGCAATGGCATCCAAATACTTTTGCAGTGGTCGCAGCGCATTGTTGGTAATTCCAAGCCCGGCAAAATCGAACTCGAGTGAGGAAAACTGGAACTTTTCCGGATTCAGAATGAAGACATTGCCACCCAGCCACTCTAAGCAATCTATCACCCGCCACCAGTACTCCTCCAGATCACTGTCCGACAACAACGTGTCGTCGACACACTTAGTTTTCCGCAGAATTTTCGCGATGATAGCGTCGTACCGTTGCGTGTACGCATCCTGAGACGCGATAAATCCCATTGGTGCTCGGCAGTATCTGAAACAGCCTTCCTCCGTTATGAAAATTGTTTTGTGACGGTCTTCTTGGCGAATCGGGATGGCGTGGTACCCGTTCCACGCATCTGTAATTTTTTTTACTGTGTTTGGTGGCACAGCTCTGGCTCGCTTCGCTGGTGGGACTGTGTGATGCCTTTCTCGGTCGCAATAAAGGTTAAACTGTTGCAGGTCAACGGTGCGCCTTGGTGTCCCGTCTGCCTTTGGAGAAATCGCTATGTCGTGCAGCCACGTAGAAGGCGTGTTTGGTGGAACGCTCTCCATCACGCCTAGTCTCTCATCCTGATGTAACTGCTCGGACACGGTCTGCCGCCAGTGCACGGGAACATGCGGCGGTCGGTGTGCCACCACGGGTCGGGCGTCTGGCTGCACCCTGATCCCCATAGGAGAACCTAACATAGTTGGCAGCGGTTGATGTGGGCACACGTTGAATGTCGATGCCCCGTATCGCTTGAGTAACTAACTTTTCATTGTGGCCGCACTCCTCATTGTTGGTGCAATTGGAAGCTGCTTGGGCCTGGCTGGCGGCTCACTTCGCTTTGGGCATCCACATTCTGCCAACGGAGGCTCACCGCTACAGCTCGCTGAGCTGAGGGCGGCCAATCTGTGATCCGCTGCGCCAATTGTCGGGAAGTCCAGACCGATGATACCTAGTTGTGTCAGTAATGATAGACTTAGATAGAACTTGTTCGTTGTTGGTGTGACGAACACTTCGGCTGTTGCATGGATTTGCTCTCGCTGTTTGTGTAGTCCCGAAAACTTGAGACACAATAATCCCAAAACCGGTATTTCCTTGTGTGTGCTGCTTGGGTGTGCTGTGTTGACATCCGATGTTTGAATGTTGGTGTTGACAGCCCCTGCGGTTTCGAACAAGCTGTCCCAGAGACTTGATGCTTCTGACGATCCTGACTGAAGACTGGCCGAATTCACACAGAAAGTTTCCTCCACAGCGCTGGCCCGAATACTCGACTTCTTCTGCTGGTCACGTTTTCTGCGCCAGCAGTTGATGCACGTTTCAAACTCTTCGAACTTGCCGCGAATTTTGCCGAATCGTTGAGTTGTGATTTCACATCCGCACTGGAATACCCGCACCGTATTGTCTTCCTTCGAAAGGGTTTGCGACGCGTTCTTGTGCGCATTAGTCGGCCGCGATTGTTTTCGGTAGCTGCTGGCTGCTATGCTGGATGACGCCGCCGTCATTGCCCGTGCGCAGGTCTCTTTGCCGTCGATGAGTGCTGATACATCATTGAAATTCTGGTCATCTATCTACGGCGTCCCCAGGACTTTCTTCCGTATCTCGTCGTCTGCGAGTCCACTGATGAGCACGAGCTTAACGATTTTGTCGCTGTAGTACAGATGGCGCGGCCCGTGCAGGTTGCTACGCTGCAGGGAGCTATCTTTGTCCACTGACATACGTTTGCGAGTACGCATAGGCGGACTACGTACTGCCTCACTGGTTCCACTGGATCCTGCACTCACTTGAGCAGCGACGTCCGACGCACACTCAGAGCGACGTGAATGCCCTCTAGGCGATGTATTGTGGCGAGCATCTCATTCTCGCTTCGGGAGGCAATGTCTGGGTCATCTATGAAGAGGTCCGCTTCAAGTTCAGGTGAGCAGCATGCCAAAAGTTGTGCATTCATCTGACTGAGTGTCAGCTCGGTGCAGTCACGGAACATGCTCCGGTGTCTTTTGAAAGCCGCCCAGTCGTCCTCACCGACGCCTTGTTCCATCGATGGGCGAATTATTTTGGGCGTTGGCTGACGCTGCGAGTGTTCGTGCAGATTTCGCTGATGAAGCTGCATTAGAGCAATGCACGTTGCCATGTCATCGCCTCGCTTGATTTCACCGCAACCGGCGGCCTCGCACTTCAGTGTCACCGTCATATTGACTCGGCGATATTATTTCCAAAAATGTTTGATAGAGATCCCGATTAAATCATGTTCAGATAGACATTCGGAACATACACGTATATTAAACTTCACGAATGAATTAATCTGCAAACAAAACAATAATATACATATCAACAAACCACTTCGAATAGCCCCGCAAATACTCCCGCTGCGACACAGTACACACGCATTGGGAAATACGAATACACAATCTCAGTACAAAATGGGTTTAGCGGGGTATTTGTCACTTACCGGGGCCAAAAAGGCACATGCGATCAGCGCGCCTGTCAAACACTGAATGATCACATAGAAGAGTGTGTGCAGACACGTGCGCACTAATTTGTGTCTAACGCTGGCCGGTGACCATGCGTGGGTCACACTGCTCTACGCACGACTCGCTCACTATTAGCTGCATTTCTACACCCACATATATACACACACGCACAAAAACATACTCATGCACACACAACGCACAATTGGAACATAGCAGTAAGAAGAAAACAGAAAAAGCAAGAAAACTACTAGTAAATACAGGGTGCTCCAAAAAATGTAACAACAACAACAACAACATATATTCAATAATATTCATTATTTATTATTATATATTCATATATTCATATATTCGCCTTCTCCTCCTTCCTACTTACTTACCCTCCTACATTGCTGCGAGCGACCTTCCAGTCGTCGTCCTGTACCTCTTGTTTCTCCTCCTGCTCTTCATGAGTCAAGCTGGTCAGCCAGATCATTCTACTTTTCTGCTCCCAGTCTTCACAATCAACTTCCTCCTCATGTCCTGAAGCAAAAATCATACTCCTCATTCTCTTCTGCTCTGCAAAATTTTTTGCTATCTTTGTACACCTCTAACTCCTCCATTCCGACAGCACTAAATCTTGTTCTCTCTACATTCGATTTTCTTGGTTACCAGTGTTAATCTATGATGTGATGTGTGATGTGATGTATGTTACTGTGTAAGATTTTTCTTTTGCTGTTTTATACTCGTTTTTCTCTTTTTCATCATGTGTATTATTCTTGATGGCTCATTTATTTTCCATATATGAGCTAATACTCCTTTATATTGTTCGCACCAGTTTTACTCTTTTACGCGCCTCTGCTCTACTTGGCGCTATATCAAATACATGTTTGTTTGTTTGTTTGTTTGTTTAATAAAGCGCACGATAAAATGCAAAAGCGCGAACACACAATAAAAGACAAGAGCATGCGGAAAAACAAACATATAAAAAGCATGCACAAAGAAAGATATACCGTGGACAAAATGAGAAAAACAAGAGCAATCAGAGGTAACAACATATAAAACAACAAAGTGTACAAGAGACGCATTTATTCAGAAGCAAGAAGATGTTTGTGGAGAGCAGATGAAAAGGAAGCAAAGGAACTAATTTGATGAAGCTGAGGAGGTAGAGAGTTGTAGAGGCGAGGTGCAGAAAATTAGAAGTACTTGGCCCACCACGTGGACTGGTTGATGGCGGGAGGACAGATGAGTGGGACAGGGTGTCGAGATGAAGTATTACGAGTAGTATTACGAGAGTAGTATTAGAGAAGTATTACGAGTAGTACGTATTTGAGGTGACAGGAGTGCACGCAGGTAAGACGGGAAAGAGAGAGACTTATCAATTTTGAAAACTGAACAGCAAATTTTGTAGCGAATTCTGAGGAGAGCAGGGAGCCAGCCAAGTAGACGGATGTAGGAAGAGGTCGGTGTTCTTGGAGGAAGTCTCACAACAAGGCGGCATGAAATATTAATGACAGATCGAAGTTGGCGAATCTTCTTGAGAGGCAAGTGAAGAAATAACGAATTACAGTAGTCCAGACGAGAGAATATATAGGCGTTAACGAGAAGAATTACAGATTATTTATCGATGAGAGAACGGATAGGAAAACATTTACGTAGAATAAACCGACAAGAGCGAGTGATGAGTGAAAAATTTCGGGTGAAAGAGAGTGTGACTGCATAAGCTGTCACATTCTGCTATAGATCAGCCAGTGTTTGAGGTCTGTTGGCACAGACCTTTCCCTTTGCTGCTCCCCAGAACCAGAAATCAAGTGGATTTGAGTCAGGGCTGTGTCAGAGTCTCTGTCGTTGAGTGATATTACGAGCAGAACTAACATGGTGTTACAAACGACAAAAAGCCCGCCAAACTGTCTAGCCGCCAATGCCGGGTCGCTTTCACCTCGAAAATGCTATATTTGCAATCACACTGGTCATTTGATTAGAGAGTGCCCCAAAAGGAAATATCGGATGCGATGTTATAATTGTTCCAAATTGGGTCACATGGCGAAGGACTGTCAGGGAAACGAGGAAGGAGAGGGCTCGTCAGCGCCAGCACCCTCTTCTCAGTGAGCAATGAGGCGCTTCCTTCAGTTACTGTGTTTATTGATCAACGTGAGTCTTGTGTGCTTGTTGATACCGGTCGTTCTCGCTGTATTGTGTGGAGTGGTGTTTGTAAAACATGGACACCAGTAACGACTCATGTGAATACTCTGGGTGGCATGAGCTTTGACTGTTCGGGTGTTGGTGAATGTTGTGCGAGTGTCGAGGAACAGTCAGTTGTGGTGAAAGCCCTCGTTTTGCAGCACAGGCCGATGGGATATGATGCGATTCTGGGAATGAACGCCATATCAGCGCTGGGGGGTGTTTGTGTACGTGCTGACGGTAGGGTGCGTTTTCAAGTGAGTGCCAAGGCCGCATACTGTACTGCGGCTGGTAATATTGTTGAGTCAAAACCTGGGCATGAGGCAGATGATGTTTTGATGAACACGGTTTTATGCAGTTAAAAACATGTGGACTTGCAAGTGGAAGTGGCTTGACGACCACGAGCCGCATCGTTTGACAAACAAAACTGCACAATATCATGTGAGGCAACACGCCAAGGAGGCATTTGACAGAGAGATCAATGAGTGGATCAGCAACAAATGGTTGACTCCCTATGATGAGAGTGTACATGGACCTGCTCGCTGTTTAATTCCTCTGATGGCAGTGACCCAAAAGAACAAGAACAAAGTGAGACCGGTTCTCGATTTCCGATAATTAAATCAACACATTGACACTCGTTCTGCAGATGCTGACGTATGCAATGAGAAGCTGAGGGAATGGCGGATGAAGGGAGACAATGTGTTTATCATGGACCTCAAGAAAGCCTACCTGCATATATCAGTGGAGAGTTCGTTGTGGCCTTTCCAGACGGTAAAGTTCAATGGTGTGTTGTACTGCTTAACCAGGCTTGGATTCTGGTTGAGTGAGGCGCCCATGATCATGCATACGGTGGTCGACTCGGTGATGGCATAAAACGACCAGATAAGACGTGGTACATCGGCATATGTTGACGATGTCCTCATTGATGGAAACATTGTGTCACCCGAAGCGGTGAAGGAGCACTTTGCCAAGTACGGTCTTGAATCGAAGGATATTCGAAAGCTCTCTGACGGAACTCGTGTGCTCGGCTTACACGTGTTTTCACCAGAGTCTGGAAAGTTGATGTGGAAAAAGGACAATGCTGTGGGTGAGTGTCCGCAACAGCTCACGAGACCAGTTGTATTTTCTTTGTGCAGTACTTTGGTGTCGCATTATCCTGACGGTGGCTGGTTGCGAGTTGCCGCTTCGTACATCAAGCGACTTGCATCCGAAGCGACAAACAGCTGGAACGAACCGATTTGTGACTCAGCAATCAATAGTCATGTGAACGAGGTGATGTCGAAACTGCAGCATAGCGATCCTGTGAGAGGCGTGTGGAAGATCGATGATGATTTGGCGAATTTATGGGTGGACGCCAGCAACATTGCCATTGGTACGTTGGTTGAGGTAAATGGCGAGACAGTGGAGGATGCTTGCTGGTTGAGAAGGGACAGCCACCACATATACCTCAGTGAGCTAGAAGCCGTGATAAAGGGGCTTGGCCTGGCGATTAAGCTCAAATTTCGAAAAATTCGGCTTTTCACAGATTCATCCACGGTGCATTTATGGCTCGGAGGACTGCTATCGGCAAAAGAACGTGTCAGGACAACTGCCTGTAGTGAGTTGTTGATCAGGCGCCGACTAGAGATCATTGGTGGATTGTTGGACGAGTACAACCTGACTGTTGAAGTAATGAAGGTGGCGTCTGAGAGGAATAAAGCAGATTGCCTGGCTCGTGTGCCTGGTCACTGGTTAAAGCAGGTCAAATCAGTGTGTGCCGCAGGTGCTGAACCGACTGACGTGCGTTCTCGCATCAGGCAGATTCACCACGACGCCGGACATCCGGGCATCCACCGAGCGCGGTACTTTCGCCGGAGGAAAAAGCTTTATGTCAGCAGGAGGGAAGTCGCAGAGGTTGTGAGGTCGTGTGACATCTGCAATTCGATTTGTCCGGCGTCAGTGAAATGGAGACACGGGAATCTGAGCGTGAATCAAAACTGGCACCGACTGGCAGCAGACTTTGTGCATGTGCGTAATTTGTTGTATGTGTCTGTCATCGATTGTGGTCCTTCGAGGTTTTCTCTCTGGCGCAAGGTTCGCAGTCGCTGCAGCGATGAAGTGGCGGACATTTTCGATGATATTTTTAGTGAACGTGGACCCCCAAATGAGATACTTCTGGACAACGACACGTCTTTTCGTGGACAGTCTTTTGTGCGGGCGATGGAACGTTGGGGTGTGAGCATTCGCTATCGGTGTGCTTTTCGCCCAGAAGGAAACGGCATAGCGAAGAGGTCGCATCGGACTGTCAAGACCATTGTGGCGAGGAAACAGTGCAGTGTGAGAGAGGCGGTGATGCTGCACAATTTGACGCCAATGGATGACGCCGGTCGCAGACCTGTTGATGGTGTGTATCGATACAGAGTGCGAATGCGTGACGAACTCCCGCGACAGCGCAGGACATCTGTTCGTGGCTGCGATTATGAGGTCGGCGATCCTGTCTGGGTGAGGCAGCGCGGAGACCGGTGTGATGCTGTCGGTCGCAGGGGTATCGTCACAAGTGTCGTGTCAGACCTTGTTGTCGCCGTCGATGGCATCAACAGGCACGTGGGTGATGTCAGACCACGGGCGGAGACGGAGAACGGTGGTGGCACGAACTCATTGGACGAGGCGAGCGGTGACGTGGCGGACGATGGCGAGCCTGCCGTCATGATGTACGGTGAAAGGACTGCTGGGACAGATCCGGCGAGTAGCGGTCAGCAGCAGACGCGACCACAGCGACAGAACCATCGTCCGGCACGGTTCAATGATTATGTTGTTTATAATTCTAATCGGATTTAGTGATTATTAGAATCAGGGGGATATGTATTGTGTTTATTATCGATTGTATTGGTGTGTTTCTATTGTGTATATTGCATGGAATTATATTTTGTATTATACAGGGGATCCTCGACTTACGACGGAGATCCGTTCCTACGTCTCCGTCGTAAGTCGAATTTTGACGTAATTCGGGACACATTACATGTATATACGTAAGCCGTTATTGATGCTGGTTGTCAAAAGGCAGGGTGAATTTACCGGCTGAGTTTATTCGGTCTCAGTACATTGCCTTAAATTCTGAAATGAAAGAAAAGAAAACACACATATGGCGGAAATCAAGAATCCTTGAACATAACGCAACGCAAGATTAAATAGGTAACCTTGAATATGCAAATCACATTGACAAATTCACGATTACTGACCTTCTAACATCTTCTTCTGACATAAAACAGCTAAACATCACCGAGATTACCCAGCATAAATAATATCTAGAACAAACAATATTCATCAGTTCGATAAGTGAAATTGACACAAACACAAAGGAGCAATATTGCAAACAAAACATTTCAACCATTTAGTCTTCAAGCCTCGTATGCCTCTCAACGTGGTCTGCCAAAATCCAGTTGCGACGCTCGAGATTTGGAACGATAAGAATTGAAATACTACCATCCAGGCTAAACGAAATATTATCAGCCACACGAACATAAGCTAAATGAAATATTATCAGCCACACTAACATGGCTCCCCTAAATCGCACGCGATTTAAGAAAACCACCACCATACAACAATACAACACGTCAAACACTAGCCGAAAAATGCAATACGAGGAACCGACGAACATCTCGTGAGCTGAATAAATAAAACTCTGAATAGAATACACAGAATACACACATATACCATGAAGCTGAGTGGAGCACACAGAAAGAAATGCCCCCAAAATTCATGGCTCCTCCGACGGGGAATCACCTGTACCCGGGATAAGCAATATAAGCTTATTGACTGGACGCTCAAGATAAATTACCGGGTGTTTACGTCTTCCACGGCTGTCAAGACGTGCATCTGCCATGACCATGCGGACCTTTCTCACTAGGCCACCTTCGCTCGGAACAGCTTCCAACACTTTGGCAAGTCTCCACTGACCTCTAGGCTTGTCATCTTCCTGCACCACAACGATATCTGACATCTTCAGATTGCCTCGTGGACGCAACCATTTGCTCCGCGTTTGCAGCGACTGCAAGTATGACGTGCGCCAACGGCTCCAAAATTCATTGAGCAAATACTGCACACGACGCCAACGTTTCTGTGAGTACACATCAGCACGCGTGAAACAGCCTGGTGGCGGGAGAACGACCCTGGATTTGGACGTCAGCAGATGGTTGGCTGTGAGTGGTTCGGGATACTCAGAACACAGATCCTCAATGCTCAAAGGTCGAGAATTGATTATTGCCTCCGTTTAGACAAGGAATGTATGCAGACCATCATCATGCTTTCCATGCTGAAAGAGCAAGTTGGTCATAATGGACCGTACTGTGCGGATCTGCCGCTCCCACACGCCGCCCATGTGGCTGGCGTGTGGAGGGTTCATCATCCACTCGCAGTGATCCTTGGCCAATTCTCTCTGCACCCGGTCAAATTTTAACTCTGCCACGGCACCGACAAAATTTGTTCCACAGTCGGACCGCATGGTTCGCACTGGGCCACGTCGAGAAATGAATCGTCGATATACGTTCAGGAAAGAATCGGTGCTCATTGTGACAGCAACTTCTAGGTGTATAGCTCGTGACGCAAGGCATGTAAATACGACACCATACCGCTTGACTTCTGAACGACCTATCTTGACATACCAGGGACCGAAGTAATCGACACCGCAATGTGTAAATGGAGGATCGCAGTTCATTCGGTCCTGAGGTAGGTCCGCCATACGCTGCTCCAGCGTAACTCCTCTCAGTCGTTTACAGGTGATACATTTCGACAAAAACTGTGACACCGCAGATGGTCCGTGGACAATCCAATATCCACGTGCTCTCACTTGACCTAAAGTCATTCCTCGTCCTTGATGCCGGACCTGCTCATGGCATGACTTGATGACCAAACGTGCCAGATGTGAACGTTTTGGCAAGATTATCGGATGTTTTACAGAATCTGGAAAATTCGATCGGTTGACACGTCCTCCCACCCGTATCACACCTTCGTGATCGAGAAACGGGTCCAATCGAAACAAGTCACCTCCCGTCTTGACGCCTCTCCGTCCTCGGTCATCCTCCGGTTTCATCCCTTGAAGACGATTCTTCAGCTCCGGATAAAATTCATCTTGTGTTAGGCGAATTAACTCCAGCTCCGCTCGTTCCAACTCTTCAACACACACCGGATAGTGAGCCACATGCGTTCCGTCAGCCGCGGCGCCCCTGTACCGTTTCTGCAAGAGCAAACACAAGGCGAACGCGACCTTGCAAACATGTAAGTCTGAAAATCTATCAATGCGTCATACTATCGGCGAGTGACGTTCCGCTGAGCTTACCGCATGAGTACTCACTTGATTTACCTCTGGATCTGAGTCAGAAATCGGGAATACAAAATCAGGCGGATCTATATCCGTCGTGCCAAACAGGAAAACCGGACCATGCCACCATAACCCGCAATCCACAAGGTCTGGCACTTTCGCACCTCTCGAAGCACAGTCGGCCGGAGTTTCCTCAGATCGTACATACCCCCATTGACTAGGATCAGAGACAGAACGAATCTGCTCCACACGATTTGCCACGAAGACATGAAATCTCCGTGAATCGTTAGCCACGTAACCAGGAACTACTTGGCTGTCTGACCAGAAGAAGTGCTTCACTTTCTGACGGAGTTCCTTGTCAAGGAAGCGACTTACATTGGCCGAAACGACTGCAGCAGTGAGCTCCATCCTAGGGATCGTCACCATTTTCATTGGCGCCACCCTGGCCTTAGCTAGCACAAGTGTGCAAGCCACTTCTCCCTCGCTGTTAACTTGGCGCAAGTACGAACATTGGCCGTAGCCGCTCTCGCAGGCGTCCGAGAAATGGTGAAGCTCTTGTCCTGACTTCACCGAAGGACGATGGTTTCAAGCAGCGGCGTACTCTCAATGAACCAAGCTGCAGTAGTTCGTTCCTCCATGAAATCCATATCCATAAATATCCTCCAATCTAATCCTCCATAAATAGGTAACCTTGAATATGCAAATCACATTGACAAATTCACGATTACTGACCTTCTAACATCTTCTTCTGACATAAAACAGCTAAACATCACCGAGATTACCCAGCATAAATAATATCTGGAACAAACAATATTCACCAGTTCGATAAGTGAAATTGACATTACACAAACACAAAGGAGCAATATTGCAAACAAAACATTTCAACCATTTAGTCTTCAAGCCTCGTATGCCTCTCAACGTGGTCTGCCAAAATACAGTTGCGACGCGCGAGATTTGGAACGATAAGATTTGAAATACTACCAGCCAGGCTAAGCGAAATATTATCAGCCACACGAACATAAGCTAAATGAAATATTATCAGCCACACTAACAGCCGTAATGACACCTCTAGTAATGCGAAACACTTGTATTTCCAAACAATTTTATTGTACTACTATCTCTGACGGGAATTCCACATCAACTCACAGTTCAGAGAGCAAAATTGCGTCGTACTTACGACGACGTAAGTATAGCTATACTTGCTATATGGCGAGAATCCGGCACTGAAAATTAAAAGTCCGCGCGCGCCCCAACAGATGTATTACAGTCGATCAAAGTAGTTACATTTTTTTGGAGCACCCTGTATATCAAGCGAGGCGGGTACGGTATGATGGCTCAGAGCGAAGCGTAAGGAGTAAGGGAACGAGAGTCATGATCAAAAGATTTATCGAAGAGATGATTGTGCAGAGAAGAGGAAAACGATGAGAAGGATGTGGAGGCGATAACATGGGAGGGAAGAGAGTTGTACAAACGTAGAGCATAGAAAGGGAAGGATTTACTAGACCAGGTAGATTCATTAAAGGCACGTGAGCAGGATAAAGGAATTAGATGACGGGAAAGGAAGCTATTAGAGAGTGTTAGAAGCTGCGAGAGGTACGTAGGTTGTCGGGGGTCATGCAAAAGTTTATATACAAGACATCATATTTTAGAGGGGATGCGAGGGATGACCGGAAGCTATCGAAGTTTTTAGAGATAGGGTGACTTATGACAAAATTGTGAAGGAGAAAACACGAAACGACAAGATTCATAAATGACATGTTGCAGGATTTTTAGAGAGGAGCGAGGTACATGAAAATAAAAACAATTGCAGTAGTTGATTCTTGAGAAGATGAAACAATGAATCAGTTTAATAGCTGAGGGCCGGTCGAGAGAAGGGCCGATAGGATATAGCAGACGTAGAATGAGATGAAAAGTGCGAGCAAAACTAGAAATATTTGCAGAAAAAGAAAGAATGACGAATCCAGAATGACTCCGAGATCACGTACACTTTTAGATAGAGGCAGAAGGAGCAGCGGAGGTGTTAAGCGAGGAGGATGGATAATGAATAATTCTGATTTGGAAGTTTAAGAAGGACACTGCGAGAAGCACACCAGGAAGCGATATCAGAGATAATGTCTGATAAGAACGAAGTATGGGGGAGAGGAAGATGAATAATTAATTGTATATCGTCTGCGTAAACGTGGAACTGGAGAGAATAACGACGGATAATAAGGCATAGAGAAGACATGTACAGATTGAATAGAAGCGGAGCTAGAATAGAACCTTGGAGCACACCAGAAAGTAGAGGAATTTGCTTAGAAGTAGTGGAATTGAAATGCACCGAGTAGGAACGATCAGTAAGATAAGAATGTATAAGAGAGAGCGCTGAAGAGGACACACCAATAAATTAGAGATATCTGATTACAATTGAATGGTCAACTAAGTCAAAGGCTGCCGACAGATCAAGGAGGATAAGCAAAGCAGATTTTCCGAATTAGAAATGAGAAAAAACAGTAGTAGTAAGAGAGGTTAGGACAGATTCAGTAGAGTGAGCAGACTTGAAACCCGATTGGAAGGGGTCAAGATATTGTTGATATTTGATGCAAGTTGAAAATAAATAGCAGACTCGAGGAGTTTAGAGGGAAAGTTGAGTAGGGAAATAGGACGGAAACTGTTACATAGCGAGGGATCGAGTGAAGGTTTTTTGAGTATCGGAAAGATGACTGCATGCTTCTCAGGATAGAATACACCATGAAGGAAAGAGCTATTGATTAAATGCAATAGAAAGGGAGCCAGGAGCAGGATAGAGTCTGATAGGGATAGAGTCTGACTACTTTTGAACCATTCCAAGTCTGAATATATTGTGTTTCATCCTCCCAAATTATCTCCTCCAATAATTCCATTACCCCTATCTCAGTGTGTTCGTGATCTTGGTGTACATTTTGATCACAATCTCTCTTTCTCAATTAACATATCACGTGTGACTCGCTCCTGTCGTCTTATTCTCCGCCAACTTTATCCTATCCGTCGATTCCTTGATAATGCTACAGCAATCACACTTGTACAGTCCTTAATTTTCTCCAGGTTAGACTATTGTAACTCTCTTTATCTTCATGTTTCTTGTAAAAATATACGCTCGCTTCAGGGAATTATAAACCAATCTTGCCGTTTTGTTTTTCTTCTTCCACCGAGAACTCCCACCTCGAAATTCATCCGCCAACTTGGATGGCTTCCTGCACGGCAGCGAATCCATCACAAGGCTTGCTGCATCATCTTCAAGATCATCCACTCCGACTCTGCTCCTCCTTATCTCCGTTCTCTTCTTACTGTTTCTGATCGTCCGGACCGCTCACTATCACATAGTCTCTTCTGTCCCCGTGCTCTCAACGACTCCACCTGGTCTTCGAAATCTCTTTTTTTCTCTGGACCTCGTTTGTTCAATGAACTTCCTCTAAAATTCGATCTTCTCTCTCTTACAGGTCTTTTTCCACTTCTCTTTGTACATACCTTCTCGGTGTCTCCTCTGATGAATAATTATATTGTGTGAATAACTGTTTGATTTTTTTGATTTTTTTTATCCATAGTTATTTTCAATTGTTCCTTCATAGTATATCGCTGCTTATATCTTTGTTTATGCGATACTGTTTTGTTAATTCCACATTGTATACATTTTATAACTAGCCGTTCCTCGCGCCTATGATAATTAGAGCGCTATATGAAATACATGTGTTGTTGTTGTTGTTGTTGTAGGGCACGACAATTCATGGGATCAGCAGGAGAGAACAAAAAGTTTGTTTTGGAAATGATAGGGATGATATCAGGAAGCTCTAGACGTGAAAAGTGAGTAAAATGATCGTGGGATTGGTGTGAGTCAAGCGAGAATTAGGAGAAGAAATGTTAGAAATGGCAATTTGGATTTTATTGTCAAAATACAGCTAGGTCGGAAGCAGAGAGAGAAGACGAAAGCTTTGGGGTTTGCAAGCCAGTCAACGAGTCAAGCGTGGACAACAGAGATTTAGGACAGCGATATAGTGAGGATAATTTAGATTTGGAGTAGGATTGTTTAGCAGTATTTAATGCAGATATATACAAGGTGCGAGATGAGCAGAAGGATAACCACGTAGCAGTAGTGCAACATTTCCACACAAGCTCGTGGTAGCGTTGGGCGCGTTTAAGAGAGCTGAGATCGCGAGTGAACCAAGGAGGAAGATTGGAGCGATTGGAGGATGAGCATAATGGAAATATGACTTCATTGATAGAAGACATAACCTTGAAAAAAAGAAGAGTACAATTGGGTAGGGGGAAGTGAGAAAAATAGAGTTGACGGAAGCATGTGAGAGAATATACTTTAGAAGAGGCGAGGGTCAATTTTTTTCTGTAGGATCTGGGAGGAGAAATACGTGGTTTGGCAGAGAGAAGATTTAAAGAGTTTATGAGATCGGTTTCCAAAAGGCGAACGTTATTCGCGCTGCTCAAACCTTCAAATGCCGTACCAGAACCAGCGTACATTCCTTGTAAAATAGTTATTCATCTGTGGTGCGGCACAAATTTCATCTCGCGCCACCTCGCGGCCCTACCAGCTGTGTGCACGCCTGTTTGTTTGTATGCCTGTGTGTCATGTTTGTCCGTATCATTGTGTATGTGTTGTAGGACCAAGCGTGCGTGAGCTTGTTTGTACTTGTGTCCGATCGTCCTGTCCTGTTATGTCTGTACATGTAAATACAGTCGGTCCAAAGCACTCACATTGTTAACATGTGTCGCTCCGTGGCGAGCCAAACGTCACACTGGTGCCCCGAGTGAGGATGGTGTGATGCTGAGTGAAATTATTTCGACAATTCATCTGCGCCTGATATGTTGCACTTCGTCTACCTGCGCATCGCCTATCCGTCTGTGTCGCAGCCTTCTGTGTCTCGCTAAGAGCGAGGCACCATCAGTTGCTGACCAGACGCACCAGTATCACACCATCCAGGACCGACTCCGTCCGGTACCCTACTCCGTCGATTTTTTTCCTACGGACGCCGGACGTAAAATCACCGACGACTTTTGCGAAGCAAACGTCTGCGCAGCAAGAGGACAACTCAAGAATATTGCCTCGTCTTCTTGCTGGATGCAGTTTCTGCGCAGCACGAGGTCGACTCTACTGTTGTGAATTCACTTGGCCTCGTGCTGCGGTGTAGTATGGCACGCCAGCATGTTGCGCTGTCTACGAAAATACCACTCAGCTTCTGGTGGGGGAACCGTGTGGTGCGGCACAAATTTCATCTCGCGCCACCTCGCGGCCCTACCAGCTGTGTGTACGCCTGTTTGTTTGTATGTCTGTGTGTCATGTTTGTCCGTGTCATTGTGTATGTGTTGTAGGACCATGTATGCGTGAGCTTGTTTGTACTTGTGTCCGACCGTCCTGTCCTGTTATGTCTGTACTTGTAAATACAGTCGGTCCATAGCACGTTATCAACTTGTGTTGTTCCGTGGCAACCCAAACGCCACACATCCATATTTGTATGTAATCTGTCCGAGGTTCCAACTAGACAAGTCAACCATCTGAATCCGCCTTTGAAAAACCACCACGACGACAAATGCTAGTGGATATTGCAAAATATTGCGCTGTACCCGCTGCACACTTTGCAGCCTGCTTTCCAGAGGCACATCGAAGGAACGATTTACGGCAGAGTCAGTCGCATACATCGTCCGCCATTCCCTCTATCCTAATCACGTGATAGCCATAATGGTCCGCGTCATTGATCATTTGAACCACTATACAATATCTATTCGTCACAGGCAGTGCAGCATTGATCAATCTTTCAGAATGAGGTATACACTAGCTGCCTTTTTTGTTTGGTGCAGACCCACGTGTAAATTCAGCGTGCGCTGTAAATTGCAAGCACACACACACATACACAAACACGGAATAAAGCAACACCTAGAAGTCGCTGCAGTGAGCAACACCTAGAAGTCGCTGCAGTGAGCAAAACCTGGTAGTGAGTGCACGTTGACTGCTAAGACAAGACCGACTCTTCAACTCTTGGCCAGTGGTGTTAATTGTCACCGGTAAGTTTCGCGTGCGTGTGTTTGTCTTTCTTTTCTATGCTGTAGTATAGAATACTACAGCATAGAAAAGAATCTCATTATCAGCATAGAAAAGAATCTCATTATCTCATTATCATAGAAAAGACTCATTATCGTATGCTTCGATTGTTTCATTTACACTATTGCTGCTTGTCGAAGCATGTACGCTACGACCAAGATGTTAACCATGGTGTGTGTATTTAAATAGGTCCAACCATACAATGGTTCAGATCCGCATAAAACCCTATGTGGTGTCTACATTCAAGGTAATTTTCACGGCTGGCGTTGTGATTTACATTGCCAATAGATTGGCCAACATGTTCATCGGTCTCTTGCCCGCTCCCGAATATCCAATCTGTAGAATACCAGGGGTTTATCCGGACTATGCTGACATGAGAGCTATGTTCCATCCGTCCACTCCCGTGCAATGTGCTATTGAGAAGGACTGGCTGTATGTGAACGGGTCGTATGCATATGTGAGTCCGTTTGCCAGAAAAATGCACGGCCACATAATCTGCAACATAACCGATGTGAAGCAGACTGGAGACTATAGCAGCAAATTTATTTCGGGCATAACTACAATGGCCACCGAGGCGTTTCAGTTCAACGATACAGACATCGTACATGCCACGTGCAATGCCGCTGACGGCAGCCAATGGCAAAATTTTCTGGTCGGAGTTGGTCGGCGTCATCTTGTGCCAGCTTCGCCATCAAATCGCTTTCATATGCAAGGTGGTCCTCAGAGTATGGTGAACGTTGTCATGCTCGGGTTGGGCTCAATTTCGAGGAATATGGCCACGCGCAAACTACCCAAAACAACAGAATTTCTGCGAAAGCACATGAACGCAATCACTATGCGAGGGTTCACAGCGTCCAGCTCAGAATCCCATGTGAATATGAGACGAATTTTTGACGCAAATGTTAATAACATTATGCTGGATTCGTATCGTCCATCCATGATATGGAACGACTTCAGAAGAAAAGGTTATGTGACCAGCTATAACGAAGATGAGCCGGGAAAAGGAATAATGTATTGGTTGACTGATGGGCAAGTGGAAGACTCCATTGATCACCATCTTGGCTCATTGGTCCTAGCCTCAGGTATGGCGTACCGGAACAACTCATGTATAGGAAACAAATCAATTGAGGAGATAATTACAGACTTCACAGAAAATATGTATGTATCCTACCCAGAAACGCCCAAATTCATAGTTAACTTTTTCAGCGCGCTTTCGTCAGAAGATTTAAACGGAATTGGTAAAATTGATAATTTACTGGCCTCATTTCTCGAGCGAATGTTCATGCGAGGTCATTTCGACAACACTCTGCTGGTGTTATTTTCAGACCAAGGTCCATTTGGCAGTGGTATTCGAGATGCCGTTTACGGACGAATGGAGGAAAGACTCTCTTACTTGACCATAATCCCTCCACCATGGATCACTAATCAATATCCACACATGATTCAGAGTATGAAACGCAATATTCACTTACTCACCGTTGCTCATGATCTCCACTGGTCTCTGAAGCAAATGCTCGCAACACCTATCGATCAGCCTCCAAAGTCAAACGGCAACGGAACCAGCTTGTTTGGCGACGTCCCGCTGAACCGAACTTGCAAAGACGTCAGTGTTAACATCCATCTATGCACGTGCTCCATGTGGAAAAAGCAGGATCCGCAAAAGCATGACACTGTGACAACATTCAAAGTGTTCAGCAAGTATTTCAAGAAGTGGATGAAGAGTTCAGACAGTCAGTGTTTGCCGATAAAACCTCTGCACGTGCAGTGGTCGTCCTATATCTCCGACATGAACCATATATATACCTTCATGGAATCCAGAGGAATATCTGTGGTTGATAACCCAAGTGCCGACATCACAATGTTGAATGTTCTCGCGGAACCTGGTCAGATGCAGCTGGAAGCCGTGCTGCTCTACTCGTACAACAAGCGGGTATTTTTCTTCGACCCACCGGATATACAAGTTGTGGACATTCGTGGCAATCTAAGCCGGTGTGGAAACAGCGTGTCGAGCAACCACAGACACCTCTGTTTCTGCCAGCAGTCCAGCAATAACCAAACCATCTCAATCGACAGAAAGTTGAACGGAACGCTATAAAACCATTGCAAATGTAGCGACTGTGTCACCATTCGGAGTACACAACCACAGCTAAAACTCGCAGCTTTTCATACCTTTGCATTTATAAATACACATGGTGATTGTCATCATCCTAATTATTATTTTCTGAATGACTGTTAGTATCTGTTGGCCGCCAAACTCTCAAACACAAATATTTCCGCTTCTATGACGTCTTCGATCGTTGGCTCCTGACAACACGATCCACTGTCAGTTGATACTGTTAATATTTTTAATACCAGTTAATATTGTTGATAGTTTTTCACGACTGAATTGGAAAAAACGCTGAATAAAACTGATGAACCCAACTGCAGCACCACATTGCGCCGCACAATGTTCCCGTTTTCAAACAAAAGATAAAAAACAAACAGCTTCGATATCTGAGAACACAACTCGGCAGACGGGCTAACAGGAAGACGTCAATGCATAGCCCATACCACAGCCTCAGAGACACACACACACACGCACACACACACACCGACACGCACGCACAGGCTCCAGAGTGGTTCAGTGGATAATCATGTTTCAAACCAAAAGATCGCGGTTCGTGTCTACTCTCGATTCATCTCCAAAAATTCCGATTGAGTCGCCTGACCATTATCATTGCAGTTAACGGTATGGCGGTCAAAAAGTCAACCGGTCTGACAGCCACACAAACAAATTCGATGCAAGCATACAAACGCACACTGACACACATCACATTATGTTATCAGCTGACAAATACTGGCGCATTTGTCAAATCTGTATTGAACGCGCCCAAAGCAACAACGTCATCGTAAGTAAAATAATATAAACAACAACTACAGCCATCACCGCTTCATCCAACCTCATATACATCCTAACTGCACACACGCACACGCAATGATGCTCGGACAGCGTGAGACGACGAGTTTGCGTGTGATCGCCAACATTCACAATGCTGCATTCATTGGATAAACACAGACGCACAGACAAACGTTGCTGCATAAAATATATGATATAGGACCAATCAAAACTTATATTCAAAACACTATATAAAACACACACACAGACAAATATACATATACTCCCTATATGAATATACGATTACACCTAGGAAAAGTGCATACAGGTCTTATTAAATATATATTATATATATATATATATATATATATATATATATATATATATATATATATATATATATATATATATATCCAACACCCACAAACAGGCATAACACACACATATATATACGATGGTCGTATTTCAATGCCTACTTCCAATCACAGAACAATCGTAGATGGCCGATACACAGGCGCCTTACAGGTGCGTACAACGTTTAATGGCTTCACAGCAAGTCGTTCTATTGAATTCACGCCCTGCGATGAAAACACACGCCCGTGTATGTGTGTGTGTGTATGTATACGTGTGTATATGTCTGTATGTGTGCACGTACTGACTGCAAACCGACGCTGCAATAGGAACAACACAAGGCCACTGCAAAACGGTGTGCAAAAGCGATGGGGAGAGAGGGGGCGAAGCGAGAACAAGAGAACGAGCGGGGAGAGGGGGAGTCAGGTGAGTGAGGAGAGAGGGTTAAAATATGTCGGGACAACGCGACCACTCCTGCTGTTCCTTGCACGTCCAGTACTGGCGCGTGTACATGTACACCAGCTGGTTGGTGTACTGGTCCAGTTGGCGCACGAACCAGCAAGGCTGGTGACCGCGAAACTCGGCGCCTTCATGTGCACACACACACACACAACACACAGCAACAAAGAATGTAAACATGATAGCAAACGAAACAAACACGTAAACATGTATACACCCAGGCGTCCGAGTGTGACTTTAAGAGAAAATGCATACACAAGTGTACATAGTGTTTGGATGACGTAATAGCGGTAGGCGACTTAAACAGCAGAATTGGGGAACTCAGCCAGGAGACCCGAGATATGGCGGAAATAGAGGACAAAACAGTAAATAAATTTGACAGAATAATGTATAATATTTGCAAGGACAATGACTTGGTCATCGCTAACCATATTAGAAATATCTGCAAACAGGAAAGAAGCAGTTTAACATTCAAAAAAGGGTAAAGACTGGATGTCAGAGATCGACCTATGCATTGCTAAATCAAAGACTGTACACTTGATTAATAACGTCGATATTCGTCAAGAACAAACGGGGTCTGATCATGCACCGTTATGCATAGATATAACGTTAATAGAGAACGAAATTTGTCACGATTTGTTACGGAGAGCGACTATACTGAAGAAGTCAATCAAAGTAGACCAATCAGAAATAGCGTTAGAATGAAAAAGGTGAACTCAGAACAACTGATTAGTGCATTGTCTGAAGTGTACCCACCAGATTTTGCTAACGACTGGAATAACGACATCGACTCTGTGCTCACAGAAGCCAGTGCGACCATAGCTGACACAGCAGCCAATAACAGAGCGATAAGCATGCACAATAAACAGAGCCGAACGGACAGTCGTTGGCAACGACTATTAGAAGCTAACGACAATAAAGCATTATGGTCAGCAATAAACTGGAACGGCGACATAGAAAATAGAGAATCAATACAACCTAGTAACGAGGATTTCAAGGAACACTTTGAACAGTAACTTAACCAACCACAGTTGCCATGTGAACAGGTAAACATAAGTGATACACCATATATCCCGATACTGTATGATCCTTTCACAGAGGCAGAATTAAGGCACAGCCTGAAAAAGTCTAAGTCGAACAAAGCTTTCAGCGGAATTTGCCCTGGAATACTAAAAAATTTACCAGTCGCGTGGATCTTTTTTCTACTGACATTGTTCAATAAGATATTCTACTATGCTTCCTGTAAGGAAAAATATGTATTCACAAAACACGTCGGTATGATTTCAACTCCGAACAACAACAACAACGCACATTGTGAGAATTCCACATTCCCTCATTCGTTCCCATGGCAACATCAAACATTAGTCAATACGCAATACACAATTCTACAGCTTAATTATATATAACGTGGCTTCATACGCAAGACTCTTTCATTCTTACAAATGCACACAATAAGTAAATATCATAATGCTAATACATACAACACTTCCCCGTGATGTCCTCATCATCTGACATAGTCGGCTATCCACACTGGTGGCCGTCTGTTACGCTGTGATCTTCTCGGAACTTCCACTGTATTGCCCTCTGATTCAACGGCTGACCGGTCGTCTTCTGAATCATCTTCAATGAACAATCGACGGATATCAAGGACGTGTCTCGGAACACCGTCAACATCCACTATATTTTCCGAACGTACACCAGTGACTTTCCCCTCTGTCCACCTGGACGTGCATCGTCTGTCGCTCGGTTTCACCACCACCGTATCTCCCAACTTGTATCGCGAATTGGTGGTGTCACGCATCTGTGTTGTTTTGGCAGCAGGATGCCTCCAGTGGTAATTGAATATCGCTTCCGATGGTGCTGTACTGCCATTGGCATTCTCCTTTGCCGCCAGATTGTACCAGAATACCATCTTCAGTGGACTGTCTCTGGATCTTGATGCCATCACCTTGATTGTGCGGTGCATACGTTCTGCAATACCGTTCCCTGATGGTCTATAGGCCGCCCTGTAATGCTGAAGTATATTATATGCCTTGCACAATTCTGCAACCTCGTAAGATCGAAACGCACGACTGTTGTCCATAAGAAATTCTTCCGGTGGCCCTCTCTCTAGGAGTATTTGCGTCAGATGCCGACATATATCTTTGGCGTTTTCATAGGCCACTTCACGCCATATCGCAAAGCGACTTGGACCACAATCAATTAGTGTTAGATATGACTGTCCACGATAGTGCGTCACATCCAACGCTAAGCGTGTCCAATTTTCACGAACACTAAGTTCACCGGGCTCGTGACGCACAGGAGCTGGGTCTACCATCTTACAGACTCTACACCGCTTCACAACGGCTTCCACACTTTCTCTTCGCACCGAAGGGTTCACCAATCTCGCCAAATACAGTGTTCTCTCAGTACCAAAATGGTGGTCCGAGTGCAGTCTTTCAATGTCGACGACTGGCGCTATTACAGCAGCCACTGTATTTGCCCTCATCCAAGTCTTCGGAACGCGTGTTAATACATCAGCTTTGTTTTTCTCCGATGGAACCAGTGTCAAAGAAATACTAAGTTTCAACTCATCAACGAGTTCTTTCAAAACTGACAGTCGTCGTTTCACAAGTATCTCTGACATTCCCGTCACCTTTATTCTTCTATCACCTTCCAGAGTCGAGCGTACCCATCTCAAAACAGTGGCAGAATCAGTATACACTTCAATCACTTTCAAGTCCCACTTTAGAGCCAGGTTGATGCCTTTCAGTACAGCATCTAATTCAGCAAGGTTTATATGCTGACAATCATCCGACTTCCGGAGCCAAGCTGTATCCTCCACTATTTGGCCACAAATTTCTACAGCAGCACCGACAGCTAAGCTACTCGCATCGCACCACACACTGCCTTTTGGTGTCGATGACACATAAAAAGTCCCTCTCACAGGATCTTCTCGAGCAATTCGCGTCAGCATTTCTTTGAGCATTCCTACGGCTGTGCTTCCTACCTCATCTTCCCATCGTTGTCCCTCGCTTGACCGCTTAATATAACTACTCGCCACTCGAAGCCATCCACATACAGGGTAATGACCCACAATTCTGCCACAGATTGAAAACATCTCTCTACGGGTCATTTTCATTTTTATTTCATCCTCAGTCGGAAGCACGTTTCCTCGACTGAAACACACTTTTCCTCCCCTACGCGCCACCTTCAGACCCAGGACACGTCCTCCAATGACTCCGGAGCTTTCGCCTCGAGTCCGTACTGGGCTAAATGTTTGGTCACTGTTTCCGCTGATACAATGTCTTCATTTACTATGACATCATCAATGTAACAATCAGTACCAGATTTCACACGCGCATCTTGCTCCAAAACTTTCTTCACAATTGCTGTCATAATTTTCGGTGCCGAGCTTAGACCGAACCCGAGCCTGGTAAGATAATAAACAACACCTCTGAAAATCACTCGTTGATACGGCCACAACCGCCTGTCAACCTGTATCTGCAAATATGCAGACTTCAAATCAACAATTTTCAAGTTTCTCGACATGCGTCTCCAATTTCTCAGTGTTTCCGTACACACCGCAACATCAACACCTGGATGACTCTCCACTGACCGATTTAACTCTCGGTAGTCTAGAACAGGTCGCACCTTATTTTTATTTACCTGCACAACTGTCATCAAAGGTATTATTCCTCTTCTGTCGTTCTGGTTTTCACATCTCTTGAGCCACCCCTTGTCAATCCATGAAAACAATTCCTCTTCCCATTGCGCCTTGACTTCGTTGGTTCTGTTACTTTGATAGCAATCGATCTTATTCATTAAATCAGGTCTCTCGCCATCCTTCCAACACCATTTGACAACCCATGATGATCCATCAAAATCAGCGACAAAATCAGTGTCATTGATCGAAAGTTTTCTTGGGGTCACGACGTTTGCTGCACATTGCGCGCGTTCAATTGCTGGTTCACCGGAAAGTCCGGCCGTTAGTTCGTCCACGTTGGTGTTGTTAAATGATACTACCCCGTCTTTCCACGCAAATCCACCGACCAACTGAATGAAGTCCAACCCAGCTATTGCATCCACACCTTGAAGCAACTTTCCAATCACTATGCACTTCACCTTCTGTGAGACACCATTCACGCTTAGACAAAGATTCACAGTGCCTAACGTATCCACTTCTTTTCCATCAACTCCCATCACGACGCCCTTACTCAACGAATAATATGGTAGCACCCATGAACCAACTAATGACTGTGTGCATCCAGTATCAATGAGAATCCTACCGGGGCGACCACCAATAAAACCATCTACAATTGGAAGCGCCATTAATGAGAACTTGGAGAAATTTCCGGCGCAGAAACTTCTCCCTTGGCGTTTCCCGGCCTGCATGGACACTCTATAGCCAAATGGGTTGGCTCGCCACAAATCCAACAAAGTCTGTTGTTGGATTGGTTGTTGTTGTTCCGATTTGGCATTCTCGGACAGAATCGTGCAACGTGCGTGCCGCGGCGTTCCAAACACTGAACACTCTGCCTGGGTGCAGGTCCATTCCTTGGTCCGATGACAGCAACTGCTGCTGATTGATTCTCGTGGAGCTCCGACATGAGGGCTCTCGTGCGCTCCACAACAGAAGACAAATTCATGCTTTCAATGCCAGCTGTCGCTCTGAGTTCTCGCGACACCGCCGACGGCAAACCGACCACAAATGCACGCAGCAGCAGTATGTTGTTGGCTATGCCGGTAAGGCGAGCCAACTGGCGCAACTCTGCCATATATACATCCACAGGCTCGTCTCGCCAAACTCGCTGCGAGAATTGTTCATACGCCTTGAAGGGATTCACTGAATACGCGTTCAGCAACGCCGACCTGATCTGATGAATATCCCGTTTTTGCTGCGCACTGAGCTCAGTATACACGGAAAGTGCGCTACCCTCGAGAAACATCGGTAACACTGTTTCAGGGTTTTCCACGCCTCTCAATTGGACGATCAAATCAAATTTGTCCAGCCAGTTATTCACATTGCTGGAGCCATCAAACGTCCGCACAACTTCTGTCAACTTAACATTAGCCATATTGCCGAAATAGCTTGTAAGGAAAAATATGTATTCACAAAACACGTCGGTATGATTTCAACTGCGAACAACAACAACAACGCACATTGTGAGAATTCCACATTCCCTCATCCGTTCCCATGGCAACATCAAACATTAGTCAATACGCAATACACAATTATACAGCTTAATTATATATATAACGTGGCTTCATACGCAAGACTCTTTCATTCTTACAAATGCACACAATAAGAAAATATCATAATGCTGATACATACAACACTTCCTATCCAGTATCGTGGTGCTACAGTGAATTAACAGTTCTGTGCAAGTCTGGAAGCCGATTAGATTGAGGACACTATCGTGGAATTAGTGCGATGGACTCTATGGCGAAGATATATGATATAATGCTAACCGAAAGACAAAAATTGTGGTATGACATCGACCCATGCCAAGCTGGCGCGCAAAAGGGTCGCGGGTGCATTTAGCATATCCTAGCATTGAGGTTGTTATGCGACTACGCACAAACTAAACACCGCATATTATACATCATATTTGTTGATTTCAGCAAAGCGTATGACCGAGTAACAAGGACAAGATTACTGGAAAGACTTGATCAGATGGGATGCGGCAGACACATGCTGAGCGCTATTGCCAGAATGTATTCATGCACCAAACAAAGGTTAGGCAGAGCGGAGATAAACGCTACGATAGGCGTGCGTCAAGGAGCACCCTCCAGCGGACTCTTGTTTGTGCTATACATCGACGAGATGGTACGCATGTTGAAACAGACCTGCCCACCTGACGACTACCTGGCCACGAACCATGCATTATTGTTCATGGATGACACGGCCATCCTAGCAACTAGCCTGGAGACATGCATCAGCAAACTACATTGATTAATACGTTTTTGTAAGAAAAGCGGAATAGTTATTAACAAGGAAAAAACTAAGTTTATGGTAATCAATGGAGACAAAAACATACATCACACCATAAAATTGCAAGATATAGAAATTCAAAGAGTTAAGGAATATAAATATCTGGAGGCGTGGTTTGTTGATTCATGTCAGATGAACGATGTGTTAAAAGAAGATACCTTTGCACGATATTTATAAATTATGCGAAGATGAAAGAACACCAGGATATAAATTTTTGACTGAATCATTAAAATGGGAGGAGCACGAGCCACTAGAGCCAATCAAGAATAACATCCAGGCAAGAGCAACACATATGACAAAATTCTCCACATACATAAACGAACTAAACACAGAAATGAAAGCACACTCGATATACACGGAAAAAATACATCGAAGACTAGAAGGCTTTCACTAGAGTACGACTAATATCGCACAACCTACGAATCGAGCGGGGCAGATGGAGCAGAACCCCAAGAAACGAAAGAACATGCGCTTGCGGAAAAAACGAAATACAGACTGAACAACATGTTTTGATACGTTGTGAACATACGGCCGAACACAGAAAGGAATATGGAAACAGATTAGACTTCAAAAGTATAGCCAATCTGTTTGAAAATTGTACCAGATATGAAGTGTTATGCGAATATACGAGTATATATGTGCCTAAATTTGATTAAGGAGGTAGAAATTTTAATGTGTTATGTTGTTATCGTGTTATGGTATTGTTATGTGATTTCTTTTTTTTTGATGTTATACATGTTATATGATTTTTGATATGCTGTACTCGAACTCGAGCCATATGTATTATTGTTGGACCTTGTGTCAATAAACTACTACTACTACTATGCCTGTGTGTATGTGTGCTTGTGTGTGTGTCACCTTCAGCAGCTGCTTGTTCAGCCTGTTGCTCGCGCAGTTTACGCACAGACCGCTGCTTCTCCTCCAGTCTGCAAACAAACACACACACACACACACACACACACACACACACACACACACACACACACACACACACACACACACACACACACACGAACGGCTCCAGTGAACGCCCAATTATATCTGTGCTCAACGATTGCAGCATACGTGAGACGAGCACTGAAGCACTGCTCGAGCTGGCAAGATACAAATTGTTCACCGTTGTAGCTGATGTTGCAGTCCAAAACGCCAGTCTGTCATTCTTCGGCAGCACAATACCTCAATATCTGAGGTATACATGAAGCCTCACCACAGCGGCTCAATCACATCTTGGTCATCTAATGGTCCAAAAAAAGTGCTAAGTGTGCAATAGCATATGTGAAATTTGTGAGGGCTTCGAGAAGAGCCACTACACCGGCAACACTTCAGACTTCAATTATGACCATTGAGAGCCGATTTAGACAAAATGGCTACCCTGACTATGTGATCAAAAGGAGCAATAACAAGGCCGTTAGAGATATGAGAGTAGGCAAGCAAACTGAAAGTAAGGAAGACAAATATTTCATCAAACTACCGTATCTGGGTGAGAGCAGTCGCCGACAATGTTATTCCCTCATCAAGAGAACAGGTCTCCAGGGGAAAATACGGTTGTGGTTCGACCCGGGTCGACCGCTGAAGCGGATTTTCGCTCCACCAAAAGAGCGTTACAGTTGCGCACCACAATGTGATACCTGTGCAACATCCATGAGTCCCGACAGAAAACTATGTTGGAGGAAAAATGTCATATATAAGATAGTGTGCACGGTATGTGGAAAAATCTACATTGGTGAGACCTCGCGACCAGTACGTGTACGGATCTTGGAACACTCCCACTATAAGCTGGGAGGTCCAATTATAAAGCATTTTATGGAAGAGCATAACAAAATGGAAGTATCGATAAAGTGGACAGTAATACACAGCGGAATATTAGACAATGCTACTAGAAGATATGCAGAGGCAGCATACATTCAAGAAAATGACTCCAGATGCATCATGAACGGCTGCAAAGTAATTGAACTCAATTGCAAATTCTGATTTAATGGTAATATTCATTGCATGTAATTGTCGATTGTTAGTTTTCTATTATTTACTTAAAAGTGTGTCAAAATCCTATACGCGTGTCTTAATGTATATATTCATTATATCTACTAAATATGTTGTGTTCTTGGCTAGTCTTTTTGATGTATTTTACAAAACAGTACTTGATAAAGCCTTGTTGAGGCGAAACGTCGTACAAATACAGAAATAATTGTGCCCGATAAAATATACTTTTTTCATCATATAACATTACCGGGTGCGTGAGTGCATCTTCTTTATGTGGAATATATATATATATATATATATATATATATATATATATATATATATATATATAGTGGACCATATATATATGGTATATAAACCAGATGCTGTGTGTGTGTGTGTCTGTCTGTCCCAACCTCCTTGGTCCATTTTCTGCCAGCTACTACTCGGTAACCACTTGGCGTACCCGCTAACAATTTATACCATCACGTTGGAAATTTTCTTGTCAACAGGATAGGCTAAATTTTAAATTAATAATTGAAAAAAAAAATTATAGCGCTGTAAATACAAAATGAGGCCTCGAAAATGCGAGAATTTAGGTCAATATTCTGACATCTACTCCTCTTAAACCAGAAATGGTACAGCTAAACAGACTATACCACTGCGTAGGGAATTTTGTGTTCTACAAGATAGGCTATATAAATTCATACCCAAAAATTAAACATAAAACATGTAAAATGGAAAAAATTCAATCTACATTCAAAATTTCATTTAAACTTCGGACGTCCGATTTTCTTTACTTTTTTCTCTATTTCTCAACAACTAATTATCACACATCTAAATAAATTATGCCATCATGCTAGAAATTTTGTTGTCTACAAAACGGTATAATATTTGATTTTCTAAAGTACACTGTAAACAAGTTACGGCGGTGTTAAGTCAAAATAACAACGTTAAAAAGACCGAATTATCACTGAAAAACGTGAATATTTTGTTCAATATTCTGCCATCTACTCCTCATAAACCAGCAATGGCACAGCTACACGAATTATACCACTGCGTAGAGAATTTCGTCTTCTACAAGATAGGCTATAATTCATACCCTAAAATTGCACCCAAAATGTGTAAAATTGGAAAAACTCTAATCTACGTCTAAAATTTTACTCGAACACCGGGCGACTAAAATTAATTATTTTGTCTCCCTATTTCTCAGTAACTATTTGTTACACATCAAAATAAATTATACCATCATGCTAGAAATTTTCTTTTCTACAACACGGTATAATTTTTAATTCTCCAAAGTGTACCTAAAGGAAGTTACGGTGGTGTAAAGTCAAAATGTCATGTTGTCAATTTGACAGCTATTATGCGTACTTGCGATTACACATGAATATACACTGATTTAATTTAACTGAAGCCCAATCACAGTTAATAATGCATCATATTTGCTCCAAACATGGATGGTGTGGTTTTATTGCGTACAGTTTAATTAATGCTACACTATACTGAATAGAAAGGCTATAATGTCCTCAATATTTACAATCGTTCCCCACGACGGGCGGGTAAAATGCTACTGGTAACAAAGCAAACTACTGAATTTAATTCACTGTGTCATTTACTTGGTTGAATTTCAAGTTGCATAAGCATATGGGTTGCAGCACCATGTAATGCCAACTATATGCATATACTGCTTTAGCTGAAACATTAACCTGGAATTATAGAGATGACAGAAAGCTTCATTGCTTGATAGTGTTACACTTCTGAATAACTACACTCGAAGGACGGGTTTAAATTTAAGGAGGACTGAGGGAAAACTTCGTCAATAATCAAAACAAGAATTTACAAATTTAGATTTGTCTATTGGATAAGGTTTTTGCATTTTTATTCATTTTAGTTTATTAATCGTTCCGCACGACGGGCGGGTTAAATATGAGGCTGTTCGAGGGAAAGTATTTTTCCACATCTAAAATAAAAACATTCATATTTAGACTTTTGGTTAAGACTTTTAGTGGGTTTACTTTTTATTTATAAAATTGTATTCGTTTTCCATTATTAATTCAATATTTATTACTTTATTAATTGTTCCGCACAACAAGCGGGTTTCAATGCTGGATGGTGATGTCAAGGTATAAATATATTTTGGAAACATTATGATGAAAAAGTGTAGTCATTTTTCATTGTTTCGTGTCTGAATTTTGAATTATTCCGCACGACGGGAAGGTTTATATGAAGCGGTTTCAGGGATCGTATTTTGTCAAAATAAATATAATGTGAAATAAATAATGACAATTATACCGCATTATGCAATAAATATGAATTTAACTATCTTACACTTTGGTTTCTATACTATATTGGCGTGTTGTGAGAAAAGTATTCGCGGGCCGCGTGTTTGAGACTCCTGGAATAGATAATCTCAGGCTTCATATTGCAAATTATGATCGAAACAGTTTATTTGTTGATTACAAGGAAATAAGTTAAATCGCCTCAGACTAGGCTGGGTGCGGTCAAGATTGGATGGTTGGGTTGGGTAGGTTTGACTCAGGTTATATTGGGTTTTAATGATAGCGGAAAATATATAAATTTTAGCAGTAAATATTATAGCGGTAAAAGTGAAACAGTACTTGAGCAAATGATGTTGGGGAATGATGTTAAATTAAAAATATAGTTTGGAAACATTCTGATGAAAAGGTTTCATCAGTTTTCGTTGTTTGTTTCGTGTTCTGAATTATTACGCACGACGGGCAGATTTATATATCAGGCGGGTTGAGGGATAATATTTGTCCAAATAAAAACACAAGTATTCACATTTAGACTTTTCTATTGGTTTAAATATTAATAGATCAAATTTTTGGCTTTTGAATTTGTATTCATTATATTTTATAAATTGAATATGAATTTATTTTATGAATTGTTCCGCACGATGGGCGGGTTTTTAAATAGAAATGGGTTATAAATTTTTTGGTTCATTTTTTTAAATGGTTCAATTAAAAAAAACGTTAATTTTTGTTAAATAAAAATGTTCGCGGGCAGCAACTATATACAATAGAACGTTCAATTTTACCTGTAGAATTTATCCATACACAAAACCAATGGATTTGACTTCAAGATCCAGAACGGATCGTGTTCGAGTTATGAATTATTCCGCACGACGGTCGGGTTTAAATATGACTAAGGCGGACTGAGGGGAAATATTTGGTCAAAATAAAAATAATTAAACTTAGAATTTTCAATCCATTAATATTTTATGATTGTACCCTATTTCTATATTGTGGCTTTTTTCAATATTGTTGTGGTTGAATTGTGTCATTGGACGACATAGATACAGAGCTAAAATGTCGTCTGTAGCGAGAAAAAAATGCAGATTTATTTAAACCAGCAATTAGCACAGAGCATGAAATAAAATAGTCTCGATCAAATCGACAATGCAGCCACAATAATTCACTCTCAATACATCCACAACAGTGTGCGTCACTAAACACTAAACAAAACTAACTTCAATAAACTAAACACAAAAAGTCACTGAACTAAACGTCCTGTTTTCCCCGTTTTCTGTGCAATTTCTGCTCCGTTTTAAACTGCTACGTCATCATCACAACAGCCAATCAAAGCCCAGCAAGGCGAAACAACCACAACAAAAAGCAAAGCAACAAAAACAAGCACACCAACAACAAAAAAACTAACATTGATCGTCAAGCCAAAACATCACATTATAAAGTTTGAATTCACATTACAATTGTACATACAGGCTCCACTACTCTACGCAACAAAAAACTGTTTTTTGTGCGTTTTGCAATGGGGCGTTTCCGTGCAAGCTCGCTGTGATTTGTGCAGCGCAGTGTGTGCTGAGACGCCCACTGTATTCATGGTTGTTTACTGTAGCTTTTGGAACTTGTGTGTGTGTATGTGTGTGTGTGTGTGTGTGCGTGTGTGTGTGTGTGTGTGTGTGTGTGTGTGTTTCTTGTATGCACACACACCACACAACAGACAATATGTGTCATAACTTATTCTTTCTTATAATGTTTTATCACACCTTGTCAATTTCCTCCGGCATTCAAATCAGCTTTTAAATCCGTCACAGACTTACCTCGAAAGTGGGCTCACCAATAATGCTACTGAGAAATCTCTCACAAGCTAAAATTTAAGCTCGTCCGTCGTGCGGAACACTTCATAAAATAATACTCATATTCAATTCATAAAATAAAAAGGAATGCAAATAAAACAGAATATGTGAACCCATAAAAAGTCTAACCCATAAACCAATAGAAAAGTCTAAATGTGAATATTTTCATTTATATTTTCACAAAATATTTTCCCTCAAATAGCCTCAAATAGACCCAAAGAGCCTTCTCATAGTTAGCCCGTACGCAATAAAATCACACCAACAATTCTTGGAGCTAATACTCACACACAGGTAGAGTAAAAATTTACAAATTTAGATTTTGCTATTGGTTAAGATTTTGACTGTAATTATTCATTTTATTAATCTTAATCGTTCCGCACGACGGGCGGGTTTAAATATGAGGCCGTTCGAGGTAAAATATTTTGCCACATCTAAAATAAAAACATTCATATTTAGACTTTTCTATTGGTTAATACCTTTGTTTACTATTGGTTAATTTGTATTCGTTTTCTCTTATGAATTGAATACAAATTTAATAATATGAACTGTTCCGCACGACGGGCGGGTTTTATATATTATATACTGGTATATATTTATATAATATACATTTACGGGTTATATATATTCTGTCCTTCCATCAATCTAACTAGTCATCTTTCATTTAGCCTCCACACGTCATTGTATCCCTCATTAGTTTAATATGACACATAACACACTCTAACACTGTAATTGTCGTCGTCGCCACTCAGCCATCCAACAGACAGGCAGGGAGGCAGGCAGACATACCTGAGTTTTTCGTTGTTAGCGCTGTCCCAGTCGCCAGTTTCCATGAGCCGCTGGTCGGGTCGCAGACGACAGTCGGTGGGACACACGCCCGGCTCCGGCTCGTTCAGCTGCACCGCCAGCCGGGTGAAATTGTACACACGGTCGGCGTTCTCACTACCAAACATACACTCATTATATTACTCTATATTAAGAAATGTATCAGATGACATATTTCACCCTAGAATTAAGATATTTACACCCGTTGGCCTCTGAAACGCTCACACGCAAACACAGACCACACATACACACACACAAACAAAGCAATCACATACAAAATACCTTGACACATACGCAAACATACACAGATAAACGATGCCAGACATATACATGCCAACATAAACGATAAACGATAAACCAACATAAACAGACAACATAAACAGATAAACGATGCCACGAAGGGAAGATTATATAGGGAAGATGTAGTTACTCCTCATATAGGGAAGATTTTTGCCTTACCAAAAAGTCTCGACGAATTATCCACGTTGAGCTACAAGTGGTGAATGCCCTTCAACGTTGAAGTATTATATATTGAGATGCGGAAAGAGAAAAAGCAGACCTTTACATAAATATATGCTGAGCGGTAAACAATGACAAGAAATCGACAAAGAAAAGGACCTAGGCGTTATCGTCAATAAACAGTTATCGCCTAAAAACCACGTGGCAAACCTTGACAAGAAGGACAACAATACAATGACGAACATCAAGGCGGCGCTGACATATATTGACGAGGAAATGATAAAAAACTATTGTGGTTGTGTCCACAATCCGGCCAACGTTGGAGTACGCAGCTGCCTTCTGGAGTCCGCACTTGCAAACACATAATCTGTGGTGTGTGCCATTAAATGCCTATTGCACTACGTCGTTAGGTTACATTTTTTGCTTTGAGGTTACTTTTCCATTCTGAGGTTAATTTGGCCATATTTTTGTCATTTTGCCACTTGATCACGGGTTTTGGTAACTTTTTTCCAGGCATAGAAAGTGTAGAAATTAGAATAAGAAGGAAAATTGGACGATATATAAGCTCTGAAGATGAAAACATGCCATTTGTTTGGCTGTGAAAACTTTTCATTTGCTTGCTTACACATAAATATTGCTTACTAAGCTTAATTTTGCTTGCTATTCATTGCCAACTTGTTTGCTATTGCAATTATATTCTTTTCTGTGGTACTGGTGTATTTACTATTTCTTGTATTGTTAAATGTTCAATTTATCGCTTCCAATTGTTTGTGTGTTCATATTTGTTTCAGTTGTATGTATGGATTTGCTGCGTGTATGCTGGTTGCCATAGCAACCAGCAATCAACAATGTGGCGAGATGAGCGAGTTTAGTTGGCTGAAGTAAGGGAGTGGAGTGTGGAGTATGGAATGATTGTCGCTGTAATTTGTTGTATTAGGAGATAGTTGTCATTATTCATTGTGCATTTTTATATTAAATATAGCGAAAACTGAACAAAAGGATTTCAAGCTATTTCGGCCATGAGCGGCAACATGAACGACAGTTCAGTGATGTGGTGCAGTGTTTTGACGAAACTGGTGACGTCGCACAATGGCTAGGAAAAATCAAGATGGTGGCCGACTTGAAAGGCATCGATGATGTTGAGAAAATAATTCCTCTATTTCTCGAGGGTCCCGCATACGCTGTTTATTCGGAATTGGGCGATGCTGAAGAGAGAAACCGTGAACAGATCGAGGCGGCTTTGTTGTCGGCATTTGCCATAAACAGTTTCCAAGCATATGAAGAGCTGAAAATGCGGGTATGGAAAGATGAGCCGGTCGACGTGTATCTAACGGATCTTCGCCGTCTGGCACGACTTGCTGGCATCGAATAAGACGTATTGTTGCTGAGGGCCTTTGTGACTGGTTCACCGGCTGTTATATCGCGTGAGCCGCGTGCTATGACAAGAATTGAATGTTTACCATTGTCTGATGTATTGCAACGAGCTCGCAGTCTTATGGCAGAGCTACATGGTCCTTCAACTGCAGCTGTGGCCTCTGGCAGTAAAGCAACCAGACAACGAGAAAACCCCAGTCAGTCCGTGCGCTGTTTCCGATGTGGTGGACCACACATGATGAGATTCTGCAGGCTGAAACCGAATATCAGTTGCTGGTTATGTCAGAAAGAAGGTCATATGGCCAGGATGTGTCCCAATGCTCCGGAAAACGCGAGTGGAGGAGTTTCTGCGCCGGAAGTTCCTCCGAGTCATCTATAAAGGCGCTACCTATAATTGTTGGTGCAGAAAATAGAAAGCCAGTTCGAGTATTATTGGATACTGGGTGCACAAAAGTCGGTCGTTGGGTGTTGGGTTGTGCCAAAGTATCATGTGAGAGCAGGAGTGATATATGGCGTTGACGGGAAAATGGTGACTACTCTAGGAAGCACAAGAATTTCGTTGGACATTCGAGGAAGGAACGTTAAACTAGAGTGCACCGTTATGGGTAGATTAATTCCTGGTGTGGATGTGATTGCCGGTATGGATTTTGTCACGATTACTGGGGGATTTAGATGGATAAATGAGAAAATCGTGTTTGAAGAAGTGATGAATAATGAGTCTGTGGTGCCGACGTCGAACATTCATAGGTTGTGCAGTGTGCTACGGGAGAGAAGAAAATATTAAGACCGGCGAGTCATTCACGAGGTCGCATTAAGATAAACGACAGCGATTTTTCTGCTGAATTTGATGGGATTTCATGGGTGGTCAAGTGGTTTTGGAAGAACAATCAACCTGCTGTGACTAAGAATCAGATTGCCTACTATGATACCGCTAGATCGGAACAGGTGACGGCGAGAATGGAAAATGAAACATGTTCATGGATTGAGAAAGGCTGGTTGAAAAGATGTGAGAATCAGCGTGACAAGAAAGGGATAATTCCATTGATGGCCGTCGTACACGAAAATAAAGACAAAGTGAGACCAGTAATGGATTTTCGTGAGCTCAACAAATCGGTAGAGAGCAATTCTGGTGTTGACGTTGCAGTTTGTCCCGAAACTCTCCGACATTGGCGACGAATGTCTGATAATCTCAAGATTGTTGATCTCCAGTCGGCATATTTACAAGTGAGAGTAGATGAGAGTTTATGGCCATACCAGCGCGTGATGTTTCGAGGAGTTTTCTATTACCTTACAAGACTTGGCTTCGGTCTATCAAGTGCGCCAAAAATAAACCCAAGATTGTGAAGGTGTTAGAACAGGACGAAAGGGTGAAGGAGGCTACAGACTGCTATATTGATGACGTCATCGTAGATGAGAACTTTATTTCAGCTGAGTGTTGTCGAACATCTTTCTCGATTTGGGCTGGTGGCGAAACCGCCAGAAGAGCTGAATGGTGGTCGCGTATTGGGGTCAGCGCAGAAAAATAACGATAAAGGAGAGCTTTGATTCGGTAGAGGCAACAAGCTTCCTCAAGTTGCTGATGTGAATGGTTATTTGAGTCGACGGGAGTTATTTGCGATTTGTGGGAAGATTGTTGGCCACTATCCTGTGTGTGGGTGGGCCAGAGTGGCTTGCAGTTTTATTAAGAGAGCATGTGAGGGTTGCAGATGGGATGATGAAATTGGAAGTACGGCTGTGAACATGTTGAAAGAATTGCTTAATAGGGTTGAAACAGACGATCCAGTGAAGGGAAAATTTTCCGTTTCATCCACCAGTGAAGGTCGTTTATGGTGCGATGCGAGCAGCTTGGCTGTGGGTGTTGTCTCAGAAATCGGAGACTACAGAGTGGATGATGCGGCATGGCTCCGAAAGGGTGACGATTGTCAACATATTAACTTAGCTGAACTGGATGCGGTACTAAAGGGCTTAAATCTTGCTTTGAAGTGGAGCCTGAAGAAGATTGAAATTATGACTGATTCTGTGACTGTTATGAGGTGGGTGAAGTCAACGCTGGAGGGCGATCAAAGAATAAAGGTTACTGGAATGTCGGAAATCTTAGTGAAAAGAAGACTCTCCATTTTTAAAGATTTAGTCGCGGAATTGAATTTGGTGGTTACTGTTTCTTTTGTTCCTTCTAGTTTAAACAAGGCCGATGCGATGACCATAGTCGGAAGAAGGCGGTTAACGAGTAAAAGTAGAGCGAAGAAAACGGAACCTGGAAAGTTAAATAGTGGATTATGTGTTGTATCTGTTGATGTTCTTCATCAAGATCACCATTTCGGTGTCAATAGGACCTTACAGCTAGCAAGATTAGTGAGGAATGATGTGACTAAAGATGATGTCGAGTGATGTGTGAGAAATTGTGTCCAATGTCGTATGGTAGATCCTGCGCCCGCACGACACGAGACTGCAAATCTGAATGTTGACAAGAACTGGTTGCGATTGTCAGTGGATACCACTCATTATCAGGGTCGATGCTACTTAACTGTGGTTGACTGTGGTCCTAGTCGCTTCGCAATCTGGAGACAAGTCGGCTCAGAGAACTCGAAAGACGTTGTAGACAACCTGGAGCAGATATTCACAGAAAGAGGACCCCCGTCAGAAATTTTGATTGATAACAGCAGGAAGTTCAGATCCAGTCAACACGAGAATTTATGTCGGAAATGGAATGTTCGACGACGATTTCGTGCCGCTTATCGACCGTCGGGGAACGGCATTGTTGAACGGAACCACCGGACGATTAAGCGTGCTGCAGCAAGAACGGGAGGGTCACCATTAGATGCGGTGTTTTACTATAATTTAGCCGTGCATGACACTGGAAACCTGAGTATTTCACCGAGTTCATCTATTTACAATTATCAATGGAGGCATCCCCGATCTGAGCCGAAACTACTGGAAACTGACACCGCGTGTAGATATAGGGTTGGACAAAAAGTACTAGTTAAGCCTCCCAATGCTAGATGTACGTCTGAATGGATGCAAGGAAGAATTCCAGGTATAATATCCGCTAACAATGTAGAAGTCGACGGGATGCCACGACATATTCTAGATGTGCGTGCTGATGGCGAAAGTGATGTAACCTGTCGCGACACAATTGACAGAGATGCACAGGCAGCGAGTAATACAGAAGCAAGATGGCACAGACTTTTAGATGATAGTGACGTGGATGATGCTTCTGTTGATGAGAGCGATGTTTCTGAAGTTGGTGTAGATGTCAATCCACGCAGATCGGCCAGAACAAGGAGACCGCCAAGATGGTTACAGGAATATGCATATTGATTTTGAGATCAGGAGGGCGTGTATTTACTATTTCTTGTATTGTTAACTGTTCAATTTATCGCTTCCAATTGTTTGTGCGTTCATATTTGTTTCAGTTGTATGTATGGATTTGCTGCGTGTATGCTGGTTGACATAGCAACCAGCAATCAACAATGTCGCGAGATGAGCGAGTTTAGTTGGCTGAAGTAAGGGAGTGGAGTGTGGAGTATGGAATGATTGTCGTTGTAATTTGTTGTATTAGGAGATAGTTGTCATTATTCATTGTGCATTTTTATATTAAATATAGCGAAAACTGAACAAAAGGATTTCAAATGGCTAATGTGTATGCTTTTGGATTAGCTGGATTGCTTCTCTTCATATCAAGAAATTCACATGAGCCAGAGTACATGTTTGGAGCGTGGGATAGTACAAAGTCTGACCTCTTTATACTCCATACTGCACACTATTGTATTGAGATGCTTTTTGGTGTTTTGTTGTAGAAATGTCACCAAAACCTAGGAGGGGAAAATAGATTTGTGGGCATTAACAAGAATGTAGCTTTTGCGAAGGAGCTAGCTTTTCTTTTTACTAAAAATAAGGTTACTTTTTTCTATTTTTAGTTAACTTTTTTGATAGCCCTAGTGATTTCTTATGACATCATGCACCGTGTGAGACATAAAGAGCTGATTGTGCCAAATTGTGGGTGGTGTGTGGCGGTGTTTTGTTAATCTGCGGCGAGCCTGGCAAGTGCCGCTGCTCGTGTATATTATTGTATGCTATAATATATATTCGTTTTTGGTAGTGTTATTGGTTGCAAGCGCAATGAAAACCAATCATTTGCTAGAAGTGATGTGAACAAGTGATGTCCCGCCCGACGTGATTGGAGATAAAACCACACCAATAACATACTACAAGCTTTCCAAACAGGGGGCACCAATATAGAGGAACAAATTATCAAATACAATTGTGAAGTAGACCACAACACAATGATTAAACAGAAGTACAGTAATAGCCATCTTATCCGGCACCTTCAAGTAACCGGCACATTTCCCCGAGTTGGTACTCTGGGATTTGATGTACACCATTGAAACCACTAAGTTGGAAAATATGTTGAAAACCACTGGCTAATCAAAGCTCACTGTCTGATGAATACACTACTGGGTTGAACAACGCTGAAATTCAGGTGAACACACGTCCACACGTTTTTCTGATGCGGTATTGAGGAGTGAACATATTGACCATACCTTTAGCCCCACTCACAGGTCTTTGTACGGCTCTGAATATTTACTTGCACGAGCTGCGAAACACAGACTGGCGTGGAACCTAGTGGTTCAGGGGACTATGTGCGGACTGACCTGTCTTAAGATAAGTCTTGGTATTGCTCAATAGATATTGTTATTGTCAGAGAAGCTACTTTGTAGAAGTATGTCAGGGAAAGGATATAGGCAAAGTCAAAAGAAAGGCGAGAAAGTTGATATAAATGTAGAAAGAAATGCTGCAAGAATTGATGAGATGCAAGAAGAAATTGGTCAATTGAGAGAAAAGATCGACTCGTTGATGATGATAGAGCCAGAGATGGAATGCGTTCGAACGGAGAACAAGAAAATTATGAACGAAAACAAAATGTTGAAGGAGCAGCTCTCTCTGCTGAAGAATGAGAATGCGAAGCTCTGGAAGAGAATGAGCTCCACTGAAGAGAAAGATATGGAACACTCGGAAGATTTGAATAGAATAAAAAAGGAGCAAACAGGATGGAAAAAATCTTATGAGGAAAAAGTAGAAGACTTTAAAAAGATAATGCAAGAACAGAAATAAATGAAAAAGGCAGAAATGGAAAGAACCTGTGTTCAGGTTCTTAATAAAAAGACAAAATTGGTGAAAGATATTGTGGAAAGAGACAGAAATGTCGTTGTATTCGGCATTGAAGAAGAGGTTGTGGCACCCAAAGCTGAAAGAGAAGAAAAGGAAAAGAATAAAGTGAAGCAGCTACTCACTGTAGTAGATGAGCAGGAGAGAGAAGTGGAAAACGATATAGGATGTACACAGAATCGGTAGATTTCAAGCAGGAAAATCTAGACCGATTAGAATAAAGTACAGATCGAAAACTGTAGCTGATGAAGTGTTGAGAAATACATGGAGACTAAGGGACAAGACGGAATACCAAAATGTGTGGATCAAGCCTGATTTAAACTGGAATGAGAGGGAAGTGCTAAAAGAAAAAGTAAAAGACGAGAGAAAAAACGATCAAAGAACGGAGGGAGAAAAACAGAAATTCCAGTGGAGAATAATGGAAGGAAGAGTGAAAAATGGTACCACAAGTGATTCGAACCTCAGAAACAGTTGAGGTAAGGGAGAACAAAGAAATTGGTTGTAAAATACAGTGCTAATGTACACAAATATTGATGGTTTATTGTCATGTACGAATGAATTAAGTGACTATTTGATGAAAGAATCGCCAAGCGTAATTGCAATCACTGAAACAAAACTGGTTAAGAGTGTGGATATACATGGATTGATTGACGAGAGGTACAATATATTCAGGAGGATCATAGACACACGACCTCGAGTAGAAAATTAATTGGTTTGAATAATATATCTATTACCTCATGCTGCTTCACAACGAATTTAAATGCTCTAATAATTATAACTTCTGTATAGGAGCGATTTACATGATTACTTGGCAATCATGTGCCAAGAGCCATTCTAATTTTATTGCTAGAATATTTACTGCTAGCAAAATATCATACCTCGCTATCATTTAAACCCACTCTCTATAGATACATTTAAGCCCGTCTTGCGGAACAGTTCATAAAATATAATTAATATTCAATTCTTTAAAAAAATTAGTGCAAATAGAAAAAATAAAAACAAACCCTTAGGAAAGTTTTAGCCAATATAAAAATATAAATGTGAAATTTACGTTCAATTTAGAAAACATGTTTCTCCACAACCCGCCTCATATTTAAAGCTACCAGTCGTGCGGAATAATTTAGAACTCAAACACGAAACAAACACAAAGAAAATTTATGAAAAACGACCAATAGAAAAAGTCAAATTTGTAAATTCATGTTCAAATAATTGACGAAGTTTTTTCCCTCAACACTGCTCAAATTCACACCCGTTTTTCGTGTGTAGTAATTCAGAAGTGTAACACTATCAAAACAATGAAACTTTCTGTCATCTCTATAATTCCAGATTAATGTTTCCGCAAAACAGCATATGCATATAGTTGGCATTGCATGATATTACAACCCATATCCTTATGCAACTTAAGCGTATGCAACTCGAAATTAAACCAATTAAATCACACAGTAAATTTCAGTAGTTAACTTTGTTCCAAGTAGCATTTTACCCGCCCGTCGTGCGGAACATTTGATATGTAAATATTGAGGACAATAAAGACTTTCTATTCAGTATAGTGTAGCATTAATTAAACTGTACGCAATAAAACCACACCATCCATGCTTGGAGATAATATGATGCATTCTTAATTGTGATTGGGCTTCAGTGAAATTTAATCAGTGTATATTCCTGTGTAATCGCAAGTGCGCATAATAGCTGTCAAATTGGCAATATGTCCTTTTGACTTTACACCGCCGTAACTTCCTTCAGATACCCTTTGGAAAATTACAAATTATACCGTATTGTAGAAAACAAGATTTCTAGCACGATGGTATATTTTATTTTTATGTATAACAAATAGTTACTGAGAAATAGTAGAAAAACTAATAAATTTTAGTCGCCCGGTGTTCAAGTGTAATTTTGGATGTATTTGGGAATTTTGCCAATTTTACACGTTTTTTGTATCATTTGTGGGTATAAATTATAACTTTTCTTGTAGAACACAAAATTATCTACACAATAGTATAATTTTTATAGCTGTACCATTGCTGGTTTATGAGGAATAGGTAGCGAAATACTGACCAAAATATTCACGTTTTTGTGCTAATTTTGCCTTTTTGACTTTGTCATTTACACTTCACACCGCCGTTACTTTTTTAATACACTTTGGAAAATTAAAAATTATACCGTGTTGTAGAAAACAAAATTCCCAGCATGATGGTATTATTTAGTTAGATGTGTGATGATTAGTTTTTGAGAAATAGAGAAAAAAGTATAGAAAATCGGACGCGTGGAGTTTAAATATAATTTTGAATGTAAATTGATTTTTTTTCCATTTTACATATTTTATATTCAATTTGTGGGTATGAATTATAGTTTGATGAGTAGAACAGACAATTTTCTACACAGTGGTATAATTTGTATAGTTGTACCATTGCTGGTTTAGGAGGAGTAGTCTACAGAAAAATTCAGTAGCTTCCTTTGTTCCAAGTAACATTTTACCCGCCCGTCGTGCGGAACATTTGATGTGTAAATATTGAGGACAATAAAGACTTTCTATTCAGTATAGTGTAGCATTAATTAAACTGTACGCAATAAAACCACACCATCCATGCTTGGAGCTAATATGATGCATTGTTAATTGTGATTGGGCTTCAGTGAAATTTAATGGGTGTATATTCCTGTGTAATCGCAAGTGCGCATAATAACTGTCAAATTGGCAATATGTCCTTTTGACTTTACACCGCGTAACTTCCTTCAGATACACTTTGGAAAATTAAAAATTATACTGCATTGTAGAAAAAAAAATTCCAGCACGATGAAATAATTTATTTTTATGCGTAATAAATAGTTACTGAGAAATAGTAGAAAAATGAATTAATTTTAGTCGAACTGTGTTCAAGTGTAATTTTGGATGTATTTGAGAATTTTGCCAATTTACACGATTATTGTATCATTTGTGGGTATAAATTATAGCTTATCTTGTAAAACACAAAATTATCTACACAGTAGTATATTCCTGTGTAATCGCAAGTGCGCATAATAGCTGTCAAATTGGCAATATGTCCTTTTGACTTTACACCGCCGTAACTTCCTTCAGATACCCTTTGGAAAATTACAAATTATACCGTATTGTAGAAAACAAGATTTCTAGCACGATGGTATATTTTATTTTTATGTATAACAAATAGTTACTGAGAAATAGTAGAAAAATTAATAAATTTTAGTCGCCCGGTGTTCAAGTGTAATTTTGGATGTATTTGGGAATTTTGCCAATTTTACACGTTTTTTGTATCATTTGTGGGTATAAATTATAACTTTTCTTGTAGAACACAAAATTATCTACACAATAGTATAATTTTTATAGCTGTACCATTGCTGGTTTATGAGGAATAGATAGCGGAATATTGACCAAAATATCAACGTTTTTGTGTGCTAATTTTGCCTTTTTGACTTTGTCATTTACACTTCACACCGCCGTAACATTTTTTAAATACACTTTGGAAAATTAAAAATTATACCGTGTTGTAGCAAGCAAAATTCCCAGCATGATGGTATTATTTATTTAGATGTGTGATAATTAGTTTTTGAGAAATAGAGAAAAAAGTATAGAAAATCGGACGCGTGGAGTTTAAATAAAATTTTGAATGTAGATTGAATTTTTTTCAATTTTACATGTTTTATATTCATTTTTGGGTATAAATTATAGTTTGTTGAGTAGAACAGAAAATTCTCTACACAGTGGTATAATTTTTATAGTTGTACCATTGCTGGTTTAGGCAGAGTAGTCTTCAGAAAATTGACCAAAATTTTCGCATTTTTCAGGGTTCATTTTGTCTTTTCACCGCTATAACTTTTTGGTTTTATTTTTAAAATTAAAAATTTAACCTACAGTGTAGACAAGAAAATTTCCAACATGATGGTATACATTTTTAGCGGGTACGCCAAGTGATGGCCGAGTAGCAGCTCATAGAAAATGGACCAAGGAGGGTGGGACACACACACAGACACACACACACACACACACACACACAGAGGATCTCTTTTATATATATAGATAGATAAAAGGGGTGTATCGTAAAGTTCTGATTATCACCCGGAAGTTATTTAGCTATGTCGATGAAATTTTGTCAGTGTAATCACTGGTCCTCATGTGCATGATGGTGCCAAAATGTTCTCTTATATTTGCTTATTATTTTTCCGGTGGCGCTAGATGTCATTAACCTGCATGATGGATAAGACTGAGGCTCGCAGCGTGATTAAGTTCCTGCATTTGAAGGGTTACAGTGTCCGGCAAATCCACGATGAAATGAAGGCTGTCTATGGTGATGATTGCCCGTCATATGACACTGTTGTGATGTGGAGATTGCACCCCACTAAAGATATCTCACTCCGACACGTTCTATTGCTGAGAGCCGCAGACACAGCAGTTGATCAGACACGGGTAAATATGAACCAATACAAGCTTAGCGCAAACCAGTCTCACACGAATTAGTCTTCAGAATATATGGGTGCACCTTAAATAGTTTCAATACATGCACCACACAAGTATAAATACAGAAACACACGCACACACATCCCTGTACAAACATACACAATATGGATCTTAGGCGGCATACAAGCATACAGCCACACCCGCACACACTCTTGAACTTGATATAGTTTGAGCGCACACAGACATACATACAGATCCAGTTCCACTTGACAATGAATGTATAATGACTGGAGGCAACACACACACACGCATAAAGATACATGCAGACCATCTTGAAGGACACAAGGAATGGCACACGAACATACCAAATACATACACTCACAATTTGTCATCGCGTACATTCTCACTGCCCACAACACGTAGACAAGAATCAGCTGATTGCTGGCACCACAGTGAGATAGAAAGGGAATTTCCACACTGGCCACATGTCCCTCACAGACGAGCCAAGAACTGGACGACCATCACTCACGATCAGTGCGGCCACAGTGAAGAAAGTGGAGGATCTTATCCTGGAAGACCGACGAGTAACCATCCACGTGATCACACATGAGACTGGTCTCAGTTACGGCAGTGTGTGGAAAATTATTCACGGCGAACTGCACATGTCTAAGGTGTCAGCACGCTGGGTTCCGCGCTTACTAACTCCTCTCCAAAGGCAAACACGGCGTGACCTGTCGAGGCAGATGTTGACTCTTTTGGAGCAGGATGAAGAGGATTTTTTCGGTCGTCTGGTAACTATGGACGAAAGTTGGATATATCTGTATGATCCAGAGACCAAAGAGATGAGCAAGGAGTGGAAGCACACCACATCCCCTCCCTCGAAGAAGGCTAAGGTGCAGAAGTCCACAGGGAAGGTCATGCTGTCGATGCTGTCGATTTTTTTGGTCATGCTGTCGATTTTTTGGGACTGAAGTGGATCCTAACAGTCATCCTAACAGAGTACCTTGCAAAGGGCCAGACCATCACTAGCGCATACTACTGCAAACTTCTGAACAAGTTGCAAGATGCTCTAAAGAAGAAACGCCGCGGTATGCTCACCAAAGGAGTCCGTCTCCTTGCCGACAATGCACCCGCTCACTCATCTCAAGCTGCGGTTGAGGAAGCAAGGCGATGTGGCTATGAAATCTTGCCGCATCCGCCCTATACTCCCGATTTCGCACCAAGCGACTTTTTCTTGTTTCCAGAGATCAAAAATCCACTGAGGGGTCGCCGATTTGATGACACAGATGACGTCATTCAAGAGGTGGAACAATGGTTTTCAACGCAATCTGAGGACTTCTACAACGGCGGCCTGCGGAAGGTCAAAAAACGATGGGAGAGATGTGTGACTCTGGACGGTGGCTATGTAGAGAAGTCTTAAGAACCATAAATAAAAATGAAGTTTCTGACTCGTTTACTTCATGGTCATAATTGAAACTTTACGATACCCCCTCTATTTATGAAACTTTACGATATACTGACACTGACGCACACGCTGATACACACTGGCATACACAATGAGGGTTTGGTGATACACACTGACACGCAATCTCATTGTTATGCATTGACACAAACTAATAAACACTGACATATATATATATATAGATATATGTATGTGTCAGTGTTAGTGTGCGGAGACTGACGGTAGTTTATTGACGCGCCAGATAACACGGGGTGCCGCAGTCTCAATGACCGGCTTGCTGCTGCCAGACTGTTTCACAGCGCCGCTTGGCTCCAGCACGCGACAACACTCCATCTGAGCGTCCCACGTGCCCATCAGCACCCAGCGCACCGTGCCCGCACTGTCGCTCACACAACCCGTCACCTGACGGACACACACACACACACACACACATACACACACTCTACCTCTCTGTATATCTCTCCTCAGCTGTATGACCAGAACATGTACGATATAGCAAGAATGCTTCGCAGTTTAAACGCGTACACACGTTCTTAGTGCATAACAAAATGTACATGTGTGTATGCAGGCACCCTTCTGAGCACGTCTCGCGAGAAATAGCTGTAGGGCACGTATTTGAGGTTGCATTTGTCGCCGGTCTTGTGATTGACAATCTCCATATCACCGTGCTGATCGACCCATAGTCGGCCAACAATAATATTGTGCACCGACGTGGTCACCTTGCGCCACGTGTAGTGGTTGCCTAGCAACGCAAAGACACACGCACACACACATATATATACCCATGCGCCAACATATGTCTAAATGTTGCTAGAGTCTAGCTCCCAGTTTCGACAATTCGAGTTATTTTGCCTAGAGAATGGGTGATATCACACAGACAGACAGACAGACAAACAGACATAAGAAGTATTACCCGAGCTGTGGAAGTGCAGGTGCGCCACCCCCATCGGAATGATTTGCAAGTATTTGCCGCGAAATTTGGACGACATGGTGAACTCCTGATAGCACTCCCAGCCACGCCCCTCGCAAAACTGAGCCAACATCGGCGGATGGTGCGACACCTAGCCGACACAATTACAACTTGCAGTTGACAGAATCAATAGAAACACTGTACATTAAATACAAATCATATAATAAAACAGCGGTTCTTAACCGAGGGTGCGATAATAGTTCTGAAGCGAAGCGAGGATTCCTGTGAGAATTGAAGCAAAATATGTTCTACACATGCTAAATATACTTCCCTAAACATTATTTCTTACAGAAACTTTGAGCTGTATGGATAAATAGCAAATAAACTTTTGTTATTATGTCGTTTGCATTTATATGTCTATCATAGTCATCATAATCCAGGGGTGCGAGAACTGACCTCTTATGTGAAAAGAGTCGCATCAACTGATAAATTGATCGCATAAACGTGAAATCAACAGATAAGCATGTGAAACCGCTAACTGAGCAATACATGCAAACGCAAATCGCCAAACAAATCACAATCTTCACAATGTAATTGAAAATTCACACACACGGCACTCCAGAGATACACAAAACATGTGTAAATAATCACCATGACAACCAAGCACTGGCACCCTCATGAAAACTCACGCACAATAGCTTAGCAATGCCACCACCAGGGGTCGCTTGTGTCAGGGCGCACCAAGCAAACAAGCCGCCGATACCGAACCTGCCAGTCCAGCGAACAATAGGTGCGAGTGAGCGGCTGGCGGTGCCAACGAGCGCGTGCAAATGTGCGCATACTAGTCTCATGCATCGCGAGTCATTAGCGGCTATCAGGCAGACACTACGCGCGCTAACTGTGTGATCAGCTTGTGCATGTGTTGTGTCGACAAGTCAAATCAACCACCACAACAACCAGGAATCGGCAAGAATGAAAGACCGACTGATTTTAGTCATTTTGGTGAGTCATCACACACACACACATACATCCACAAAAAACTATTTGTCATGTGCTTATGAAAAAATAATTTGAAAATGTGCTCATACATCAGACAATTACGTGAAGTTCTAAGAAACTCGTCGAATCATGAATCACAGTATATGATCATATGATACTCAATAACATGAAACGTCACATGTCACGAATAAGAGAAGACAAAACGAGAAGAGGTGCCCAAAGAAACGAGACATGATCTATTGATTATTGAAAAGGACCAGAGATAGACCAGTGAGACTTGAGATATATTGAACCATATGACTGTATTCAACTCCTTTTCGGTAAGATCGATAAAAATATATTATGTTTGTATCAAATCGTATACAATGCTGTGACCATAGTATATTCTGTCGATAAAGAACCCAATTCTGTTCACGGATCTCATTGATATATTAAATCAACCTGTCTACAACCTACAACCTGTCTACAACCTGTCTACGCCTACAACCTGTCTTTAGAATTAACGCTTGATGCTTCCAACAACAAAACACTATCGCTTTTCCAATGGTATATCCACCCACGGTAAACATCTGGAAATGTTCCACATTGCTGGCACATTGCTGTTGCCTAACAAAAAGGTCGTCACAATGTTGATTCTCAATGAAAACCACGCGGTAAGAATATGGACAACAAGACCACGCACACAGATGGGCAGATAATAAAAGACCATGTCTGTGTACGGACACCGCACAAAGCCAGTTTCTACAAACGATTACAACACTCCCACACACACGCACAGTATACTTTCAATACACCACCGATGTTGCCGACCGACAAACACACAGACAATGCACACAATACAGCTATGGACACGGAACAATTAACGCGACGGTCACCCGTTTTCACCCGACCGCAGACGAAAACGTCGACAGACAGACCAACAAATAGGCCGACAGCCAGACAGACACACACAAAAATAGCTACAGGCGGCAGTAAAACACAATGAAAAATATATCATACACACCAGCAGTCAGTAACATGTTAATCCTCAACACTACAGGGCAACCAGAAAAACGTAAAAATTTGGGACATGTTCATTACGTCCATCATAGAGACCGCCGGAATTAATCGAGCCCACTATCCGTCCAGATTCGGACGCAACTGACTAACTCCTCCCCCTCCCAAACAATCACGAACAACAGCACAGACCGCTGTGTGACATTTAACAATACAAATAAGAATATAGAAAACAGTGAGAAAGAAGCGAAACACGGGTTATGATACGGATTCAGTAGAATCGGAGTCCAACAGGTGACAGAGCGTGGCAAATGCAATCACGTGGAAACCGTCAATTTTGAATAGACAAAGCAAATACACACGTACGCACTCGAATACGGGCACAAAAGACGATACACATCGGTATCAAAAGACGATCACCGAAACGCGACGGGCACAGTAATGACACACTCCTATTCAACACCGTCAATCTGTGTGTGCGCGCAAATGCGACTTCAAATATCGTCGTGCGAGTGCACGAGCGCGTGTGCGCTGTAAAAAAAACCAGGACAGATTACCGTCTGCAGTGGACAGTGTTACACATCCACGATTATGTTACGCTTTCTCGCCAACAAACACACACACATACACGTGTGCGCGCGCGAAGTTCAACAAAACAACACGTAAGCACGGAAACAATAGACAAAAACCATGACGTATGCACACAAGCATACACCTACATGCACCATTGATAGGTATCGCTAGTAATTTCACACGCATATGCACACATACATAACACGCATACGACACACACACACATACAATAAATGGAAAATACTCTAGGGAAGGCACTGGACGCACACATCAGTACACTAGAAAACAATGTCATTCGTCACGTGCCTGTACCTACATAAAACTCGACTCGAAATAATTCACGACCTGCAAAAGTGGTATACTGGGATTGAAGGGCATGATATTAATCATACACTAATCTCATCTCGGTACACTTCCCGATATAATCCTAAATGATTAGCTAACTGATCTAGTTCGTGTAGATATAAGCCAATACAAATTGCTATTTACACTCAGAGCCAATCCCGTCCGACATCTATAGTCGCACAATTGTCTCGCAGATATGCGCCACGCCGACATTGGCCGTGGTTGAAGGCAGAAGCGGTGGACATGATGCTAGACAGCGCAGCTACGACACCGCCCTATCGTCAGAGCTGCAGCAACATCCACCATCCTCATCGTCCATTAAAGTGGTACAACTGAAGAAGAGTCGCGCGCTGCCATGGACGGGGGTTGGCCGCCCGCCAGATGACTACACCGTGCCACCTCCGCCCATCACTCCACGATGGAGGTTCATGCCGGCCGCTGGAGACACTGGTCTGTTGTGGCCACATATTGTGCATGCACTGCGACTGTCTAGCCAGCTCGACGACACACATGAACAAGGGTCGGCGTTTCGACGGTCAGATGTCACAACCGCCACCGCTGCCCGCACCGCCGTCGTCGCCAGCATCACAACCACCTCACCCACCACGTCTCCGAGCTCCGTGAGCGATGATGCTGGCAAGTGGTTGTCGCTAGATCACGACCACCTGCGAGCAACAGCGCCACATATCGCCAGCACGAAACAGGCCAACACACACTCGCGCCGTGGAAGAATGTTCGACGCCACGATCCATAGCGACCGACAGCCAGTTCCTCTCAAAGCCGTGATAGCCGTCGCATCTCCCCAATCACTGCCGTCACACCGTGGACCGACAGGTATCGGAACCACTGCGCCAGCGACCACGACAAGTAAACCAGGGCTCGCCGCCAGACAAGGTCGAGCACATGGAGAAAATGGTCTTTTCGTCGCAGCCAACACAGTCCACAAGTCCGCAACCAAGAGTCCCGGCAATTCATTCCAATATCGGCTCCGTCACTTACAACCACAGCTCGGTAGTGCGAGGATGGGCACCACCTACATCCAATCCACCATGCACAACAGCATATATAACAAACCACGCAGAACAAACAAAATCCGACGCCGTCTTAGCACGCCAAAATGGATGACAAGATCAAAAAAGCCGAAAAGACTTGTCAAAACCATGTTCCGTCGTCTGCTGGGCGATATACCGACTATAAAAGAAAGGTATACGCCGCGCGCTCCCACGCCACGCGCGATATGGCGAGAACAAGGCAATAATGATGCATACAAAGCCTTTGCTTCAGTTGGCCACACTAAATTTCACCAACATCCTAGCAGTGTAATGACGGCCCCACAGCCGCCCTTAACCGACTCTATCAATGTGCTTCGTGCACAATACCATCTGCCTCAGTACAACTATGGAATACACTCCAACGTGGGTCATGTGGAAAAATTTCGCCTGACGGAAGCCATACAACACAATGATAAACCACATGAAGATGATTATGGCCTGCTACCAAACAACATAAAACATGAACAAAAACACCCACAACGTTCCAACAAAGCGAAGACCCAATATGATCCATACGAATTCATGCCAGTATTTTCCTCGTATAGAACACAAGGGGATAGGGCAGACAAGATGAATCAATGGACTAGCAATGAGATGAAAAACGAGTTTCCACAAACACCAACTATTGTCAACCAGCACACGCACACCGAGCAACAAAAACAAAGCAGCCGTCAGCAATACGCGCTACCATTGGCCACGAGGAATACGTTGAGCTGGCCAAAAGCGGAAAAATACAACAAACATCAGAACAGCGCGAAAAACGCAGCTACATCAGAGCTAAAAGAAGACGGCACCTTAGTGGTGACTGCCACTCTGATGAGTGAAACGGATGAACCAAAAAAGGAAGCAGTGGCACTGGGACTTCGCACGAAATATGCCAGCAGCACAGCAAGTACAGGATCCCAAGCAAGCCGTGAGCGGGATTTTGCAAGAGCTCCGGTAGTGGTTCAAGCGTCAACACAGCAAATACGACGGCGACATTTGGACACTGTAGACAGGACGATGATGCCCAATCTTCCACTTCCATGGCAGCCTTCCCAGCACGCCGCCATGAAGCTGCACCAATTAATTGAAGCCAAATACAGTCGTTGAATTGACAACAGAGCGGATCAGGCCTAGACTAAATCGAGTGATATGCGATAAAAATCAGGCGAGAGTTAAGCACGAATTCATCACACCCAATTATGTCAGTGTCAGTAACAGTCTAGATTCGACGTTCAAGCTGTTGAGGATATTGACATAAACATAGATTGGACGACAATGCAAAAAACAGAAGTCAGGTATTTCATTTGACAATTCAATATGAAGACAAACAGGCAAATTCACAAAGAGCTGTTTCACCTCAGCGACAGAACACGCCCCAATATTGGCCAATGACCGAGACAACCACCAATTACAACCAAAAACGCAACTCCATTTCAATCATCATTTGGAGAGTTCACTGACGCAGCGACAGTCAAATGAGCCGGCGAGCGACTCGTGCGTTGCTAATGATCAACTTGCTCGACCGCCGTGTATGACAAGCGAAATAGTCCGCTATGAAAACAGCTGCTGTGCCCATGTCACACAAACACACGTGCACACACACACAAACATTGCCAGCGGGCGAACTGGCATGCTCATGAGCTACCGCCATGTATAAAAGGCCACAAAGTGTCCAAACATTTTCACCTCCGCATAAGTAGAGCATTCAGTTCACAACATATCATTGTCTGAAGCACACACGCGTCAGACATCGCGTGTTTTGTTATCGTTTTTGCTTAGTTGTATGCCTGTGTGTGTTTAACCTGTTGTTTGTGTTGATTTCATAGCATATTGATTAATTGGTTGGTCACAGTTGACCGCCAATTCTCAGCTATTTTGTCCAAAATCCTGCAGCACAATCTCTTCACACTTTATCATGTGTGCAGCATCGTTTGCTCTGACGCCAGCACCAATACTCGCGAAATAAATGAACCGATATGAATTGAGTGCGTGTTATCCGCCGCTCATTCATCGCATGAATACGCAAATAATATATGGAGGCGAAACCAACAATCACAAATAATAATATTAAATACATCAATAATATATGGAGGCGAAACAAGACAATCACATACATACATAAGACGCAGTCGAACGACATACACAAAGTATGTCGTTCCCACAGTGTATTTCCCACAACGGAAACCCACCAGACACATGTATTGTCGATATACCGATACACATCAGCGCCCAGGACGTAAAAAATCAAATTCACCATCTACAGAAACCCCTCGCGAGCAACCATTCGCGTGTGTGCGGGTCTCCGTGTCTGTGTTTCTCTCTATTTCTCCCTGTGTGCGCGTATGTGTGTGTGTGTGTGTGTGTGTGTAAATTTTGTAAACTGTAAATGTATTACCAAGAAAAAAACAGTTCACACGAAAATCATCAGAAAAAATAGACATACGGCTATGTTCGTGTGTGTGTGTGTGTCTAAGTGTTAACCGAGGTAAGATCGTGAGCGAGAAATGATTAGATTCACCTGTCACTCATTGTTACAATATTGACTTACGACGTGGAAAGGCATAGGCTGCACACACGCACACATACGCACACAACTCACCATACCCATGATGTTCATGTACTTGTGTGCTTGTGCGTGCTGGTGTGCGTGCGTGAGTGCCACCACGATGAGTAATTTCTAGTCGGCCGAAAACAATGAGAACACAACACGACACACACACATACGGTGGAGCAGAGATGAGCTAGATCACGGCCGAGGAATCGGTCATCAAACACAGACGAGGATCGCTTACATGTCTCATCAGAACCATGGAACACGACAGCACGTGCACCGACCGAGAGCGTTCTCGGGCATCGGCGTGGGTGAAAAAAACTACGAGACGAGGAGAATGTCCATTCCAACTCTGCTTGTTTCTCTCTACACTCACAGGCAAATGCAACCGTTTCACGTGAGATCCACACACGCATAGACTTGACCCCACACGACCCAACGTGACACACACACACACACACACACCGCTGCTTCGAACCAAATAACGCGCTTCCTCGCACGTGCCGTGCGTGAGGAAGAATGGACGATTTCACAAAGACACGCATGTCTGTTGTGCGCCTATGTACTGACGAGTGTATGTGTGCGCGCGCGTATGTGCGTTCACGAATATTTCATTGAAGAACGTACTCCGCAATTTACTTTTAAACTGAAAGCATTCAAGTTCACTCTCAATCCACAAGTTAAGACATCACATCATTTCCAAATCACAGATAATGTTTTTCTTTCCACTTCTGTACAAGTACACGTTTGCCAATGCCAATTGCGTAATCACAAGGTAGTATAGACACAGTTACAATATACGGTACAAGCATAGCACGATCGAAATAACATTGGCGACTACAATTAGCTTGCAACAAGATAAACAAAACTACTCCTGATGAATGTGATCATTCACTCTATAATGTCCCAACGAATTTTCACTGTGAACAAAGTACACAATGATAGCATCTACACTTATGATAAAATGTAAACTTCAAATCAATAATGTCTAGCCATGTTTTAGCAACGTGATTACGAGCTTAATACGCTCCTAGTATCTCCGTACAAAGACGCTCTTGGTATTTTCCATACATCATACGCTGCGAACTAATTGCGGACCACACCAAGATCATGACACACACACACACACACATACACAAACAAGGACCAAACAAGACACCAAGATTGAAGTAGAGGACGGGGGAAGATCAACAAAAAAAAGGAGAGGTGCGCGAGTTATTGTTGACCCAGAATACAACCAGTACATTGCTGGACAATGCACACTCTACAGGCGAAAACGAACAAAGATAGTAGGGCACAGTGAATCATAGTGACAGAGAGAGAGAGAGAGAGTGTATGATAGCAGAGTTAATTGGCCACGCTTTTGCCGGCAACAATGAACACATTAGACAATCGGCCACACGGAAAAACACCGACCCGCAGTGTTTGTGTGTGTGCATGTATTTATGCGTGCGTGTGTGCCCTCATAAAACACTATGATTTCATGTGTCATATTACATGTGCCCAAATGAGCGACCACCATGACCCGACACACACACACACACACACACACACACACACAGTTAAACGCTCATTTGCCTAATGCAAGTGTGATCATGCACAAAACCAAAATGAAAAACATACTTCATTAGCTGAATTATGTAGAAGTGATAAGACTGCACATGCACGCACACACGCACGTAGAACATACCCGGGAAAAATGAGTGACAGCGAGAATTACCTTGGACATACAAGTATAATCAGCCAGTCGGAATTTTCATACAAGCCCCATATACGCCCCATGTTCGACCCTCCTTGGTCCATTTTCTATCAGCTATTATTCGGCCACCACTCAGCCTACCCGCTAACAATTTATACCATCACGTTGGAAATTTTCTTGTCTACACTTTAGATTAAATTTTAAATTTCAAAAATGAAATCAAAAAAAGTTATAGCGGTGAAAAGACAAAATGAACCCTGAAAAATGCGAAAATTGTGGTCAATGCTCTGCCATTTACTCCTCATAAACCAGAAATGGTACAGCCAAACAGATTATACCACTGTGTAGAGAATTTTCTGTTCTACAAGATAGGTTATAATTCATATCCAAAAATAGAACATAAAAGATGTAAACATGACAAAATTTCAATCTATATTCAAAATTATATTTATACTCCACGCGTCCGATTTTCTATACTTTTTTCTCTATGTATCAAAAACTAATTATCACACAACTAAATAAATAATACCATCATGCTGGGAATTTTGTTTGCTACAACACGGTATAATTTTTAATTTTCCAAAGTGTATTAAAAAAAAGTTACGGCGGTGTGAAGTCAAAATGACAAAGTCAAAAATGCAAAATTAGCACTGGAAACCGTGAATGTTTTGGTAAATATTCCCCTATCTATTCCTCATAAACCAGCAATGGTACAGCTATAAAAATTATACTATTGTGTAGATAATTTTGTGTTCTACAAGAAAAGTTATAATTTATACCCACAAATGATACAAAAAATGTGTAAAATTGGCAAAATTGTCAAATACATCCAAAATTAAAATTGATCACCGGGCGCCTAAATTAATTCATTTTTCTACCTATTTCTCAGGAACTATTTGTCACACATTAAAATAAATTATATCATCGTGCTGGAAATTGTATTTTTTTAAATGCGGTATAATTCTTAATTTTCCAAAGTGTATCTGAAGGAAGTGACGGCGGTGTAAAGTCAAAAAGACATATTGCCAATTTGACAGCTATTATGCGCACTTGCGATTACACAGGAATATACTACTGTGTAGAGAATTTTGTGTTCTACAAGAAAAGGTATAATTTATACCCACAAATGATACAAAAAACGTGTAAAATTGGCAAAATTCTCAAATGCATCCAAAATTACACTAGAACACCGGGTGACTAAAATTTATTCATTTTTCTACCCATTTCTCAGGAACTGTTTGTCATACCTTAAAATTAATTATACCATCGTGCTAGAAATGTTGTTTTCTACAATACAGTATAATTCTTAATTTTCCAAGGTGTATCTGAAGGAAGATACGGCGGTGTAAAGTCAAAATGTCATGTTGCCAATTTGACAGCTATTATGCGCACTTGCGATTACACATGAATATACACTGATTTAATTTCACTCAAGTCCAATCACAATTTACGCACTTGCGATTACTCAGGAATATACTACTGTGTAGAGAATTTTGTGTTCTACAAGATAAGCTATAATTTATAACCACAAATGATACAAAAAACGTGTAAAATTGGCAAAATTCTCAAATACATCCAAAATTTCACTTGAACACCGGCCGAATAAGATTAATTAATTTTTCTACTATTTCTCAGTAACTATTTGCTAAACATAAAAATAAATTATACCATCGTGCTAGAAATCTTGTTTTCTACAATACGGTATAATTTGTAATTTTACAAAGTGTATCTGAAGGAAGTTACGGCGGTGTAAAGTCAAATTATCATGTTGCCAATTTGACAGCTATTATGCGCACTTGCGATTACACAGGAATATACACCGATTAAATTTCACTGAAGCCCAATCACAATTAAGAATTCATCATATTATCTCCAAGCATGGATGGTGTGGTTGTATTGCGTACAGTTTAATTAATGCTAAACTATACTGAATAGAAAGTCTTTATTGTCCTCAATATTTACACATCAAATGTTCCGCACGACGGGCGGGTAAAATGCTACTTGGAACAAAGTAAGCTACTGAATTTTACTGTGTAATTTAATTGGTTTAATTTCAAGTTGCATACGCTTAAGTTGCATAAGGATACGGGTTGTAATATCATGCAATGCCAAGTATATGCATATGCTGTTTTAGAGGAAGCATTAATCTGGAATTATAGAGATATTTCATTGTTTTGATAGTGTTACACTTCTGAATTACTACACACGAAGGACGGGTGTGAATTTGAGCAGTGTTGAGGGAAAATCATCGTCAATAATTAAAACAAGAATTTACAAATTTGACTTTTCTATTGGTCGTTTTTCATCAATTTTCTTTGTGTTTGTTTCGTGTTTGAGTTCTGAATTATTCCGCACGACGGGCAGCTTTAAATATGAGGCGGGTTGTGGAAAAACATGTTTTCTAAATTGAAACATAAATTTCACATTTAGACTTTTATATTAGCTAAAACTTTCCTATGGGTTTGTTTTTCTTTTTCAATTTGCACTAATTTTTTTATGAATTCAATATTAATTATATTTTATGAACTGTTCCGCACGACGGGGGAATTAAATGTATCTATAAAGAGTGGGTTTAAATGATAGCGAGGTATATGATATTTTGCTAGCAGTAAATATTCTAGCGATAGAAGTAGAATAGCTCTTAAGCAAATGATTTTGGAGAATGATGTGGACCTTTAGACATATTTTGCGATCTGATGATATATGTATTAGGAATAATACGTAGCAGAATATAGATTGCATAATATAATATCGGCTATAATATCAAGGGCTGTAATATCGGTGTAATCCAAAAAATGACAACTGTATGAATATGATGCATTAGTGGAAGCATTAACCGGGAATTATGAGATAATATGATAATGGTGTATAATTATATCGCATTATGCAACAAATGTGAATTAAGCTGCATTACAGTTTGGTCCCGATACTATATTGGCGGTTTGAGAGAAAAGTATTGGTGGGCCGCGTGTTTGGGACCCCTGGGGTAGATAATCTCAGTCTTCTGATTACAAATTATGATCGCATCAGTATATTTTGTGATCACAAACTAATAAGTTAAATCACCTCAGACTAGGCTGAGAGCGGTCGATATTGAATGGTTGGGTTGGGTTGGGTAGGTTTGACTCAGGTTATATTGGGTTTTAATGATAGCGGAAAATATATAAATTTTAACAATAAATATTATAGCGGTAAAAGTGAAATAGTACTTGAGCAAATGATATTGGGGAATGATGTTAAGTAATAAATATAGTTTGGAAACATTCTTATGAAAATATTTCATCATCTTTCATTGTTTGTTTCGTGTTTGTGTTCTGAATTATACCACACGACGGGCAGATTTATATATCAGGCGGGTTGAGGAATAATATTTGTCAAAATAAGAACAAAAATATTCACATTTAGACTTTTCTATTGGTTAAGATATTTATAGGTTACATTTTTTGGTTTTCAATTTGTATTCATTATATTTTCTGGATTTGATATGAATTTTATTGTATGAATTGTTCCGCACGACGGGTGGGTTTAAAAAAGTGTTTTTAGATCATTTTTTCAAATGGTTTATTTAAAAAAAGTTTTTTTTTAAATAAAAATGTTCCGCGGGCAGCAACTATAGACAATAGAACGTTCAATTTCCTCTGTAGAATTAATCCATACACAAAACCAATGGATTTGACTTCAAATATGAATTTTATTGTATGAATTGTTCCGCACGACGGGTGGGTTTAAAAAAGGTGTTTTAGATCATTTTTTCAAATGGTTCATTTAAAAAAGGTATTTTTTTTAAATAAAAATGCTCCGCGGGCAGCAACTATAGACAATAGAACGTTCAATTTCCTCTGTAGAATTAATCCATGCACAAAACCAATGGATTTGACTTCAAGATCCAGAACGGATCGTGTTCGAGTTCTGAATTATTCAGCACGACGGGCGGGTTTAAAAATGACTCAGGCGGACCGAGGGGGAATATTTTGTCGAAATAAAAATAATTAAACTTATAATTTTCAATTGATTAATATTTTTATGAGTGTACCCTATTTCATTTTTATTTTTCCATATTTTTTTATGAATTGAATATGAATTTCATGTTATGAATTGCTCCGCACAACGGGCGGGTTTTAATGCTATATATATACATAAAGAAGAAATTATCTGTCTGTCTGTGTATGTATGCTTGAATATGAGGTGACATAATTGCGCTGGTTCATGGTCCGCTGGCTCAATGATCAGGGGCTTCAAACGCAAACGAAGCGATGGCTCATTTTTATGAAATAAAAATGTCCCGCGGGCAGCAATAAAACGTTCAATTTCACCGTATAGAATGAATTCATATACAAAACTAATGGATTTGACTTCAAGAGCCAGAACGGATGGTGTTCGAGTTCTGAATTATTACTCACGTCGGGCGGGTTTAAATATGAGGCGGGTTGAGTGAAAATATTTTGTCAAAATAAAATTAAAAATAATGAAATTTAGACCTTTTAATTGATTAGGGTTTTCATGAGTTTGCCATATTTATTTTTAATTTGCAATATTTTTATGAATTGTTCCGCACAACGGGCGGGTTTTAATGCTAGTATATATATAAAACATATCCTCTGTGTGTCTGTCTGTTTGTCTGTCCCACCCTCCTTGGTCCATATTCTGCAAGCTGCTTCTCGGTAACCATTTGACCTACACGCTAACAATTTATACCATCACGTTGGAAATTTTCTTGTCTACACTTTTGGCTAAATTTTTAATTTTAAAATTAAAACAAAAAAAGTTATAGCGGTGATAATACAAAATGAACCCTGAGATATGCGGAAATTTTGGTCATTGTTCCGCCATCTACTCCTCATAAACCAGCAATGGTACAGCTATACAAATTATACCACTGTGTAGAACATTTTCTGTTCTACTTAAAAAACTATAATTCATACCCAAAAATTTAATATAAAACATGTAAAATGGAAAAAAATTCAATCTACATTCAAAATATTATTTAAACTCCACGCGTCCGATTTTCTATACTTTTTTCTCTATTTCTCAAAAACTAATTATCACACATCTAAATAAATAATACCATCATGCTGGGAATTTTGTTTTCTACAACACGGTATATTTTTCAATTTTCCAAAGTGTATTAAAAAAGTTACGGCGGTGTGAAGTGTAAATGACAAAGTCAAAAAGGCAAAATTAGCACACAAAAACGTGAATATTTTGGTCAATATTCCGCTATCTATTCTTCATAAACCAACAATGGTACAGCTATAAAAAATATACTATTGTGTAGATAATTTTGTGTTCTACAAGAAAAGTTATAATTTATACCCACAAATCATACAAAAAAACGTGTAAAATTGGCAAAATTCTCAAATACATCTAAAATTACATATGAACACCGGGTGACTAAAATTAATTCATTTTTCTACCTATTTCTCAGGAACTATTTGTCACACATTAAAATAAATTATACCATCGTGCTAGAAATCTTGTTTTCTACAATACGGTATAATTTGTAATTTTCCAAAGTGTATCTGAAGGAAGTTACGGGGGTGTAAAGTCAAAAAAACATATTGCCAATTTGACAGCTATTATGCGCACTTGCGATTATACATGATTATACTACTGTGTAGATAATTTTGTGTTCTGCAAGATAAGCTATAATTTATACCCACAAATGATACAAAAAACGTGTAAAATTGGCAAAATTCTCAAATACATCCAAAATTACACTTGAACACCGGGCGACTAAAATTAATAAATTTTTCTACTATTTCTCAGTAACTATTTGTTACACATAAAAATAAATTATACCATCGTGCTAGAAATCTTGTTTTTTACAATACGGTATAATTTGTAATTTTCCAAAGTGTATCTGAAGGAAGTTACGGCGGTGTAAAGTCAAAATGTCATGTTGCCAATTTGACAGCTATTATGCGCACTTGCGATTACACAGGAATATACTACTGTGTATATAATTTTGTGTTCTACAAGATAAGCTATAATATATACCCACAAATGATATAAAAAACGTGTAAAATTGGCAAAATTCTGAAATACATCCAAAATTACACTTGAACACCGGGCGACTAAAATTAATTCATTTTTCTACCTATTTCTCAGGAACTATTTGTTACACATAAACATAAATTATAAAATCGTGCTAGAAATCTTGTTTTCTACAATACGGTATAATTTGTAATTTTCCAAAGTGTATCTGAAGGAAGTTACGGCGGTGGAAAGTCAAAAGCACATATTACCAATTTGACAGCTATTATGCGCACTTGCGATTATACACCGATTAAATTTCACTGAAGCCCAATCACAATTAAGAATGCATCATATTAGCTCCAAGCATGGATGGTGTGGTTTTATTGGGTACAGTTTAATTAATGCTACACTATACTGAATAGAAAGGCTTTATTGTCCTCAATATTTACACATGAATTGTTCCGCCCGGCGGGCGGTTAAAATACTACTGGGAACAAAGGTAACTACTGAATTTTACTGTATAATTTAATTGTATAGTTTACTTTTTTCTTTTTAAATTTGTATTCGTTTTATTTTATGAATTCAATATTTATTTTACTTTATTAATTGTTCTGCAAAACGGGAGGGTTTCCATGCTAGATGATGCTAATTTATAAATATATTTTGTAAACATTATGATAAAAAAAGTTAAGTAAATTTTCATTATTTCGTATTTGAATTTTGAATTATTCCTCACGACGGGCGGTTTTAAATATGAGGCGGGTTGAGGATAATATTTTGTGAAAATAATATAAAAATATAGAAATTTGGTTCTTTATGGGTTTACTCTTTTATTATTCAATTCATATTCCTTTTCTCTTATGAATTGAATACAAATTTAATAGTATGAACTGTTCCGCACGACGGGCGGGTTTACATGCTAGCACTTTCATTGCTTGTTACGTCTTTGTGTTCTGAAATATTCCGCACGACGGGCAGGTTCAAATATGAGGCGGATTGAGGGATACTATTTTGTCAAAGTAAAAACATAAATATTCACACTTAGAGTTTTTATTGGTGAACGTATTAACAGGTTGAACTTTTTGCAGATCGTATTCGAGATCTAAATTATTTCGTACTACGGGCGGGTTCCAATATGAGGCGGGTTGAGGGATCATATTTTGTCAAAATAAACATAAAAAATGAAATTTAGAATTTTCATTTGATTAGGATATATATGGATTTAATATAATATTTCTTATTCGATTTTTATTTATTAATATAATATGAATTTTATTTCATGAATTGCTCCGCAAAACGGGCGGGTTTTAATGCTAGTATAAATATATATATATATATATATATATATATATATATATATATATATATATATATATATATATATATATATAAAAGAAATTATCAGTCTGCCAGTGTGTATGTATGCTTGAATATGAGGCGGCATAATTGCGCGGGCTCAATGGTATAGATCAGGGGCTTCAAACGTAAACGAAGCGATGGATCATGTGTATGAAATAAAAATGTCCCGCGGGTAGCAACTATAGACAACATGAAGTTCAATTTAACCGTATAGAATGAATTCATATACAAAACTAACGGATTTGACTTCAAGATCCAGAACGGATCGTGTTCGAGTTAAGAATTATTCCGCGCGTCGGGCGGGTTTAAATATGAGGCGGATTGAGGGAAAATATTTTGTCAAAAAAAAGAAAAAATGATTAAACTTATATTTTTTAATTGATTAAAATTTTATGAGTGTGCCCTTTTTCATATCTAATTTTTCTATATTCTTTATGAATTTAACAAGAATTTCATTTTAAGAATTGTTCCGCACAACGGGCGGGTTTTAATGCTAGTGTATATATAAAGAGTGGGTTTAAATGATAGCGAGGTATTTGATATTTTGCTAGCACTAAATATTCTAGCGATAAAAGTAGAATAGCTCTTAAGCAAATGATGGTGGAGAATGATGTGAACCTTTAAATATATATGTATGCATAAATATAATGCATTAGTGGAAGCATTAACCGGGAATTATGAGATAATATTATGGGAAAAAATTCATTTATATACTAAAAAAATTCATTGTTAGTTTGTGTTTACATTTCGAAATTATTCCTGACGACGGGCGGGCTTAAGTATGAGGCGGGTTGACTGAATAATATGTCGTCAATTATTAGAATAAGAATATGCAAATTCAGAACAGGAATTTTCTATTGGTTTAGATTTTACAATTTAGAGTTTTCTATTAGACTGGCTGTTTGCATTTGAATATGTGTTACTTTTGTTTTATTAATTGTTCCGCACGACGAGTGGGTTTAAACATTCAATTATAACGATTTTTTATCAATTTTATATTCAATTTTACTATAGACAATATAACGTTCAATTTCCTCTGTAGAATTAATCCATACACAAGCCAATGGATTTGACTTCAAGATCCAGAACGGATCGTGTTCGAGTTCTGAATTATTCAGCACGACGGGCGGGTGTAAAAATTACTAAGGCGGACTGAGACGGACGGAAATTAGGACGGACTGAAATTAACACATATTTGGTAGGCCTTTCATAGGGACCAAGGAAGGTTTCCGCTATTTGAAGGATTCAGTTAGTTGAAGGTCCGCTATTTGGAGGGTCGACTGTAATTGAGAATCCAAACCAAGCATAGGTAAATTCACATGTATTACATAAGATCATATTATTGAAAGAGTGATGACACAGCGATCGACGATAGAACTGGGAGCAGTGAACATAACCGAGGTGAGATGTTGGTATTGGTGTTATAAACATGGACGACAGTTTGATGCGACTATACAACACTGCTGTGTATCTATCTACAGCCGGAAATTTTTGGTAATATATATACTATATATACTTTTTGGTAATATATATAATATATATACTATATATATATATATATATATATATATATATATATACTACTACTATTATCTAATTTTTGGAAATATATATACTAGCATTAAAACCCGCCCGTTGTGCGGAGGAATTCATAAATAGAATAAATATTCATAAAAATTCATATTCATAAGAAATATTACAAATTAAAAAAAAAACTCATAAGTGTCCTACTCAATAGAAAAGTCCAAGTGTGAATATTTTATTTTATTTTTTGACATAATATTTTCCCTCAACCCGCCTCATATATAAACCCACCCCGGGACATTATTATCTCATAAACATGATCCATCGCTTCGTTTACGTTTGAAGCCCCTGATCAATACCATTGAGCCCGCGCAGTTAGGTCACCTCATATTCAAGCATACACGCACACAGACAGACAGATAATTTCTTATATATATATATATATATAATATATATAATATATAATATATATATATATATATATATATATATATATATATATATATATATATATATATATATATATATATATATATATATAGATTTGAACCCGCCCGTCGTGCGGAACAATTAATAAAGTAAAATTCATATTCAATCCATAAAATAAACTGAATACAAATACAAAAGCAAAAAATTTAACCTGTATATACGTTCACCAATAAAAAACTCAAAATGTCAATATTTTAAATTTAAATTTGACAAAATATTATCCCTCAATCCACCTCATATTTGAGCCTGCCCGTCGTGCGGAATAATTCAGAACAAAAACACAACAAACAATGGAAATTCTAGCATATAAACCGGCCCGTCGTGCGAAACAATTTATACCATTAAATTTTTATTCAATTTATAAGAGAAAATAAATATGAATTAATAAAGAAAAGAGTAAACCCATAAAAAGTCTAAATTTATATATTTTCATATTATTTTGACAAAATAGTTTACCTAAACCGCCTCATATTTAAACCTGCCCGTCGTGCTGAATAATTCAGAACTCTGACACAAAACAATGAAAAATGAATAATTTTTTATCATAATGTTTTCAAAATATAATTATAACTCAACATCACCATCTAGCATTAAAACCCTCCCTTTTGCAGAACAATAAATAAAGCAAAATGAATATTGAATGAATAAAAAATGATTAGAAATAAAAAAAAGAAAAAGTAAACCCATAAAAAGTCTTAACCAATAGAAAAGTCTAAATGTGAATGTTTTTATTTTATGTGTGGGAAAATATTTTCCCTCGAACTGCCTCGTATTTAAACCCGCCCGTCGTGCGAAACTATAAATAGAATATAATGAATCAAAAAGCAAAAAGCTTATCCAATAGAAAAATATAAATTTGTAAATTCTTGTTTTAATTATTGACGAAGTTTTTTTCCTCAACACTGCTCAAGTTCACACCCATCCTTCGTGTGTAGTAATTCAGAAGTGTAACACTATCAAAACAATGAAACCTTGTGTCATCTCTATAATTCCAGATTTATGCGTCCGCTAAAACAGCATATTTATATTGTTGGCATTGCATGATATTACAACCCATATCCTTATGCAACTTGAAATTAAACCAATTAAATTATACAGTAAAATTCAGTAGTTAACTTTGTTCCCAGAAGTATTTTACCCGCCCGTCGGGCGGAACAATTCATGTGTAAATATTGAGGACAATAAAGCCTTTCTATTCAGTATAGTGTAGCATTAATCAAACTGTACCCAATAAAACCACACCATCCATGCTTGGAGCTAATATGATGCATTCTTAATTGTGATTGGGCTTCAGTGAAATTTAATCGGTGTATATTCCTGTGTAATCGCAAGTGCGCATAATAGCTGTCAAATTGGTAATATGTGCTTTTGACTTTACACCGCCGTAACTTCCTTCAGATACACTTTGGAAAATTACAAATTATACCGTATTGTAGAAAACAAGATTGTAGCACGATGGTATATTCCTGTGTAATCGCAAGTGCGTAAATTGTGATTGGACTTCAGTGAAATTAAATCAGTGTATATTCCTGTGTAATCGCAAGTGCGCATAATATGTGTCAAATTGGCAATATGTCCTTTTGACTTTACACCGCCGTAACTTCCTTTAGATACACTTTGGAAAATTACAAATTATACCGTATTGTAGAAAACAAAATTTCTAGCACGATGGTATAATTTATTTTTATGTATAACAAATAGTTACTGAGAAATATTAGAAAAATGAATTAATTTTAGTCGCCCGGTGTTCTAGTGTAATTTTGAATGTATTTGAGAATTTTGCCAATTTTACACGTTTTTTGTCTCATTTGTGGGTATAAATTATAGCTTATCTTGTAGAACACAAAATTATCTACACAGTAGTATATTCTTGTGTAATCGCAAGTGCGCATAATAGCTGTCAAATTGGCAATATGTCTTTTTGAATTTACACCGCCGTAACTTCCTTTAGGTACACTTTGGAAAATTAAACATTATACCGTATTGTAGAAAACAAAATTTCTAGCACGATGGTATAATATATTTTTATGTATAACAAATAGTTACTGAGAAATAGTAGAAAAATGAATTAATTGTAGTCACCCGGTGTTCAAGTGTAATTTTGGATGTATTTGAGAATTTTGCTAATTTTACACGTTTTTTTGTATAATTTGTGGGTATAAATTAGAATATTTCTTGTAGAACACAAAATTATCTACACAATAGTATAATTTTTATAGCTGTAACTCTGCTGGTTTATGAGGAATAGATAGGGGAATATTGACCAAAATATTCGCGTTTTTAGTGCTAATTTTGCCTTTTTGACTTTGTCATTTTGACTTCACACCGCCGTAACTTTTTCTTAATACACTTTGGAAAATTAAAATTTATACCGTGCTGTAGCAAACAAAATTCCCAGCATGATGGTATTATTTATTTAGATGTGTGATGTTTAGTTGCTGAGAAATAGAGAAAAAAGTACATAAAATCTGTCGCGTGGAGTTTAATTATTATTTTCAATGTAGATTGAAATTTTGTCATTTTTACATATTTTATATTTAATTTTTGGATAAAAAGTATAACCTATCTTGTAGAATAGAAAATTATCTACAAGATGGTATAATTCGTATAGCTGTATCATTCATGGTTTATGAGGAGTAGATGGCAGAATATTGACCACAATTTTCGCATTTTTCAGGGTTCATTTTGTGTTTTCACCGCGATAACTTTTTATGATTTTATTTTTAAAATTTGAAATTTATCCTATCGTGTAGACAAGAAAATTTCCAACGTAATGATATAAATTGTTGGCGGGTACACCAAGTGGTTACCGAGTAGCAGCTTGCTGAAAATGTGACCAAGGAGGGTGGGACAGACAAACAGACAGACAGACAGACAGAGGATCTCTTTTATATATATAGATAAATATATATATATATATATATATATATATATATATATATATATATATTTATCTATATATATATATATTTATCTATATATATATATATATTTATCTATATATATATATATATTTATCTATATATATATATATATAGCTAATAAAGAGGGATACAACTAAGGCCAAGAAACTAAACTGTACGCCGATGATAACTTAATAACGCTCTTCTATAAAAAGTCCAACAGCTGGCGATTAAGCGATAGACGGACAGCTCCGGATAGAGTACGGGAGACGGAGAGAGAGAGAGCGGAGGCGGACGGGCCAACCTGTTCAGAGATGACGCGCCAGCCGAGGTCGTCGCGACGGTCACACTCGTACGTCTCGCCGAGCAGCGGGTTGAACGGCTTGCTGGAGCGGTAGGCGGTGGTGGCGTATGAGCTGACGGTGAAAGCGGCCACGAGACATAGCTGCTCGCATGAGTCAGTGCAGGCGGCTGCGCGGTCCAGCAACTCGCTGTACTCAAAATCCTCGGTCAGTCGCTGCAACATGGACAGCGGCTCCGAGAAATTCACCTGCAACCACACACACACACACATACACACACACACACGCACGCACACACACACGTGTACAACACAAACAATTGAATTTTTGGTATTCACTCGGCCGCAAACAAACCACAACTGCAGCTAGCTAAAATGTACGATTGAATGCACCTTGATTGAGTTTTTTTCGAAGCACTTAATTGTTGCACACAATTGTGGTAATTTTAGATGAAGGAATTATTTTTGACGGTTGTACGTTGGTCATATACAATCTACTAATGAAGTCTGACTACTGAGACCCGCCCTTGCTGCCAGAGTTGGTCACTCGGACAGAAACACTGCCACACTTGCCGGCACGGGAATCTTGCTCAGCTCCTTGCCAATGCAGTTCTTCATGATGCTCCACAAGCTGAGCGGGTAGTTGGGCTTATCCGGGATGACCGTGCGTCGTTGCCGACGCGCTCGGCCCACGGTAGAGTCGCCGATGCCGACGACTGCGGCGCCGGCCGATGACGTGGAAGACGAAGCTGACGCAGCATCAGTGGCGGTGGCAGCTGACGGTGTAAAGTTGCCAGACAACCGATCAGAGCTGCCAGTTTCCTTGCACTACGGCCACCACACATACACACACGCGCGCGCGTAAAAAACAATACACTGAAAATGTCAGTGGACAAGTTCAGCAATGACGTTCAGCATACAACACACACAAACACACACACACACACACACACACACACAAATACATGCAGTGTTGTTTGCACACACCCGAGTGCTGAGAGAGGTGCGCGAGCCACGCTTGTGTGTGATCACTTCTATCATATTGGACGTGTCTTCGTCCTGGCTCGATTCAGACTCAGTGAGCATCACACCACCACGACCCTCCGACATCTACTCCTCACAAACACACACGTAAGGGATATTGTTCGGTATGGTGGTTGTGAACATTGCGGCTTTGAGCAGAAACAAGGCGATCAAAAAAGATATGACCAAGTGCAGATTTGTGTTTTAAGCCAAGCATGTTCAAGCAATTATGTGTGTTCTGAATTGATCCACAGACGTGTAGTTATCTTGAAATAAAATAGCAGTGTCACTTAACACAACATTGTAGGTGTCAAATAGCACAACATTTTACGTTGATCTATCATCCACTGTTGAGATAGCCATAGAACAAACGGCAGAAAAACAGGTGTAGATTAGACGTAGAACAAATGAGCCCCCTGCTCAAACCATTGACGTTTTGTGAATCAAATATGTTAACAAATGCATTAATGAATACAATTTGATTATGATATGAATAAAAATTAACACTTATTCGTGATTGATGTGATTCGTAAGTTATAATCACACATACACACCCACCCACACACACGCAACAGTGATGAGTCGGTGTGGTGGTGGGTTCACCTGTGATAAATCACTGCGCGTGCGTTTATGATTGGCTGGACAGGCGACTGAAAACTGGCCGGCCACGTCGTCAGTGGCGTCCTCAAACTCGTCGTCGCTCGACACACTGCCACCTGACACACACACACATGCGTGATATATTCGTATTTCATTTGTGCTTGTATATTGTATAATCGGTTGTATAATCTGGTACAATATCTTAACTATTGATTGATTATATAATACTTCACATATATCATGTTAGTCTGGAAACTTTGTTCAACGCAGAATGAATGATAATAAAGAGAGCAGAGAAAGGAACAGAAACATAATAAGAGAAGTAGAGAAAGAGAATAAGAGTAGAAATAGAGATAGAATAATGGAGTAGAGAGAGTATAAAGACAGTAGAAAGAGAGTATAAGGAGAGAAGAAAAAGAAAGAGGTATAAAGAGAGTAAGTGGAATACCGGTGGCGGCGGGGCCATCTTTTTTGGAGGCGTGTGCGGCGGCCATTTTGTTAGCGTCCAGTGTGAGTCGCGCCTCGTGTTCCAGGTGCGAGTGCTGCTTGGCCAGCTGCTCGACCATTAGCTCGAGCCGGCGCCGCTGGTCGCGCTCGTGCTGCAGGAGCCGCTGCCAGCGACGTCCGTGCTGCTCGCTCAGCAGACGATAGTCACCGCACGCCTGCCCGCACACGCACATACACATTATATTACGCTACATTAAGATATTTATACGGCACTTTACAATCGTGAGTCTCTAAGCCACACACACACACATACAGATACACACGCACAAGCAAAACATAAGCACAAATGCCTGAACATAGATGAACTGAAGCGAAATGATACACACATACATGCATACTTACACATACCTTCACAGATATACAGGCACAAGCAAATACAACATACACATCAAGACAAGAACAAATCAACCATACACACAAGCACATGATACACATGAAGCACAGATAAGCAAACGCAGACACACACACACACACACACATACACGGTACAGTATACCGAGCATTTCTCTCCAAGATTTCAAAAGAGCTCACACTCGATCAATCTCAGCACACACAGAACGCATGCACACATATACTCTCAGACATAGTTACAAACATTGATAAAACAAGGGTACAGGAAAACACAAACATATATATATGTATACATTTGATGGCGCACAACAGACAGCCTACCCGTATGATATTTCTCAACTGTCTGCGAGTGAATTGTGTTTCACGTGCTATATCGCACAAACACACACATACACACATGCTCATCATCTCGTGCATGGGAGAGTGAATGATAGTGAATGCACTGCGTGGTTACAACTAACCGCAGAATACAATACCTCAACAACATACGCACTCACAACATGAGTGTCGACCAAGTCACATGTGAGACTTGCATGAGTGTGCTGGCAAAAATAGCGTATCAAGTAAAATAAAAATAATTACAAATAATACATTATACACCAAAGGCGTGGATGTTTGTCGAGGCTCGGGGGATGACAGCCATCATGTATTACTGTTCAAAGTTGGCTCAGTTGGTCAATTGCATGGGATCGACAAGAGGGGGATGGGGATCTTCAGCTCCCCTGAGCCCCACCCCCCCAAAAAAAATCCTGACCATTTGGGCAGCTACACTCAAAATGTTCATGATCATCGGTTGCATCTTATCCGCAATCGAGGATGACCGCAAAAAAACTGCCGGCAAAAACGGCAAGTGGACAAAGAAGGTGCAACAATTCGAAACAGAAGAATTGGTGCATGCCATTTGCACCGTCTATCGAAACCTCTTGTGCCTGAAAACAATAGTTGCCAATGAAATAGCAAACTGTGTACAGGACACGACAAAAACACTGGAGTCCATGTGTCGGGTGCCGGTGCGGGAATTAGTCATTATCCGCCAGACTTACGCCACGAGCTCTACAGCAGCTTTCCAGCAAAGGCCGCCGATCTGTCACCAGAAACGCTTTGAGCAGATTCTGTTCAAGAGCGATGCAAACACTTTTCCATCTATCGTTCGCGAGAACGCTGCTGTTTCGGAGATGATCATGAGGAACGGCACGTGCACTGATGTCGCGATGACCGGTGCAGCCAGTGACATGGCCGACAAAACAACTGGTGAGGCAATATATCGCGCAGTCAGTGATAAGTGGCATTGCGGCTGCAGAAAAAGCCAGTCAAACGAACGATAGAATGAATATCAGGTGAATGAAAGGATGACGGGGGCCAAGTGCGCATACTCGAAGGATACGGACACCAACGTGATGAATCACGAACGCTGAAACCACCAGTGCCACGTGTGGAATAACTGAAACTGAGGCTGTTTCTGTGACAGTGAATGACGCGGTCAGTGGTGCGGCTTGTACCAGGCCAGAAACACCAAAAGTATATGTGACTAACGAGATCGTCCATCGAGAATTCTCGTGTCCAGCAGACGGAGATGGTATTGTGCACTAGAGAAGAATATCATTAGGGCACAACCGTGGTATGATGGCATGTGTGCCCATGGCTTGTTGTCAGTATTGTGAAGAATCAGAGCTGCCGCATCGTAAGCCACTTCTACTGTGATCACTTTTTCACTTCTAAAGAAGAAATAATTGGAGGTGCATGGGAGCATGTGTTCGGCAAGGTCAAGAGTCCTGACAATCAAATGTTCATCAATGTTAAGTAGGACAAGTGGACTAGGATAAGTGGGACAAGTTGGATAAGGACTGCACAAGAACTCTGGGCTTACTTGAAGAAGACTTGAAACAGAAGTACACAACAGCAAATTGCGGTCGTAAGCAATTTCCTTGAGGAAGCAAGTCCGAGGTCAGATTACAGAGAGGTGGCAGAGCTGTGCCTGATCCTCCTTTGTGAGGAACCACCTCGAGGTATCCACTGGGCCAAGCCAGGTGCCATTCACCAGGCCCGCTGGATGGCCAGGAACATTTACTGTATGAAGAGGCTCATTTTTCCAAGGAACTAAATACAACAAGGACACTATCTTCAAGCTATATAGGATGAATAAGTTCCTGGCCTTATTCTACACCAGCCACTGGGTGACCACCACAGCTGCTGCTGACGCACCTATCCATAACCTCCAGCTTATGAAGGACATGCTGCAATACAAGCAGCATGACTATGAACTGGCGACCTCTGTTCTCAAGAAAATGAACAACCACCGCTGGTATCTGACCCAGGAACTGGTGCCATTCACCTTGTTCAGCTCGCACGACAGTATGACCAAAATAAAAGCTCGCTCGCTCTGCAAAATAGAAGCTCGCAGTCAAGCTGTCAGAAACAGATAAACATGATAGCTACAAGAAAGGCAAGCCAGTGTTTCCTGTTATCAACGGAGCTACAGTTCTCACAGACTTGGTTGGGCTAGAGCCTCACTTTCTGTTTGATGCTCTTGGGGTGGAATGTGGCTGGCTCACTACTCCTGCTGACACCTGGGAATACAATGACAGCTACAGGAGTCCACATAAGTTTGTGAAGTCAGTGAAAGTGACCAATAATGTGGCTGAAAGGTGTGAAATCGATGAGTGACTTCGCGACTCAGATCACAACTGATGCAGAGCAGAGAAACTGCCTACTACAAGTTGTGGAGTACCACAGGAACAATTTTAGCAGTTTCAAGAAAACCACATTGAACAAGTGACAATACATGTATTAGTGACATACTATCTGGCAGTCTCTTACACAAAATTTGTGTCAGTGCAGTGCTAAGATACTACCACGTGGATTTTTACAGTGTCCCATCTCAAGACAGACCGATACCGTAAATGCTCTATTTATCCGACAGGCTATAATAATCCGGCACCCTCAGGTATGGGTTGAAAAATAATCCGGCAGGCTCTAATAATCCGGCACTTCCTGGAAAGGCTTATTGAAACTGCAACCACAATTCAGTTCAGCAACAGTATATTCAACAATCCTCAGACAAGTGGGCGAATACTACACAGAACAATACACTGTGGAGATACGCGTCTTCTCTCGTCCCTGTTATTAGTGCACAATTTTATGTGTCGCAGTTTTTGCGCAATCCTACCGTGAGGAGTGACAAAAAATAATCTGACAGGCTCTAATTATCCGACAGGCTCTTATAATCCGGCATCATACGCAGGGGGACGACAAATAATCCGGCATGTCGGATAAAAAGAGCATTTACGGTAATTGTACACGTGTACCACAGTTGTATTTACCTGTAGTAAGATAAATTTGCATATCATTGTACTGTCCCAACTTAGAATCACATTGTGTAATCATCTTTATAGTCACATTGTGTAAATATTCTATTGTGTAATTGTGTAACTATCTTTAAGCTGTATAGACTATAGATTAACATTTTTGAGATAAAGTAATGTATAATATGTGTTTGTGCATAAAAATTAGTTAAAATTTACACATGTGCTCATGTATTTGACACCGTATGCAAGAAAATTGGATTAGCTTTCATTTGGTACCACTTTCAGTGCTATAGCATCAACCTCTGTGAAGCTACAATGAAAACAATGACATGATATCCCGAATTTTGCAGCGTTTTTGAAGAACGTCAACAATAAAACTACATGGCTCTTGAGGCAGGCAGAGCCAAGGTCCAAGATCAAAGTAACTGGCATATTTAGTTCATTTAGACGTTGGAGAATGGGAATAATATCAGTTTGCATAATTTTGATGAAAACAGTCCAATTTGAAGGTCTAACCCCACACCCCCAGGATCTACGCCCAAGCTATACACTGACGTTGTGGAAAACATTAGCACAATGAATCACACGTATGCATGCGAGTGGTAAAAATACACGTCACCAAGCGCAGATTAGTTGAATATCACCGTACAGCTCTAACACAAATACTGCGTATTATTGGTCAGCTAAAAGACTAGTTTTTAAAAAAAAACACACACACACACTGCGACACAATATGCATTATCAATATGAATATTCTATGAAAACAGCGTGAATATCATATCAGGACTGAATCATTCAATGCATAGCCTGCTTCCACGCTTACAACGCATCGTACGTGATATACAAGTGACGTCCGGCGCACGTGGATCTAACTGCTGATGATAAACGAGGCCTAAGGTCACACAAGATCACAGTTTCACAGGCCACAAGGATACTAAAATGGAACACAAAATCCCAGCACAAAGTACCTGAAAGAAACCAGGGATATTAGGTATCGATAACGGAAACATAGGGAAAGGAGCACAGAAGATACACACCCCTGACGGAAGAAGTAGAACACCCAGGCAGGCAGACAGAGACACACATACACACAAGCACAAACCGTCGAGCTTTGCGAAGCTGGTCAGCCGAGAATCTGATAGCAAAAACAGGCGAAACAACCACGAGAATCACTCGCACACAACCACACACTCACTCACTTTCTTGGACCACGACTGCACCAGTCCACACTGATGATATACACCCGTGCACACGCGCACGCGCGCGAGTTCAACACAATTCACGCAAGAATTACGCCAACCGCCCAGCACACACGACAACGTCAAACACAGCACACATGTACACGCACACGCACTCAGTACGTTATATTTACTCATTCACATTGACAGCGAAACACACAGACGGACAAGCCAGGATGGGAGGAGTCTTTGTGTGTGCGTTTGTATGAGTACGTATGTATGTGCGTGTGGGTATGTGTATGCAATCAGCTGATGCCACCTAATTGTCAAGGACACAAGCACGCGCTCAACAACACACACACACACACACACACACATACACACACACATAACTACACCAAAATAAATACAAGACATGACGAGAGAAGAGCGCGTGCAAGTACGTGCCAGGTCAATGAACTGGCAAAATGACCAACACAAAGCAATAATTCAATCCGGGCTAGTTCAACAATGAAGAACACCCATATTAGCGAGATATTTGTTATACCAACAAATGTGTCCTCATCAACAGTTTGATATACGACAGTGAGTACAGTGAACCCGATTTTAAGAGAAGCCCGGTTATAAGAGCATATTTCTTCGAGCCCGTCTTCTATACTTTACGTGTAATTTTCCCCGAAAATAAAACTTGTTCTCAGTTCCCGACAACTCTTATATCCGGGATACACTCTAGTGAGAATGCCAACAGACGAAAAACAGGAAACAGAAACCAAATTCAATATGCAAAAGTGTGGTCATAATATGAGAAAAATGTCACATCTAGACCGAGCTCACAGCTTTGGATGGGGCAAATAAATAATAAAAACCTCAGACTGCACCTTAACAAAAGCGAACATTGAAACGCATGCAACAAAAAAATTTCAGCAGAAACTCAAATCATCAAGGACTTGACAAAAATGTTATAAAATATAAATAAATGGTCTAATATTGAAAATAAACCTTGCACATCATCCGGATATTTTCTTTTGATCAGATTGACAAGATTTTCACGCATCTGAAAAAATGAGCTTTTTCAAACATTAAATCTTGCGATTCCCATTTGTGATGATCGAAACTGGCTTTCTGAATATGGATCTATTATCTTTGTGATCATCGAAGAATTGCAGTAGAATTTATTGGACAAGGGAAGGTCTCACAATATCAACAGCTGCAGATAACACATCGTTTAAAAGGCCGTATGTAGCGGCCATCAAATATCATTCGAGGTGGAGGCCAAAACCGCCAAACGATTCCAACCAAACGACAAGTGCCGCACTGATGTTGTAGTTGTTGAACAGCTAAGTATCTCACGTGTTCACTCCAACGAGAAGACCAAGCAATAAGCAAAAACTCGCTCAAGGCCGACAGATAGAGACAAGGACAAGCAGACGAAGACAATTGGGCATCAGGCCAACCGCAGACCAACTAGCAACCGACATCCACTGGCACGCAAACCGTCAACTTTCAAACAACACTACACCACAACGGACTTTGCGTGCGAACGTGCCACCCACTAGGAAACAAATTGTCCGTGTTAACTCGAATTGTCCTATATAACTCGACTGGTCAAGAATATTACACGAAATTCATTCTATTAATAATTTAAAATTATTATATTACCTGGATGTTTTCGCTATATGACCATATAACCTTATATGAATTTCGTTGAGTGGGGAATTCAACTGTTCCCTCTGGCTACGGCTTTGTCTTCATATCACCATCAAACTACAAGTGACAGTGGTGCATCTAATGCGGGGTTAGACTGCTGTCTGCTCGGGGCTGCTGCTGTCTGCTCGGGGCTGCTGCTCAAAACACAAGCGATTGAGCAATCTTAATTATGTGACAGAACACCGCCGTGACCTTCACTGATGCACCACAAGAGATGCCACACAAACCAATCTACATACTACTAGATAGACACACGGCGGGTCGTGCATTAAAATCTCAACAGGATGCCGTGCAAGCTAAACTGTACATTAATAATCCCATTAAATCGTTTAAGATTGAGTGTGTGTGTGTGTAAGCGTGTGTATATGTGTTTTTTTGTTTTGTTTTTAACACACATATATTAACAAACGTGTACACATATTAACAACACTACAATACAATGGAGGCGGCGTTGCCACTAATGACGGCCAGGCTTATTCGCTGCCGAAGCCAGACCGTCTCTCGCGGCTCCCCTGAACGCTCACTGATTATTCCGCCCAGGAGCTTGAAGAAGTCGTCCAGGGATGCCCCCATCACGCCGGTGGTCTCGATAGCCAGCGGCACGAAATCGTACCGCTGACACAGTTCTGCGTAGCGCCGCCGCTTTCGCTCTTCCGCCGCCTGCGCTGCTGCCCCGGGAGTGACTGCGCCGTCCAGCAGATGTGTGTCACAGAACGTGTTGACGTAGGTCACGTCCCAGAGCAGCGACTTTCCGTGCCTCACTGGGAACACGGTAATTACGTCCGGTCGGCGGCCGTCGCCGCGGTCCAGGCCTCGTGGCTCCAGCACCGCGGCGATTCCTGCAGACGCCAGACTGCGGCGAATGATGTTGTTCAGCGCCGTGTGGCGTGGCAGGCGGACGGCATTGCGACTGTAGGAAAGGCTATGGTGGCCCCACCTGTCAGTTGTGGCACCGCAGCGACACCTGTGCGGCTCTTGTACTGCGGCACCAAGTCGCAACGCCACGCCGACTCGGACGGCTTCATCTGGCAGCAGCAAGCCGAGGCTGGCGACAGGCAGCGCTGACAGCCAAGCGCCGCTGTGAGGAGCGGCCGCGGCCAGGAGACGGGCTCGGCATAGCTGGTCCGAGATACTGAGCAGATTCTGCTGGCGGACGGAGGAAGATCGGTCACCCAGGTGGCGCTGGTTCAGTGGCTCTCTCGTGCTGAAGTCCGGGCACATGGTGTCCATGAACTCCTCGATGGATGCCACCAGAGAGCGGGGTCTGTCACCGCCTGTGCGGTGGTTAATGAAACAGACCAAGTATCTGGTGGCTTCAGCGAGGCGATGTGGGCAGGTAGTGCCACGTCGCTCAGCCGTCTGGCTCCGATACCTCCGTGGCGGACTGGGAGGGAAACCTGCAGCCACTGTGCGTCCGACATGGCGACATTGCAGCAATCGCTGATGGCCGATCTCAGCTGCTCGTCGATGTCATCCAGTTGTTCGCGGGCCTGGTACACCGGCGCTGCTCTCAGTAGATATATTGCCCGCGGAACCGATGCGTACCTGCTGAGAAAATAAACAGCGCCAGGTGCGAGCCGATGTTGACTGAGCGCTAGATCAGCAGGGGCGTTTGTCCCTCGATTCTGTTGAGCGCCTCTGCAATGCCGCCCGTCTGCACTGGTGCGCCGAGCAGATGGAAGTCGGAGAGCTGCGTGACTGTGGCCGAGGCAAGCAGTGATGTGGCGGCCGCGTTCGAGTCTTCGGTCTCTGCTGGTCGTGTGTCAGTGGCTAGACCCAGACTGACAACTTCGCATTTGCCGGACTTTAGCTCGAGGCCGATGCTGCCGAGGGCCGGGGTCAGGCGGCTGACGTCTGCAAGCACCGCTTCCCTGGGGCCTGCCATTGTGGCGTCGTCCAGGTACCACATGTTCAATGGCGACTGGAGAGACTGGGCCACTGGATCCACGGCCAGGGCGATCAAGATGGGCCCGAGCGGGTCTCCCTGCTGTACACCGCGACAGGACCAGATTCGCGTGGTGCCGTGGTACAGCGGGGTTGGCTGGCCGTACGCCTGTTGGACGAGCAGCAGTGCTGCTGGGAAACGACGGGCGACTTCGTCGATCAGCGCGCGCCGACTGACGGTGTTGAAAGCGTTGGTCACATCCAGCTTCAGCAGAATGTGACCATGCCGACCGTCAGCATAATTAACAAAGGCGCACGTGGCGTGCACGGCCGCTTAGCAGCCCAGCTTGCACCCCACTCCGAGCTGAACGGGGCGCAACTGCTGTGCGACTGCGCTCGTCATTTTGCCAGAGATCAGTTTGCTGGCAAGGCGCCGTAAACACTGCCGATGGCTACTGGGCGCAGCCCGCCGGACTTCTTGCGCAATGCGATTAGTCGCGCGCTGTTGAATGCGTCGATCACGAAGTCCGGGATGCAACCTTGTACACAACAGTTACACAGCTGCGTCAGTGCCTTCAGCAGCTGGGCACCCGCTTCAGCCGTCTGTGGCGCAATAAGCTGGCGGAGATGTAGCGGCCGTATACCGTCCAGTCCTCCCGATGAGCCTTTGGGCATCGAGTGCACGACGGAGCGGACCTCGTGCTCCTCAAATGTCGGCATTGTTTCGGCGTCATGCATCTGCAGCTGCTCGTCCGGCGATGCAGGCGGGTGCTTGCGCTCGAGCTCAGCGGTCACTGCCTCGTCGTCCCCGGCCAATCAATCTCTGGATGTCAGCAGACGGAGAGCTCCGCCAAGGTCTCCGTCGGCTCACTTGGCTCTGACGCTGCGGGATCTGGCCTGGTCTTCGTTGTGCTGTGATCGGATTTGCGTGCCCCGTTTCTTCCTCACTGCTGCGTCGGAGCTGATCGGACCCGTCAAAGCATATGACAGAAGCTTCCACCAGGCCGAGAGGGAGTGCTGTTCCAGAGCCGCCGTGATGTGCTGTGCGAGGTCGGCTGCCACCCGATGGCGCAGCGCACGCGGGACATACTGACGCACTCGGCGTTGCTGCCTGATCTCAGCAAGCGCCGCAGCCAGATCTGTCGGAGTGGTGTTGTTAACATCTGGCGGGTCCACGTCGCCATCCGCGCCACGGCTCTGCAATACAGGTCCCGCAATGCCACACCGGCAAGACGTCGGCTTGTGCCCGGTTGATTCCCACGCAAGTGAGGTGGAAAAACCGCACACATTGCGCGCAGGAAATCACCCGCCTTCTGCTGTTGACAGTGCCGCATTGATGACACGCCTGCGTGGGGTCGGATCCCGTGTCTCCGCTGGGGGCCCGCTCGGCCTGGATTCCGACAGCTTGGCAACGGGCTAGACGACATGGCGCACACGATCTGTCGCGCGGAGTTAGGCGGTAGCTGCCCCCGCGGTCGCACTGTCTCTCCCGCACGCCGCTGTCCTGGTGTCGCCGACAGAAGATGCCACACGCTCGGCAGAGGGCCACATCATTGTGCGTTTGTCTCACTCCGTTTGTGGAGTCACATACAGCGCACGACAAATGCTGTTGCTCCTGCGTCATTGCAGGCTACAATTACACAAGACAATGATAGTACTCAATTAGTTTAATGCTACTGTACGTTACAATGTAAAACAAGTACGCTTTCCGCAAGTACGTGTGTATGTGTATGTGTATATATGTGTGTGTGCGTGTGTGTATGTGTGTGTGTGTACTCACATAGTTGTACTCACATAGTTGTTCTACAGGATATGAGCTAAGCTCGTGCTGTCCCGTCTCTTTTCCATAATTTATCTAACATATTTTTGAAGGAACTTATATTTCTAGCTTCAACTATTTTGCTGTCTAATTGGTTCCACTGATCTACGCTCCTAAACGGGAAACTATACTTTTTCACATCTTTTCGACAACGTGTTTTCCTCAGTTTTTTTGAGTGTCCTCTACGCACATTTCCTTGAAAAACTAATCCGATGTCGTCTGTGTTGACCGTGTCATTTATGCATCTATATATGTTTATTAAATCACCTCTTTCTCTCCTCTCATCAAGCCTGGGTAATTCAATTTTCCTCAATCTGTCCTCGTAAGACATGTTTTTCAAGTTTGGTACCAATTTTGTGGCTAGTCTTTGAATCTTTTCTATTTTCTTTATATGTTTCACTTCGTGTGGAGACCAAACTACAGCTGCGTATTCGATCTTTGGCCTAATTAGAGCTATCATGATTTTTTTGAACATATTCTCATCCATGTAGTTGAATACTCCTCTCGTTTTTGAAATAAGTGCATACGACTTAGCGAAAAGGTCATCAATGTGCGCCTGCGGTGACAGATCATTCTGGATAATCACACCAAGATCTCGCTCCTTGTCCACCTCTCGCAGCGTGACGCATCCCAGTGCATAGTCCACAGATGGTCTCTTCCCGCTTTTGCCAAATTTCATGACATGACACTTTGTTTCGTTGAGGCTCATTAACCATTTTTGACACCATTCTTGAATCTTGTCGATGTCACATTGCAATTGTTCACAGTCTCTCTTACTCGTTATGACTCTCATCAATTTGGCATCGTCGGCAAAAAGGTGAACGGTGCTGTCCAGATCGTTCGTTATATCATTGATATATATCAGAAACATTATTGGTCCGAGCACAGAGCCTTGTGGCACCCCACTTTTCACCCGCTTCCACGAAGAAGCCGCTCCCCTCACAGTTGTACTCATTTTTCTATCGGTCAAGTAATGTTCCATCCATTTCAATAGTGGTCCTTGTATTCCTCCACAATACTCCAGTTTCCACAGAAGCCTCCTGAATGGGACCTTGTCGAAAGCTTTGCACAAGTCCAAGTATATGCAGTCCACCCACTTGTCCCTCTCCTGTACAACATCAATAATTTTGTTGTAAAAGAATAAAAGACTCGACACACATGATCTTGATTGTCTAAATCCGTATTGTGCATTTGACAGAACCTTTTCTCTCTCCAGGTGTTTTACCCACTGGTCCTTGATGATTTTTTCACACACTTTACATATCACGCTGGTCAGTGATATAGGCCTGTAGTTGGATGATTCCTCTTTCGAACCCTTCTTGTGAATTGGAACAATGCTCGAACATTGCCATTGTGAAGGAACTTCACCCAGGCGCAAGCTAGTACATATGACGTCATACAATGGCTCCGTCAACTCTTCCCTGCATTCCCTGATAATGCTCCCCTCAATTCCGTCTGGTCCAACCGATTTCCCATTCTTTAACTTCGACAGTCTCTCGATCAGATCTTTCTTAGATAAATACACATCTCCCATAGGCCTACATTTCGGCAAGATTCGACTTCCATCAAAGGGACTTTCATCAGTGAACACCATGTGAAATCTATAATTCATAATTTCGCAGATTTTCTCTGGTTCAGTAACGGTCTCGCCTTCATGTTGAATTCTTTCGATGCCCACGTAATTTTTCATCTTTCCGTTGACATACTTGTAGAACATCTTCGGTTCTTTTTCACATTTTTCAACTATACTTTTTTCATAATTCATTGTTTCTTCTCGTCTTATTTTCACGTAATTGTTTCTGGCTCTTTTGTACTCTTTCCAGTGCTCATAAGTATTTCTCTTTCGCAATATGTTCCATGCTTTTTCTTTGTCCTCTCTTGCTTTTTCACATCTTTTGTTGAACCAAACATTTTTCTTGGTGTATGATCTTTTTATTCTTGGAACATATCTTTCAACACCGAGCTTGTACACGTCAACAAAATAATCAAATTTTTGTTGAACATCCGTCATTGTCAACATAGCGGTCCAGTCGACCTCATCAAAGTATCTCTTAAGCTGTTTTATGTTGGCTTTGTCATAGTTCAGTTTATCACCGTAGTATTTACGGGTACCTTTTGCAGGTTTTCCATACTCTAAAACTGCCTCTATCAGCACATGGTCGCTTTTGCCAATTGGACTCTTACACGTCAACGATTTTATTATGTCCATTTCATCAGTAAAAACCAAATCTAGTTTTGATGGCTCGTCTGAACCCCTGAATCGAGTATTCTCTTGAACCCACTGATTCATGTAAGTGTGTGTGTGTGTGCGTGCGTGTGTGTGCGCGCGTGAAAGTGTACGCTTGTGTCTGGTGTGCAGTGTATATGCATGGGTACGTACGTACGTACGTGTGTGTGTGTGTGTGTGTGTGTGTGTGTGTGTGTGTGTGTGTGTGTGTGTGTGTGTATGTGTGTGTGTGTGTGTATGTGTGTGTGTGTGTATGTGTGTGCGTGCGTATGTGTGTGTGTACTTTGTAAAACTATCAGTCTCTCCACAAGAGGATGCCAGTCGTACACACAGACACTAACAAAGACACTCTCACACACAGTACAGTACAGTAAAGTATTACATTTATATGGCGTTTCACCAGAGGTCTCTAAAGCGCACGCACACACATACACAGAGACAAACACAACACACAGACATACACACACAGACAAACAAAGACACACACACACACACACACACATATAGACACGCGGACATTAAAGCATCACAAGGCAGCATACACATATACACACACATAGACACGTAGACTTACATAAGCATAGACACTCACATACGTATAGATACTCTAAAACCAAGAACGGGAAAGACGTTGAAGAGCAAAGACAATAAGGCTAAATACGATATTTTTCTGAGATGGTGACAGAATTATTGTGGCCTGATGAAGAGTACGAGATGTTAAGGAAGTATTTTCTACAGTGTCGTTTAAACGAATCAAGCGATCGAATGGAACGAAGGGAAGACGGGAGCTTGTTATATATACGAGGGCCCTGAATAGAAAAAAAACGATCATAGTGAGAATGGCGAGAAGGAAATTGGGGCTCAAATAGTAAGCATTTGTTGTCAGACCTAAGGTGAACAGAGTTGAGTGGAACCTTATACGAGAACATGCTGAATATATAGTCAGGTTTGTGGAGGATTAAAGCAGAATGGATAAGTGTACAAATACGAAACTCAATCAAAGCTTTAATAGGAAGCCAACCTAATTTTTTAATATAAGAGGTAATGTGAGAGCCATAAGGGAGGAAGAATATAAGGCGGCAAGCTTTGTTCAGGATGGATTGAATTAACCTAAGTTGGCGATGATTCAAGGATAGAAAAAGTGAGCAACAATAGATTACCCTAGATACTACAAGAGCATTAACTAATTTACGAGAAGCAGGAACATCAATAAACTTGCGTATAAAGTAGATACGGCGAATTTGAAAATTACATTGGCGGCTAATCTCGGAGATATAGGGATCAAATGATAACTTGTCGTCGAAGAGTACACCTAAATTCCTAACAGTAGCAGAAGAGAAGGGAAGCGTAGTAGAGAGAGGGGAAGAATTAAAGAGCACATATCGGGTTTTGTCAGGATTTAGTTTCAACTGACGAGAGGCAGACCAGACCAGGCACACACACACACATACATACATACACACACACACACACGCACACACACACACACACACAGTGGTCGAGGTGTCCACTGGCCTTGAGCATGGCGGTCGAGGTGATTCTGAACAGGCTGGCTCGCTCGTTGACCGCCTTGACCCGCGCGGCCACCTCCTGCAACTGGTCACATGACTCCAACTCGGTCAATGACCTGCAACACACACATACACATGCACATTGATAAATACATACACACACACACTCAACACATACATAAACATGGAAATGTGCTCACGCACAAAAATGAGCTTTTTATTGAAAAAACACCTTTGTTTATAGACTAATGAGAAATGTTGAGTGACGTTTTAGGCACGGACCAAACCATTACACACTAGCAGAGGGAACATATCGAAATTAACTACTCAACCCCCGCACATTTGAAGGATTTCGCAAAAAGAAGCCGGACAGGCCAAACAGCCCCCAAAAACAAGGCATGTCCAGAAAAAAGAGGACTTATGGTCACCCTACCAAACATGAGCAACTACACTCGATAAGTTCATGGTTAGGATTTTTGGAGGGTTTAGGGGAGGCTTGGCGCATTCTTGAGACTGAAGCCCCCCCCCCCCCACCTTGGCGCCGCCACTGCTTCACATAGTAACGCCATAACACGCCAGCGATGTAACCAGCACATACACACACACACACACGCACACACACACACACACACACACACACACACACACACACAATATGAATCCGGGAATGAGAATAGATATGTACGAATGTGTTTATGAATGAGGTATTGGTATGCTGTGTGTATATATGTGTCTTTATGTGTTTGCTCTCAAAATATTTGTCTGATTGCGCATTGTGTATATGTGTGGGTATGTGTATCAAATGTGTGTATGTACTTGAATACGTGTTAGGTGATGTATGGTAATATGTGCGTAGACGAGTATGGAAGTTGTATACGCGTGCACTTTGTTTGCATATTGCTGTATGTTTGCGTATTGTTTCATGTGTATGAGAATACACAACTCGGTGAGAACACATACACAGCATAGCAACCATGCACAAAAGCTGTGTATACTAAGAATAAAAAGCAGAGTGCGTGAAGAAAGGAATAACTCCTCGTTCGCACCCATCAGTGTGTGTGTGTCTGTGTGTGTATGTGTGTATGTGAGTGAGTGCGTGCACGCGCGAAATATGTCATTTATAGTTGTGTTCATGCCTCCAATGTGTGTCTATGTGTGCGTGTGTGTCTGCGTATGCGTATGTGTATAACTCTTGTGCTTGAGTGTGTGCATGTGTGTGAGCGCTTTTTGAGACCCTCGGGTGAAAAGCGCCATATAAATATCTTAATGTAATGTAATGTACGTATGCGTGTGTGTTTATGCTGTTATCTGAGTGTCTGCATGCATGAACAGCGACAGTGTGTGCAGCCAATGTATGACCTGTGCAGAGACGAGCAGTGTTTGCCAATCAGCTCGTGACACGTCTGCAAGTCCTTCAGCTTGGCACCGAGCACGCTGACCACCGCCTGCACGTCCAGTTGAACCTTGTCCGAGTCCTGGTCGGTCTCGGCATCCTCCTCTGCTAGTCACAAACCCACACACGATGATACAAGGTCGGGTGGTGTACAATTGAACAAGCAGAACTACTGCAATGATCACACTCACAACTGCAATGATCACACTCACAACTGCAATGATCACACTCACAACTGCAATGATCACACTCACAACTGCAATGATCACACTCACAACTGCAATGATCACACTCAAAACTGCAATGATCACACTCACAACTGCAATGATCACACCCACAACTGCAATGATCACACTCACAACTGCAATGATCACACCCACAACTGCAATGATCACACTCACAACTGCAATGATAACACTCACAACTGCAATGACGACGCCCCACCAATGGTCGCCACCCTCCTATACATATGCACGCACACACACATTTTTTCATTTCATTTATTAAGTCAGTTGTGAAGCGCAATTCACGCATAATGTCCCCATTGCGCTGATACAAACATTGCAAACTACATACCATCATTCACGTACAATCACATGCATATTCAGATATATGTTTCGCATTGACAAAACAACACAATACAATACAGACAGGCACAATGCAGACGCACACACACACCTGAGTCCAATTCACGGATGACATGCGACTTAGCCAACTCAAGAGCTGTTACCCAGCGCTGCCGCTCCACCTCGTTGGGCGTTTTCAGGTGGAATGTGTGCGTGCCGCCGTTGGACACGTTCGATATGATTAGGTTGCACGAGTCCTCACAGTAGATGGACGCGCCGTGCAGACTAATGGTGCCGCGACACGTGTGTGCCATCTCCGCCTGCGTCCTGACAAACATACACACACGCGCGCGCTCCTAAATCACTCAGTGAATTAGGTGAATAACCGTCGTGCTAGAGGTTCGCGGATCGAATCCTGATCCGGGTTAGTCCAACAACATCGCAGCATGAGTCTATAAAGAATCACCACCGTAGATAGACGCACAGCGGGCCGTCATTATATCAACACTAGTGCACAACTAAAATGACAATTACAACACCAACGCGCGCGAACGTCAATACGCACACACACACGCACCTGTAATAGGAGAGTAGACCGTTAGAGAGGACGAACCAGCGCTTCTGGTAGCCCTTGATGTAGTTGGTCCACTTGAACAGCCAGCCTCGCATGTCAGGCTCGACCGGCGGCTCCTTGGCCTCCATCAAATTTGTCGGCTGATCACGCGACACCGCACCAGAACACTGTGATCACATTGATGTCAGTAGTCGACACGACACGACAACACCGACTGCATTCTCACTGACACACTTTTGTCACCGTTGGAGATACATTTTTGAGACATGCTTGTTACTTGTATTTCTCTGACTGCTTTCCTCTGCCTTGTTGTCGCCATGCCATCAGCCACAGCAGCGAGCAAGCAAAATTTGCGCATAATCACCGCCATATGCGCAGATGAGCGTAAAAATACGGAACTTATTATATTCCAATTTATTAAGGCTGTACGGATAGCCACGGAGGTCAATTGATTATATTTTTATGCGCCTGGTCTTTGTATCTCTCTCCCATCTCGCAATGAATACTATTATTCTCTTCATGAGTACTTGTTATCCTTGTCTTTTGATCCTGATTCTCATTCTTATACTGCGCCTGTCTGAATTATATTCTATTTTAATTGCTTCACTGTTACAGAAACTATTTATGTTGTCTGTGGGTTGTGCTGGATGCAGGTTCTTGTTCATACTGTGTATTTATAAAAAATTGTTCTTTACGGCAAAATGTTGGTTTGAGGGATTTTTCTCACAACATAAATGCACTATTTATACGTATGTATACCCTAACGTACGTATATATGTACGTACTTATCTGTATTGATGCTAATTATCATTGTATTTTGTACCTTTGTTGATGTTGTAACTTGTACTTGATGATGTAAAAGTTCGTGGTTCCCACTTTTGTCTTGCTTTCCTATATGGTTTATTTTGTAATTGAGTTATTTTGCATTGCATATTATGCGATATATTTTCTATTTGTCGCGCTTATGTTTGTTAGCTAAATCCATGAAATACACCGATGAATGGGAAAAACAGAAAAAAATCAAGCCAAAAAATTAACTGAGACTCTTGAGACGCCAAAACTCATCCGTGATATAAACTCATTGTACATAAAAACCGTAACACCAAAAATAGTTCACAACATGTTATAATGCACCGTTATACGGAAGCTAATGAGTGTACGTAAGCAACAAATATTGCACATCATAGGCCACTATAACCCAATAAAAATGACAAATACGCCAGGTTCAAACTGAGACTGAGACCCGATTTCATACCCTGGGAGACAAAATACTACAATTCACGCACTAAGCTACATGCAACATCTTCACTTTCCTACAACACAAAAATAAAACTAATGACACAAACATGAGTTATAAGCGGTGAGCAATAAATCGCACGCAATAACACGAATATCCTAAAGAAGAGCATTAAGCACCAGGTACCTAAAAGCAACCTCAAGCGGTAAAGGATCTGTTCGCCACCCAACATTTCATTTCAGGCGCAGAAAGGACGAAATTTCTGACATTTATGACGCGGCTTTAGCTGAAAATATTATGCTACTTTTACCGCTATAATATTTACTGCTAAAATTATTATATTTCCGCTATCATTTAAACCCAATATTATCTGACCCAAACCTACCAAGCCCAACCCAACTATCAAATCTTAACATAACCCAGCATAATCTATGGTGATCTATCTGATTAGTTTGTGTTGTTGTTGTTGATTAGTTTGTGATCATAAAATGAACCAATTCAATCATAATTTGTAATCAGAAGCTTGAGATTATCTACGCCAGTGTGTTCAAACACGCGGCCCGCCAATACTTTTCTCACAACGTATAGTGTGGCGTTGATTAGCATGTATATAATCAATTTAGTTATTTCTTGTTTCGCTTCATTCATCGAGCGTAGCGCGTGCGGCATAAATGTATCTTGTATGGTGTGGAACGCCGTTTTCATACTAATGTTGTCTTTTCATCGTTTTCAGGCCACCATATTTTCATTCTTTATTTTGTGGAAAGTGTATTATGTTTCTGTCGGTGTTCATTCCCTGTAAACATCATTTTATTCCTGTAGTTCTAGATTGTACAATTGCGGTGGAATAATCTGCTGGCGTCCCCTCGCTTCGCTATATAAGTCACGCGATCGGGCGTCTCGCTCTCTTGTTCGCTGTTGGTTATCCTGATACGTTTGGTCTGCTGCTGCTCGTGCGAATACAGATAAGTGTTACGGTGTTCCCTCTGTTAAAGGACCGGTACAATTAGGAACTCACCACATTGGTGCCCCGAGTGATTTTGGTGAATGAAGTACGTTATGTCATATTTCTAATCGCTCCTGCTTCGTTTATTGTTGTTTGGTCTGTTTTGCTGGTTTCGCTTACGCCTGAGGATTGGTATTGTTTTTTCTTCTTCAAATTGGTATGGATCAAGAGGAAGCTGTCGCCATGGCTATCCAAATCAGGGCTCCACCGTTCATGTTCGAGAGTGTAGAGGCATGGTGCTCGATTCTTGAGGCTCAGTTCCAGGTGAACCGGCTAAGAAATCAAACCACAATGTTTTACCATGCCCTGTCGGTTTTGCCCACGGAAGTAGTTGCGAAGCTCCCGAGGGAAGTAATGGATAAGAAGGAATTTGAGGCTCTGCGGGAAGCCCTCATCAGCATATACGAGCGCAGTAAACCAGAGTTGTTTGACAGCCTTTTGTCATCCGCGCAGATGACGGGTCGCCCTAGCGCGTTTCTCATGGAATTGTCAGTTGTAGGGGCCAAAATCGGTGTCAATGACGAGCTCCTTAGGCACAAATTTTTGCAGGCATTGCCCAACTCGGTTCGCATGGTTCTCGCGGCAATGAAGGATCTATCCCTGCAGAATATGGGTAAACTGGCCGACGAATTGGTTCCATTGTTGCACGGGGATCCCTCGCACGGAGGGAACGTGCATCAAGTGTGTAATGTCATGCCACAAAGGGGTGATCGCCGCGACAACGCCTATCATCTCAGCGGAGGTCGCCCAGCCAGCACCAACATTCCCGTTGGTCTCCGACCGTTTTCCAGAGGGCAGCGACCCCAAGTTTGTCGCGCACATCTGTACTTTGGGAACAACGCCAGGACGTGCAAGCCCTGGTGCAAGTGGCCTTCCAAACAGAGGAACCTGCAGATGCAGCCGTCCTCACGTCCCGCATCGCGCGCATCGTCACCGCAGCCGGCGGAAAACATAAACATAAAGGACCGGTACAATTAGGAACTCACCACAATAGCATGTAGCCAGTGACCTGGCAACACTAATTGTATTTGTATTGTTTTGTATGTGGTGCGTCGTTAATGTGTTTGATTATCATTCATCCGCCATTGTTGTTAATAATACAAATTCGTTCATCAACCGCGCCCGTGTGTGTATCTAGCCGAACTGCTACAAGTGGTGACCCCGACGTGATTCAAGTGGTGACCCCGACGCATTCGTTGACACTGCCAGGCGGGGACATAGCGACGAGATCAGCAACTTTATCCGGCAGCGGTTCGATGCCGAGCGCAGACACTTTGAGGCCGAGAAAACGCACCTCAGACCGACCGAAGACGCATTTCTCGGGCTTCACAACGAGACCCGCTGTCCGGAGACGGCGTAATAACTCACTCAAGTCGCGGCGGTGTTGATCGGCGTTGGGTGAGTACACGAGAATGTCGTCAATGTACACATAGACGTTGGACATGCCTCGGAGCACTGAATCCATTAGCCGCTGAAATGTCTGTGCGGCGTTAGACAGACCAAAGGGCATGCGCCGGTACTCAAACAAACCGAATGGAGTCGTGATGGCTGTCTTCTTCTGGTCTGGTCCGTGCACAGGGACTTGAGCAAAGGCTCTTGCGAGGTCCACGGTGCTGAACGTCGTTGCCCCACTCAGCCGGTCTGCGAACGTCTGAAGGTGAGGAACCGGATAGCGGTCAGGAACGGTCAGCGCGTTGAGACGCTCGTAGCATCCTACCATGCGATATGATTTCCCTCCGTCCTTCTCAACGAGATGGATAGGGCTGGACCACTGCGAAGATGACGGCACCAAAATGCCTTGCCCGACCAGATAATCCAGCTCTCTCTTGGCTGCAGCTAGTTTCGCTGGCATGAGACGGCGTGGCCGGGCGTATACTGGGTTGCCACGTGTCGTGATTCGATGTTTCACGCCCGGTATTCTAACAGCAGGGAAGCCGGTCGGAGGGGTCGACAGCTGTTTGAACACTTCTGACAGGCGTATGTCGGAAAAACGATCGTCATCTGCTTCGTACCGTTGGTCAGTCTGAACGTGCGCTAGTGATGGATGCCAGTCAGTGCGATGCCTGGAACCGGTGGTCGAGAGGAAGGTGGCGCTGTCTACTAATCGATGCCGGCGCATGTCGATCATCAGACCAAACTCTCGAAGGAAATCCGCGCCGAGAATTGGTGTGGGCACCGCTGCTACAATGAACTCGAAGGTGTAAATACGACCTAGGCCTAGATCTACATCCATGCGGCGGCCAACTTCGTAGACTGGTATCGAAGTGCCGTTGGCAGCCCGGAGAGTCGGTCGTTGTAGGGCGCAGCGATTCACCTGGCCTGCAGGCAACAACGAAACCTCTGAGCTGCTGTCGACAAGATACCTGCGACCGGTGAGATCTGACACGTACAAAAGATGGCACTCGTGGTTGTTGCAGCCGGCCGTGGCCATTACCGTCGGCTGCTCCGTCCGTTTCCCGACATGTCTGTGTTGAAGGAGCATGACCCCAGACACTTGCGGGCGGATGGTCCGTACTTACGATGCAGGCGGCACCAGCGATTCACAAACGCATCAGACTGGGACGACTCCTCGATTGATAGTTGCCGCTGCTGTGACGCTTGCGGTCGCATGGGTGTGCGAGACTCACGCATTGTCCGGGTACGTAGCGCAGCGCTGACCTGCAAATAATCCTCGTCTTGGTCGGCGCTCGGGATCACCTGGGCCACAACAGAACTGGACGGCGATTCCAATTGATGATGGGCGTCAGCCCGAACAGCGACCTCACGGAGACACTCTTTGTTCAGCCACTCGCGGCAGAGTGATTGGAGCGCCCCAGGCATTCTGCACAGGAACACTTCGCGGATAATTTCGTGGTCCGTGTCGTCTGGGTACAGTGCTGCGAGGTCTCCAAATAACTCGGACGGCTTCCTCGATCCAAGTTGTCTCGGCAGATTCTCAAGTCGTCGAAGACGCTCTGCAGGTGTGAGTCGCAGTCTGCTTCTCAGCCTGTGTTGGAGACGGTCATAGCAGTCGGGGGCCAGCGGTGACTGCGACATAATATCCTTCACTAGCCTGAACTGAGCCGGCGGGAGTTTTGCGAGGACCTTGCGGAGTTTCGTGGCTTGTGTTGTGATGCCCCCATCAATGAGGAGGTTATCACACATTAACAGCCATGTATCAATGTCCATCTCATCGAAAGTGGGCAGTTCCACACGAATTGGGGCGCACAATCCCTCAGCCGTCTCAAAAGGCATGGCAAATAATGAAAATGGAAGCGAAAGCAATTATATAATCAATAATGAATGTGAGAAACAGTCTCTCGAAATCTCTGTAATTATGAGTTGATGTTTGGCGTATCACGAACATAATTATCACGTGATGTTAATGTTTGTATATTTATTGTTGGTTTTGCAGTGAGAGCGGAGATTTGAATTTAACGGGATGGCGTGGATGAGAGTTATTGAGATAGGAAGTGAATTAGTGTTGATGTGTAATTATGTGTTGATGTTTGGGTGTATAATTTCTTTGTCGTTTCATTAGTGTTTTAAATACAAGCTTTTACAAGCTAACCGGCCAGTGCAGAAGATTTTCATATAATGGCGATGTCAGGAGAACCTGGAGTAGCAGAGAGTCGTGCGGTGGCGACTCCGGAAAGAAGTTTCGACGTGCGTATAGTGCCAGAGTTTGATGGTACCGGAGATGTTGTGGAATGGTGGACGAGGGCACAGATGTTATGCGAACTGAAAGAGGTTCCTTTGATGTCGGTGGTGCCCGCTCGTTTAGTGGGCGGTGCATTTCGTGTGTGGTCTCTGCAATCTGCAGTCGATCGTCGTGATGCTAAGTGCACCCGAACAGCCTTGTATCAAGCGTTCGGAGTGGACAAGTACTTGGCATTTGAGAGGTTCCGCAGTCGCCGACTTCAACCAGACGAGTCCCCTGACGTGTTTTTGGCTGACCTCCAAGTGATGGCTGAGTCATTCGGAGGTGCACATGAGGAGTTGCTGGAGTGTGCTTTTGTGACGGGCCTGCCGAGGGACATCTCCACAGCTATACAGACTGGTGCTGCTGCAGACAAGCTGACACTGCAAGACGTGCTGGTGAGAGCACGTATGGCGCTGCAGAGGAAACAAGGAAGATATGATCAGAGTCCAATGCCTCCGAAAGAAGATTGTTGTCTTGGAGGGAGGAGAGAAGAATATGGATCGACTAAGCAGAGATGCTACAACTGCAATGAGCTAGGGCACTTTAGTAGACAATGTCCTAAAAGATTGATGAAATGCTTTAACTGCAACAAAGTCGGCCATACTGCGAGAAATTGTTCAAAAAACGCAACAGGAGAGAGTTCATCAGTGCCGGTGCTCTCTCCGCAGTAGCTGAAGAGGCGCTTCCGACAGTGACAGTTTTTGTGAATGGAATGCTGTGTAAAGCTCTGGTAGACACCGGTTGTTCTTGTTGTATTGTGTCGAGTGTGGTGTGCGATCGTTGGACCAGACAAAGAACAAAAGTGGACACGCTGGGAGGAGAATCTTTTACCTGCGATGGTGTAGCAAACTGCACGGTGAGAGTTAACGAATGTTCTTTCACGTTGAATATGTTAGTGGTACTTGGTAAACCATTAGACTTTGACATTATTCTGGGCATGAATGCCATCCGAGAGTTAGGAGGTGTATACGTTGGTGAGAAGAGAGTAGTTTTGGGAGAGTCTGTTGGCATGCGACTGCAGTGTGCAGCAGGGCAGCAGATCAAAGAGGAAAGACCAGGGCACGTCGTGGCTTTTGACCCCGAGCGAAGAGTGTGGAAGTGCCGATGGAGCTGGATAGATGGTGTTGAGCCTCAAGTACTGCCGAATCGTGTGGCACAATACAATGTGCCCCGTGAAGCTCGAGCGGTATTTGACGCAGAACTTGAATCGTGGATCCGGGAAAAATGGCTGATTCCGTACGATGACAACGTGTACGGTCCTGCTCGCTGCTTGCTGCCATTGATGGCAGTGCAGCAGGAGAACAAGAAGAAAGTTCGTCCTGTGCTGGATTTCCGGCACTTGAATGCGTATATTGACTCGTTCACTGCTGATGCGGATGTTTGTCAGGATAAATTACGGACGTGGAGGAGAAAAGGTGAGAATCTTCACATCATGGATTTGACCAAAGCCTACCTGCAGATAATTGTTGATCAGTCGTTGTGGCCATTTCAGACAGTGCGTTACAAAGGTAAACTGTACTGTCTGACACGCCTTGGCTTCGGTCTGAACTCGGCACCAGCTATCATGCAGACCGTGGTGAGCAAAGTGTTGTCGCTGAATGACAAGATTTCTCGTGGCACGTCGGCTTACGTGGATGACGTCATAGTTGATGGAGATATAATCTCGCCACAGATAGTGAAGGAGCATTTGGAGACGTACGGATTGAAGAGCAAGGATGTACAACAAGTGTCCAGCGGTGTCAGAGTGTTGGGATTGAGAGTGTTCAGGTCACGTGATGGTACGATGATGTGGAAAAGAGACAATGAATTACCGGAGTGTCCAGGAAAGCTTACGCGGCGCAGTGTATTTGCATTGAGCGGTAAACTCGTGTCCCATTATCCCGTGGCGAGCTGGCTTAGGGTAGCGGCATCCTATTTGAAAAGGATGGTTACAGAAAACACTTATAGATGGGATGATGAAGTTTTGGACCCCAGTATTCGAAAATGTGTTGGTGAGCTGTTGGATCGAGTGAAGAGAGATGATCCAGTGAAGGGTGTTTGGCCAATCCAAGGAAACGCTGCAAAGGTGTGGGTAGATGCGAGTGATATTGCTATTGGTGTCGTTGTACAAGTGAACGGTCGGACACTGGAGGACGGCTGTTGGCTAAGGAAAGAAGCACATCATATCAATATAAGAGAACTGGACGCGGTGATAAAAGGTCTCGGAATGGCTGTGAAATTAGAGTTTAAAGAAATTGAATTGTTCACAGATTCGGCGAGTGTTTATGCATGGCTCATGGAGGTGATTACAAGAAAAAGAAAGATCAAGACGGCTGCTACCTGTGAATTGTTAATTAGACGAAGGCTCGATATTGTCAGCAGTTTGATTGAAGAATATGGACTTAAACTGGAAGCCATAAAAGTTGATTCTGCTAGCAATAAGGCGGATATATTGACACGTGTACCAGCGTCATGGCTAAAAACACATCGTCCTCAGTGTGCGGTGGCTATAGTGCCAGACGATGTAAGGAAAATACACCACGACGCAGGACATCCAGGAGTCCATCGGACTAAATTTTCTTGTCGCCGCAAGGGGATTCGGGTTACAAGGCGACAGGTGGCCGAAGCAATAAGAAAATGTGATGTGTGTAACTCAATTTGTCCTCCTCCTTTGAAATGGAAAGGTGGCAAGTTGAGTGTGAGTACAGCATGGAACAGACTGGCAGCAGACTTTACTCATGTCATGAACGAATTATACATTAGTGTTATCGACTGTGGACCTTCACGTTTCACGATCTGGAGGAGAGTGTCATCTAGGAGTAGTGTTGAGGCAGCAAATGTAATGCACGACGTGTTCAGCGAGCGGGGACCACCGCATCAGTTGTTGCTTGATAATGACACAGCGTTTCGAGGGGCACCTTTCATGAATGCTATGAGGTTCTGGAACGTAGATGTTCGATTCAGATGTGCCTATAGACCTGAGGGTAACGGCATTATAGAAAGGTGCCACCGAACAGTGAAACTATAGCCGCGAGGAAACAGTGTTCGGTGCGAGAAGCAGTTATGTTGTATAACATGTCGCCGGTGGGGAGTGGCGGCGCCGAGAAAAGACCGGTGGATATGGTTTACCGTTACCAAGTGAGAATGCGGGATGAGTCCACATCGGTGAGGCGAGAGCTAAGGACAGTCGATTGTCCGTTTGATATTGGTGATCGTGTTTGGGTTCGACGACCTGGTGATAGGTGTGACGTGGTCAGTGGAAAAGGCGTGGTGACAGGAATAGTTTCTAATGAAGTTATTGAGGTGGACGGAATGAATCGTCATGTGAGAGATTTGAGACCGCGACGAGAGGACCGTGACTGCAGTGCAGTAATTCCGGCACGTGCGTCTACTAGCAGAGACAGTGATGAGTCGCCTATTGAAGTGTTCTTCTCAACTCCAGTGGATACAACTGAAAATGACCATGAGTGTCCGAGTCCGCGCGAGAGGGTTAGGCCGAGGAGAGAGACGTGTCGCCCGGCGAGATTCAATGATTACGTGGTGTACATCAACGATGAAGGAGACCCACCAGAAGATGATTTTGAAAATCAGGAGATGTAATTATGAGTTGATGTTTGGCGTATCACGAACATATTTATCACGTGATGTTAATGTTTGTATATTTATTGTTGGTTTTGCAGTGAGAGCGGAGATTTGAATTTAACGGGATGGCGTGGATGAGAGTTATTGAGATAGGAAGTGAATTAGTGTTGATGTGTAATTATGTGTTGATGTTTGGGTGTATAATTTCTTTGTCGTTTCATTAGTGTTTTAAATACAAGCTTTTACAATCTCACTTGCATAAAGCGAGAATAATCGGGGTCACCACTTGTAGCAGTTCGGCTAGATACACACACGGGCGCGGTTGATGAACGAATGTGTATTATTAACAACAATGGCGGATGAATGATAATCAAACACATTAACGACGCACCACATACAAAACAATACAAATATTATTAGTGTTGCCAGGTCACTGGCTACAAGCATAGAAACCAAAGTGTAAGACGGTTAAATTCATATTTATTGCCTAATTCGATTTCATTATATATTATTTATTTCACATTTTATGAGTATTTCCGGACCTTGAAGTCAAGTCTGTTAGTTTTGTACGTGAATCTATTCTACACGGTGAAATTGAAGGTTCTATTGTCTATAGTTGTTGCCCACGTGACATTTATATTTCACAAAAATGAGTCGTCGTTTCGTTTACGTTTGAAACCCCTGATCTATACCATTGAGCCCGCGCAGTTGTCACCTCATATTCAAGTATAGATACAATAAAAATAAGCTCAGACAGACACAAACTTCACTTTAGGCTAAATTATTAGTTTTAAAAATTAAACCAAAAAAAGTTATAGCGGTGAAAAGACAAAATGAACCCTGAAAAATGCGAAAATTTTGGTCAATACTCTGCAGGCTACTCCTCCTAAACCAGCAATTATTAGAAATCAGCAATATATTTGAAAGGTAACGAACGTCTAAATAAAAAATGAAGCCAATTTTTTGCGTACTAAAATGCCTTGGCTAAAGCGACAAATTCTGTACAATGTTCTGAAATTCTGCTGGAAATCATGTATTCGCAGGTGCACTTGCGATTACACAGGAATAGACACTGATTTAATTTCACTGAAGCCCAATGACAATTAAGAATACATCATATTAGCTGCAATCAATAATGGTGTGAATAGAAATGCTTTATTGACATTGTGGCGTACACACTTATTCACACACACATGTTTCTTTTGTATTGATTGTCGTTGTATTATTTTAGTTTATGCGTTGCATGTTTATGTTGTGCGTGTGTTTGCGTTATATTCGTTGCGTGTTTGTTTCATTACATAAATTCATTTCATTGTATAAATTTACACACTTCGCAATATGATTGTATGTATGTTCGCACCGTGCACACCACCGGATGTGATATTTTCGTCACCTATTTGCGCCGTGTGTTTACGTCGCCGTCTGGCTATGTCATCGCCGTCTGGCTATGTCGTGTTTGTGTCGCGCTGTATATCCGCGCCGCCTGTGTGCTTGTGTCTGTCTGTCTGAGCCGCCTGTGTGCGCTGCCCATTCTCCACGCAAGCCGGCGGAAGTACTACTGTGTGTTCACACCACCCACGACGATCGTAGTCCCGCTATTTCCCGCGACAATTCACACGACTGTTTGCTCAGACGTCGCACGGCACCTTCCAGACGGTCACGTGACCGGTGTCCTACTTGGAGTGAAGGTATTCCGGCCGGTGCTACAGGTGTTGGAGAAGTCAGTCGAGTATAAGGCGTGCTGACACACAGTGCTAGGGTTGTTCGCTCGCTTCATTGTGCTCCCGCTACTTACTCGTGCTCCCCGCGTATGCGTGTCAAGCCGCTGCGGGTACACTAGCATCTTCAGTCGAGAATAGTGCGTGTTGTCACACAGTGCTAGAGTTGTTCGCTCGCTTCATTGTGTTCCCGCGACCTACTCGTGCTCCCCGCGTATGCGTGTCAAGCCGCTGCGGGTACACTAGCATCTTCAGTCGAGTATAAGGCGTGCTGACACACAGTGCTAGGGTTGTTCGCTCGCTTCATTGTGCTCCCGCTACTTACTCGTGCTCCCCGCGTATGCGTGTCAAGCCGCTGCGGGTTTTACAGGTACACTAGCATCTGACATCATGAATCTCGATCTGCGATCTCGATCTTGGTCTTGATTTTTGCGTGTCCAGCCGCTATAGCTGAATTAGCCTGGAGATGGACAGTAAGTCTAAATCTTCAAAGAAGTGATCAGCAACACGCGCAGCAACGTAGCAACATGCTCAGCAACACGCGCAGCAACGTAGCAACATGCTCAGCAACACGCGCAGCAACGTAGCAACATGCTCAGCAACACGCGCAGCAACGTAGCAACATGCTCAGCAACACGCGCAGCAACGTAGCAACATGCTCAGCAACACGCGCAGCAACGCAGCAACATGCTCAGCAACACGCGCAGCAACGCAGCAACATGCTCAGCAACACGCGCAACAACGCAGCAACATGCTCAGCAACACGCGCAACAACGCAGCAACATGCTCAGCAACACGCGCAACAACGCAGCAACATGCTCAGCAACACGCGCAGCAACGCAGCAACATGCTCAGCAACACGCGCAGCAACGTAGCAACATGCTCAGCAACACGCGCAACAACGTAGCAACATGCTCAGCAACACGCGCAGCATCGCAACATCACTCGCAACAACTTCCCGGTGCGCCAACATCATCACAACAATTATCCGGTGACACAGCAACACCACAACACATTCATTCTCGATCAGGCCGACGCATCAGGCCACCTGTTCGCTTCTCGCCCTGATCTGAGGAGGGGGCTCCTGTGGCGTACACACTTATTCACACACACATGTTTCTTTTGTATTGATTGTCGTTGTATTATTTTAGTTTATGCGTTGCATGTTTATGTTGTGCGTGTGTTTGCGTTATATTCGTTGCGTGTTTGTTTCATTACATAAATTCATTTCATTGTATAAATTTACACACTTCGCAATATGATTGTATGTATGTTCGCACCGTGCACACCACCGGATGTGATATTTTCGTCACCTATTTGCGCCGTGTGTTTACGTCGCCGTCTGGCTATGTCATCGCCGTCTGGCTATGTCGTGTTTGTGTCGCGCTGTATATCCGCGCCGCCTGTGTGCTTGTGTCTGTCTGTCTGAGCCGCCTGTGTGCGCTGCCCATTCTCCACGCAAGCCGGCGGAAGTACTACTGTGTGTTCACACCACCCACGACGATCGTAGTCCCGCTATTTCCCGCGACAATTCACACGACTGTTTGCTCAGACGTCGCACGGCACCTTCCAGACGGTCACGTGACCGGTGTCCTACTTGGAGTGAAGGTATTCCGGCCGGTGCTACAGGTGTTGGACAAGTCAGTCGAGTATAAGGCGTGCTGACACACAGTGCTAGGGTTGTTCGCTCGCTTCATTGTGCTCCCGCTACTTACTCGTGCTCCCCGCGTATGCGTGTCAAGCCGCTGCGGGTACACTAGCATCTTCAGTCGAGAATAGTGCGTGTTGTCACACAGTGCTAGAGTTGTTCGCTCGCTTCATTGTGTTCCCGCGACTTATTCGTGCTCCCCGCGTATTCGTGTTCAGCCGCTGCGGGTATCGTATCTTATTGTATTGTTTCGTTATTGTAATTATGTATTAATGTTATGTAATGTGTGAATGTAATATATAGCTGATTTACTAATTGTTTTCTATGCATGTTTAACCGTACTTAACAAGTGTAGTTAACAACATCAACATTTACACGATTTGAACACAAAAACAGCCCTAAAAGCGAAGTTTGTGTCTCTCTGAGCTTATTTTTATTATATCTATGCTTGAATATGAGGTGACAACTGCGCGGGCTCAATGGTATTGTAATAGGTGTTCGTATTATGTACAGTGTGATGAAATCGTGTGACCGCGTAGGTGTGTTTGTATGTCTGTATGTATGTGTATGTTCAAGTGCGCGAATGGTGTGCCTGCTCTTTTCCATGAATGCGAGTTACCGTGTATGTGCGTGTATATGTTCAAGTGTGCGTATGGTTCATGTGACTTGGCTTGTCACGTGACTCGAGTAATGTGTGCTGATTGGTCGGTGTACTTTGACATCGTGACGTGTGACGCCTGTGCGTGTGGCTGAAGCGAGCTACAAGCAGTCTGGTTTTGAGCGTTGTGAGTGTTGGTGGTGTTCGTGTGTTGGTGGTGTATTTGTTATTGTGATTGGTGCGAGGCCACAAAGTGTTTATTGTTTATTATAAGTTTTGTTTTCTGGAGTGCATTTCAGTGCTATCATTTCATCGTCGTCCTCATCTTCATTGAATACATCTCTATTTACTCTACAAGCTATTTCGGCCATAATCATCGCAATGTCTATCGAAGAATCGAAGGCTCCTCTGCATGTCCAGTCGTCTTTCGATGTGAAGTTGATTCCGGAATTTCGTGGTGACGCCGGTGAAAACGTATCAGAGTGGCTGAGTCGTCTCAAGTGGACCTGTCGTCTGCATGGAGTGCGGGACCTGGTTTCAGTTGTACCACTGAGACTATTCGGTCACGCATACAAAGTGTATGATCAGATTCCCGAGAACGACAAGTTTGACATCGAAACAGTGGAGAAGAACTTGCGCGACGCTTTTGATGTCGATTCGTTCACAGCGTACGAGCTGCTGCAGCGTCGTGGCTTGCAGCCGTGCAAACCAGTGGATACATATCTGGCAGACATAAAAAGGCTTGCTCAAATTGCGGGAGGCATGAGCGAAAAAACAATATCAGGAGCGTTTCTTTTTGGGTTACCTGAGCACGTGAGGTCATCTCTGAGAAACAGTGCAACGATAGAGACTCTCAGCTTGCATCAGTTGTTGGAAAGAGCCAGAATGCTTGTTGCAGATAATTGCCGCACAAGCAATGTAGCAGCTGCGACCGTTGGCAAAAGATCAGCCGGTAGCCGTACAAATCGCCCAAGTCGAGATGTCATCTGTTTCAAATGTGGAGAATCAGGCCATTTTGCCAGGGGATGCGCCGGATCTTTTCGCAGAGATTATTTGATCAAATATGGCAACACCCGTGTAGTGCGATGTTACCGATGTGGTGAGACCGGTCATGTAAGCCCAAGATGTCCGGGAAACGACAACGGAGAAGCAGCGAATGCGCCGGCTCCTTCTCCGCAGCATCACTGAGCGTCTCCGCTCCTACGGCGCACATGCGTGTCAATGGTGTGCATTGTGATGTTTTGGTTGATACTGGCTGCAGTAAATGTTTGATATACGCTGCGCTATGTAGAGAGCAATCTAAGGCGTATACTGATCTAGTTCTGATCAACGGGTCAAGACAAGCATGTGAAGGTGTGACAAGTGTGCGACTGCGGGACGCATTTGGTCGTGTAGTTATTGTTGAAGCTATTGTTGTGAATTTTCGTCCCTTGAATTACAATTTTGTTCTTGGTATGAATGGTGTCTTTTGGTGGTGTCGCAGTGAATGGAGATGGGCAGGTCAAGTTTGGACCCACCGATTCACACCGACAGTGTACAAGCCAGTCTCTGGTAGAGCCAGCTGCAGGATTGGTGATTACGGCACCCAGAAGTGTATTGTTGGAACAGAAGGATTTTACAGTTTATTTTGACGAACAACATATCACATGGAAAGCTGCATGGAAATGGCGGTCCACTGAGCCTGACTACCTTCATAACAGAGTAGCTACGTACAATGTGAAGCAGTGTGCTCGTCGTGAGTATGAAGACGAAATTCAGAAGTGGATAAACAATGGCTGGCTAAGAGAGTACGATGAGCAGGAGATGGGTCCTCCAAAAGGCTTAATCCCCCTCATGGCGGTTATTCAGCCCAATAAGAACAAAGTCCGGCCCGTGTGTGATTTTAGGGAGCTGAACGACCACATCACATCGTACACAGGGTCCGCTGATGTGTGTGCAAATAAGCTGCGCCAGTGGCGGCGTCGTGGGAGTAATGCAGCAGTGCTGGACTTGGAAAAAGCATATCTGCAAACTCACGTCGAAAAGAAGTTGTGGCCATATCAGACAGTGATATTTGACGGCAAGCGATACTGCTTAACGAGGATGGGTTTGCCACGGAGCTACACTAGCACACAGGACGAGTGTTCTGGACCGACTGTGTATTGCACATATGACATACAATGCTGGCACACCCATGCACACAGTTGCACCGCGCTTGCAGATGCAGAGGACGAGTGCCTCCTCCAATGGCACACAATGTCGACAGGGCAGAGGACACTGCGCGTGTGCTTCTGGTGGGTTACCCGAAGTGGTGCGTGACGCTGTTGCACGTGGCGCACCACAGAGCTCCCCCACCAGAAGCGGAGCGGTGTTGTCGACGAGTCGACGAATACACCTGTTTAAAAACCGGTGCGCTGTACTGCACTGCAGCACGAGGCCAAGTAGGTTTGACACAATCCAGTCGTCCTCGTGCTGCGCTGTCCGGTAGCTAAATATAATGTAGTTGCAGAGACTATCGGTGAGTCGGTGTGGCTTACGCCGGCGTAGAAAACCGGCGCGCCATACGGCACCGCAGCACGAGGCCAAGTAGATTTGATACAATCAAGTCGTCCCCGTGCTGCGCAGTCCAGTGGCGAAACAAGAAGTGGTAGCAGGGACTGCAGCCAGCAAAGAGTCGAGCCAATCTTGATTGAGTTGACCCCTTGCTGCGCAGACGGTTGCTTCTGATGTTTTAACGTCCAGCGATATCGGAAGAGCGATTGCGTACGCGCCGGACGGAGTCGGTCCTCGATGGTGTGATGCTGGATACTCTTGCCAGCAGCTTATGGTGCGTCGCCTCATAGCGAGGCACAGACGGCTGCTGACATAGAGGCGCGGCGCAAGTAGATGGCGCATGTAGATAGCGCAGATGAGGCGCCGCAGATATCTAACACAGCACCACACCATCACGTCGGGGTCACCAATGCGGCGGTTGGCTCGACATGGAGCGTATCAAACACACATGCCGAGTGTTCTGGACCGACTGTGTATTGCACATATGACATACAATGCTGGCACACGCATGCACACAGTTGCACCGCGCTTGCAGATGCAGAGGACGAGTGCCTCCTCCAATGACACACAATGTCGAGAGGGCAGAGGACACTGGGCGTGTGCTTCTGGCGGGTTCCCCGAAGTGGTGCGTGACGCTGTTGCACGTGGCGCACCACAGGTTTCGGTCTGAGTGTGGCACCCGCCGTTCTGCAGACAATACTGGATTATGTGTTGAAGCAAGATGAGTGTGTGAGCGCAGGGACTTCCGCATATCTGGATGATATTTTTGTTGACCTCAATGTAGTCAGCGCGGAAAAGGTGCGTGGTCATCTTGTAAAATATGGCTTTAAATAAGAGGCGGGTTGAGGAAAAACATTTTGTCAAAATTGAAATATGAATTTCACATTTAGAATTATATATTGGCTAAAACTTTCCTATGGGTTTATATTTATTTTTCAAACCGCATTCTTTTTATTTTATTAATTGAATATGAATTTTATTTTATTAATTGTTCCGCACGACGGGCGGGCTGAAATGTATCTATAAAGAGTGGGCTTGAATGACAGCGAGGTATATGATATTTTGACAGCAGTAAATATTCTAGCGGTAAAAGTAGAATAGCAAATGATGTTGGATATTAATGTGAACCTTTAACTATATTGTGCAATCTAATGATAAATGTAATAGGAATAATACGTAGCAGAACATATATTGCAAAAGGGCTGTAATATCGGTGTAATCCAGAAATAACAACTTTATAAATATGATGCATTAGTGGAAGCTGTAATGTGAACGGTGTATTTAATGCCAATTATATCGATGATATGAAACTGGAAATAAAGCCGCACAAGAGTTCAGACAACGCCAGCAAAGAACACGGAGAAGAATACGGCACACAAGATCCTCTCACACTCGCACGTAAAACCCCTAGACACACGCACACGCGAAAAGCACTGAAACAACTATCGCCGCACAAAACACCGCACACTAAACCAACGCAACACCAAGACTCTCACTGACTCGTCACATTCTCGCTGACGCAATCAACTGTCACTCACGCACACACGAACATACAAACGCACACACGAACATACAAACACACACGCGCATACACACACATGTTCAGTTGCACGCGCATGACATTCGAGCCACCTGTAGTAACGTTCCCAATAACAAGTCCAATAGTGCACGCGCACGCTTACAAACTCTTACACACATATACAAATATACAACAATTAATACACGCACTAACCACACGCCCCCGTGATGTCTTCATCATCTCCAACGTGGTAATCTTCCATCCACCGAGGTCTGCGCCTTTCTCTTACGGGCCTGCCTTGATTCTCTTCACCGAAACTCCGCATCTCCGCTTCACCAGTAGAACGCCGCGCCTCGCTTTCGTCCTCTTCGTCCGATTCATCCGCAAACAAGCGCCGCACGTCTAAGACGTGGCGCGGTGTGCCGTCGACATCAATATTACTGGAAGATGTCACACCAGTAACTCTACCTATGCGCCAATGTGTGGTGCATCTCGCTCCAGGTGGTTTCACCAGCACCTCATCTCCCACTCGCCAGCCACTGTCTTCTTTCCGAGAACCCTCAACAGGAGTCATGGGATGTCTCCACTCATAGCGGTACAGCCCACGTGCTGGAGCCGTCTCAGGGTCGGCGATATTATTTGGTGCCATGTTGTGCCAAAACACCATTTCTGGTGGAGTTTTGCCACATCGTTCCGCCATTTTCTTCACAGTGCGATGATGACGTTCTACGATCCCGTTTCCCGTAGGTCGATAAGCTGCTCGATACCTTCTGATGACACCCCACTTGTCACACAACTCTGCCAGTACAGACGATCGGAACGCGGCACTGTTGTCCAGCAACAGTTCATCCGGAGGTCCTCTTTCGAGAAACACGTCGTTCAGGATCCTCACAACGTCGTCGGCGTTCTTGGAGCGCGCCTTTTTCCATAGCGCAAAGCGACATGGGCCGGAATCCACAATAGTCACATAGCACTGGCCCTTGTTCTCTGTAGCGTCCACCGACAAGCGACTCCAATTATTTTCCACACTAATTTCGCCAGGAGGGTGTCTTACTGGCGCTGGATCCACCGACTGACAACGCAAACATATTTTCACACAGTCCTCCGTTTCTTTCTTGGTCACTTTGGGATCTACCATTCTTCTCAGCGCCAAGGTTCTGTCGACACCAAAATGATGCAGACCATGTAACTCTTCCACCGTCATAAGATCCGTCTCATCACTGGTCTCAAATATCCGTAGCCACGACCTCGGCACCCTGGTGAGTGCATCCGCCTTGTTATGTTCTGACCTAACGTAAGATGCTGATATTCTCAGACCGAGTTCATCAGCCAGATCACTCAATACGCCAAGCCTGCGTTTGATCAACATTTCAGCCGCACTGCTGCTCTTCATCCGGCTATCGCCGTTTAGCACCGATTTCAGCCATCCAAGCACCGTGGAAGAATCCGTTTTCACCTCGATCTGCTGAATACCCCATTTCACAGCTAGGTTGACTCCTCTCAACACGGCGTCCATCCCGACAATGTTGATGTGATGTGCATCACCTGACTTTCGCAGCCACGACGCGTCTTCAGCTACCTCGCCGTCCACCTCAAGAATGACTCCTAGAGCAAGACTGCTGGCATCACACCAGACGGTTCCTTTCAGCTTGTCAGGTACATGCCATCTGCCACGCACTGGATCATTCGACAAAACTTTCTTCAGCATTTCTCGTGCCATTACCAAAGTCTCACAGCTCACGCTTTCATCCCAATCAATATTTTGTGTCGATCTTTTCACAAAACTAGCGGCAACCCTCAACCACCCAGCCACAGGATAGTGCCCAACTAGTCTGCCGCACAATGAAAAAAGTTGTCTCTTGGTCGTGCCATCTTATACATCATCCGGAAGTTCATTCCCTCTGCTAAAAACCAAAACACCTCTGTCTACTCTCAGATTCAGTCCAAGTGCTCGACCATTTTCCATGTCCTCAGGTACCTTCGCCTCCAAACCGTACTTTTTCAAATGATTGATGACATCGGCGGCGCTCACAACACTCTCGTTTACCAGAATATCATCTATATACGAGCTCGTTCCTGACTGGATTCGTTCGTTCATGCTCAATACCTTCCTTAAAATCTTCGTCATCACCCGGGGTGCACAACTAAGACCGAATCCCAGTCTCGCTAGACAGTACCTGTCCCCATTAAAGTCGACTTGCTGGTACTGCCATAAAGTTTCATCCATTTTTATCTGCAGATAAGACGTTTTCAAGTCGACCAATTTTAGCGGGCCCGGCCACCTGCGCCAGCCGCGCAATGTCTCTTCACACACCGGAGCGTCGAACCCACTGTGACTCTCAACGTACTTATTGAGTTCGCGGTAGTCAATCACCGGCCTCACCTTTCTCTTATTCGGTTGATCAACGGCCATCAACGGAAGTATGTCCCCGGTCATTCCACAAGGTATCAACCAGCCCTGTGATATCCATCTCCGAATCTCTTCGTCAAATCTATCCTTCAACTCGGGCTTCCTTACACTGCTGTAACTACCGACAACGTTTCTGAGCACCGGGGCCCCGTCGCACCATTTCCACTTCACTGTCCACGAGTCACCGTCGAATCTAGCCTCAAAATCACAGTCATCTATCTTCAGTTCATCCGACGGACACACCTCAGTTTTCGCTGTTCTCGGAACAGTACCTGCAGTCACACTGCACACCCGACCGCCATTAGGCAACAAACATTCTCTAGGCCCCAATACTACACCACGCCCATCCACATATACGCCCACAAGCCTCGCAACGACGTCCATGCCAAGAATCACTTCAACCTCGCCCAATAGATCGTTAGCCACTATCACAGGCAACCAGAGTTCCCCGCCACCTACAGCCACTCGCACCTTGTCCGTACCAGCACACGGCACTCTACGACCATCGACGGTAGTCACGCTGCAGCTGCCACGCGCATTTGCAGCAATCGATCGAGACACGATCGACATTGTGCAGCCCGTGTCCATCACAGCATGTACATTTCTACCATTGACTACCGCTGGTACACGCATAAGCGCTATTACTGACTGGTCAGTGGGAGAGCTGCTGGCGCACCAGATCTCCCCTCGTCGTTTCCCGTCTGTTGTGTTCTTTCATGTTCGCGAGGACAGTTTCGCCTTAGATGCGGTCCCCCGCATCCGAAACATTCAATTTGGCGACGCACATTTTGCAATGGAACACCGCTGCTCCGCGCATTGCAGTACCTTGAGAGATGAGGGCCACCACAATTGAAACACCTTCTCTGCGTCGAATATTGTATTTTCCCATTGCGAAAGTGTTGCGTGTTTCGTGCCACCATCGCAGTACTACCCTCGCCGACCTCTATCAAGAGGATGCGTGCACGCTCGACGACCGACGCCAAAGCAATTGTTGTCAAATTCGGCATGGTTCTCAATCCTCGTGAGACCTCACGCGGCAATCCCACCACAAAAGCGTTCTTGAGAACGTTGTCACACTCAATATTAGCAAGCTTAGCAAGTCGCCTCAGGCTTGCCATGTAAACATCGGCTGGTTCTCCCTTCCACTTGCACGCGGTGAACATTTCGTATGCCGAGAACCTGTCTGTAGCGAAAGCGTCCAGCAGTGATCTTTTGATCTCCGAATACACACACTTTTTGACCTCATCCATTTCACAGAACACTGCGTACGCCGGGCCATCGAGGAACAGAGGCACGACGGTCTCGAGGGCGTCGATCTTCCGTAGTTCTGCCACTCTATCAAACTTGTCGATCCATTGCAGGACATCCTGGCTCCCGTCAAACGGCCTTACAATGTCATGCAGCTTCATATTCGCCCTATCTAAGCGCCGAAATAGCTTGTAACGTGAACGGTGTATTTAATGCGAATTATATCGATGATATGAAACTGGAAATAAAGCCGCACAAGAGTTCAGACAACGCCAGCAAAGAACACGGAGAAGAATACGGCACACAAGATCCTCTCACACTCGCACGTAAAACCCCTAGACACACGCACACGCGAAAAGCACTGAAACAACTATCGCCGCACAAAACACCGCACGCTAAACCAACGCAACACCAAGACTCTCACTGACTCGTCACATTCTCTCTGACGCAATCAACTGTCACTCACGCACACACGAACATACAAACACACACGCGCATACACACACATGCTCAGTTGCACGCGCATGACATTCGAGCCACCTGCAGTAACGTTCCCAATAACAAGTCCAATAGTGCACGCGCACGCTTACAAACTCTTACACACATATACAAATATACAACAATTAATACACACACTAACCACAGAAGCATTAACCGGGAATTATAGATGTGATATAATATATTAAATTTTTCATTGTTTTTATTTTGCGTTTGATTTCTAAATTATTCCTGACAACGGCGGGCTTAAGTATGAGGCGGGTTGACTGAATATTTCGTCAATTATTAGATTAAGAATATGCGAATTGTTGTATTGTGTGTTTAGCTTGTAACTTATATTGGTTATTTTCGTATCGATGCGCTGCAGTTTTTGTTGTATGTCTGTATGTATGTATGCCACACTTGCAGCGATCTGTATGTAAATGCTTGCTTGCATGCGAGCCGGTGTATATCTGTGAATGCGTGGTGAGAGGGTGCATGTGTGGTAGAGAGCGTGTGTGTGAGTTTGCAAGGGTCCTTGGTAATTAGACCGCTCGATGATGCAAGGTTTCATCTGTCAGCGTGTGCGGCTATATTTGCAGCAGTGTGGAGTTAGGATTGGACGTGAAAGTGTGAACCTTGCGGGGAAGTGGTGAGAGTGATTGTTTTTGCGCGTGTGAGGTGCGAGAGTGATCGTGTGCGGTGTTAATTGCGAGTGTTTATGCATGCGAGTGCTTTTATCGTTCTCATTTTCTTTATTTCTCTTTACTTCAGAATAGACGTTTCACCTCTTTCTTGTGTTCGTTGAAGTCACACGAACACAGAACAATAATTCTCTATTGGTTTAGATTTGACAATTTATAGTTTTCTATTAGACTGGCTTTTTGCTCTTAAATATGTTTTGTTTTATTATTTGTTCCGCACGACGGGGGGGTTATACATTCAATTTTACCGTGTAGAATGAACTCATATACACAACTGTTTCGCTTCGATCTATCGAGGCGAAATTTATTTTATTGTGGGTTGCGTATACGTATGTATATATGTATGCATATGCGTTCATATTTGTATGCATGCGCGTGTGTATGCATGTGCATGCTCTTGGAAGAGTGTTTGCACATCGTTGTATGCGCGTATGCACTTTGTGTACACGGAGACGCGCGCCCGTGTGTATGTACGTCTGCACTTGTGTGCACGGGGATGCGTGCCTGTATGTATGCGCGTTTGTATGCTTCTTGTAAGATGACTCTCTTTGTCTCGATCGGGTGTGAATGACCTCGAGGCAAAGTGAACCAGTGGTAGCCATTGTGTATAATGTGTAGGGCTCAGTACTCGGTGTGTATGCTCAGCTCGTGCTGAACGATTCTGTTTCTCGGCTAAGCCGAAAGATTGGCGACGCTCGGAACGCGTGAGTGCATGTCAATAATATTATATGTTTTTCTTGTGTTTCTACTTGCTGCTAGCATGTAACGTTCTGGATCGTGGATATTTATTATTGTATAAACAGAAATACGTTGTGTGTGTTTAGCCTCGCTATTTTTGTATTTTGCACGCAGGTTTAAACCTTCTACCTTCTACCTCCTACGTTCTTCCTCCTCACTCTGCCCGTTGTTGGATGTCGAGGATAATTTCCTTCGTCTGATTTGCTTCGTCTGATTTCACATGCACGTGTGTGTATGTATGTGGAGCAAGTCAATAAAGGTTGAAACCCCGAGTCTCTAGCGCCAATATGCTGGACGCGTGAAAGCGTCAGTTCTACACGCGCGGAGCGTGACATTTAAACGCGAACCGTCTGGGGCGCGGTATTTAAACGCGATCCGTCTGGGGCGCGGTATTTATACGCGTCATCCTCTGGCCGGGGACGTGGTCCTGTTGCTGTCGGTCAACATTGCTGTGGTGGTCGTGATGACTGGCATGACTATATCGGCTCGACAGCGGTGACTGAGTGTAATTCATCTTGGTGCATCTGTTCATCCGGTGTCGTACGCTTCGGGTTTCGGTATTGTGAAATATTTTGTTTGTGTACCATCTCGTTTACCTTTGTATATTTCAAAGAGGAATTATCGCTATGGAAGTGATATTAGGTTAACATTTATTCGTTTGTTGTTTATGCTTGTCTGATCTCACAACTTTCATGAGTATTTCGCAATTATGGAGGCAAGATCTTTGAAAACAAGCAGAGCGATTTCCAATGGCAGATTTACTCGGTTAGCTTCTAAGATTGAGGAGCAGCTGAAGTGTGACACAGGTTAAGATTCACTGAGGTTAATTGACGAAATGTTTGAAGACCTCAGAAGTGTGTGGTCAGAAGTGCAGAGCAAGCACGAAAGTTATGTCATTTCACTGAGTGAATACGATGATTACATCGAGAGTGAATGGATAGCGAGTCTGGAAGACGTATTCCATAACATCAGACGATCTGTAATACAGTTTAGCGAACGTGAGGCTCGAACTGTTCAGTGTTCCACCAAAGATGAAAAAATTGATCAAGTTCAGTTGAAACTGCCACGTTTGGCGCTGCCAGTGTTTTCGGGTAGCATTAGGGAGTACCCGCATTTCAAGACTGACTTCACCAGTCATGTAATGAAACAGTTGCAAGGAGATTCCGCAGCCTATGTGTTACGATCCTGTTTGAGAGGGCATGCCCTAAATATCGTTCGGAGCATAGATGATGTGCAGTCAATGTGGGACAGATTGGACAATGAATTTGGGGTTCCAAGCAAGCTTGTTGAACATGTCATTACAGAAATCAGCAGATTCCACATAAAAAAGCCTGAAGATTTTGTGCAATTTGCTAACATTATAGAGAGGGGGCATAATGACCTTTGCAAAGCCAATCTCGAAAACGAAATTTCCAATTCAAGCACAGTCAGCGTTCTGGAAGCCAAATTACCTTCAGAGTTAAGGGCGAACTGGGCGATTGAAATTACTCGCGATGATTCTCCTGTAAATAAGTATGACAAATTTCCAGCTCTTCTGAAGTTTATTCTACAACATAAAAGGGCAATCGAGTATATTTCCCACGTTGCGTAGTGCTCCACAGTTGACTAACAGGGAGACAATTCATGTCAGTAATGCAAGAACCAATGGGCCAAATATTCAGCCACAGCGTTGCTGGTTGCATAACACAACCACCCATGGTGTTAGCGACTGTAGAAGGTTCCTGCAAATGACAGCCGATGATCGACTAAGGTTAGTCAAAGACAAGAAAGCCTGTTTGTCATGTCTGGGCCTAAATCACTTGTCACGAAATTGCAGGAGAAAGGTTAAGTGCAGCGTTCAGAATTGTGAACAATCTCATCATGAATTGCTGCATGATGCGTTTCAAATGACTGATGTCAAAGTGCATACAGTTGCACAGGCTGTCTCGAGTGATCTTTCCGATCAATCACACAGTGAAAACACATGTCTCCTGCAGGTGATGAGATTGCCGACTGTTTCTCAAAAATACAGTCGAGTCAATGTGTTGTGGGATAGCGGCTCAACAGTCAGTCTCATAACATTCAACCAAGCAAAACGACTAAATCTCAATGGTGTCAGAACACGAATGCAGATCACCAAAGTGGGGGGCATTACGGAGAACATTTCTTCCGAAAAATATTGTTTGCCACTCAGGGACATGAATGGAGGAGTCTATTATTTTGATGTTTACGGTATCGAAAAAATTTCGAGTGCGATTGTAAGATGTGATTCCGGCGTTATGGCTGAGGCAAGAAACTTGTTTGGGAATACACCCGATTTGCTGTTCCGTCCTTACGGCGAGATCGACGTGCTAATAGGCTTCAATTACGCTGTTTTACACCCCGTGACCCACAGGGCAGTGGGCAATTTGCTTCTCATGCGAAATGTGTTTGGTTCCTGTCTCGGTGGTACACATCCCACCATTCGAGAAGATGTGTCGCACGTTGAGCAGATTAGATGTCAATCCAATCACGCTTTGTTGAGTGTTAGAGAGTTTTTTGATATTGAGTCAATGGGCGTAAGCTGCACTCCGAAATGTGGGGGCTGCAGGTGTGGAAAGTGTCCTGCGGGTGGGAAAGATTACACCCTAAAGGAAGAGAGAGAGTTAGCTCTTATCGAGAGTGGCATAAAATTCGAGGGGCACTGGGTTGCGAGTTACCCATGGGTAAAAGATCCCAACGACCTGCCAAACAACAAGGTGGTAGCACTCGGGTGTCTAAGGTCACTGGAGAAAAGATTGATCAAAACCCCGGATGTAGCTCAACTATACGATAGTCAAATTGAAGATATGGTCAGTCGTGATGTGGCAAGAGTATGAACGTCTGATGAGTTAAATAGTTACGTGGGTCCTATTCATTATATAGGTCATCACGCAGTGCTAAAGCCGTGTTCGGGCACCACCCCCTGTAGAATTGTTTTTAACAGTTCGACCAGTTTTAAAGGGCACGTGCTGAATGACTATTGGGCGAAGGGTCCAGATCTAATTAATAACCTGTTGGGAGTGATCATCCGCTTTAGAGAAAATCCATGTTTTCTCATTGGCGACATCAGTAAGATGTATCACGCAATTAGAATACCTCTGCGCGATCAGCACACACACCGTTTTTTGTGGCGTAGAATGCAGCAGGACGCCGAACCCACGACATATGTGATGACACGCGTGTCATTTGGTGATCGTCCGGCAGGCACTATCGCAATAGCTGCTCTGCGTAAAACAGCTCAAATGGCCCCACCAGAGCTTAATCAAGCTGCGCAGGTCATTCTGAGGAACATCTATGTGGATGACATAATGGACAGTTTCCCGTCAAAGACGGAAGCGGTAAAAGTATCCGGCGAAGTTGATGAAATCCTAAAGGAGGGAGGATTTGAAATAAAGAAATGGACTGTCGGTGAATCACAAAACGAGTGTGCTTCCAAAGTGAATTTTCTCGAGGAGGGCAGTGCAGAAAAGGTTTTAGGAATTAGGTGGATGAAAGATGAAGATGCTTTTACATTTAATGTAAACTGCAAATATGTGTGTGTCAGTGACGATGTGTTGGACTCACAAAACCGAGCGGGGCAAATTCTTACACGTCGTATTGCTTTGTCCCAGGTGAATTCCATCTATGATCCTCTTGGATTAGGGACTCCGTTCACTCTTGGGGCGAGAATTCTCATGAGAAAATCCATTGTAGCTAATGGGCACCCACTTTTATGGGATGAACCATTTGATGCATCCCTGAATGGCATGTGGTATGCATTTTTCGCCGATGTTTCAGAGATGCGAAAACTATGTTTTCCCAGAAGCTTGAAACCAGCCAATGCACTTGGTAACGCAGACTTGATCGTATTTTGTGACGGGTCCTCAGACGCTTACGGTGCGTGTGCATATATTCGATGGCAGACCGAGACAGGCGTGTTTTGTCGCTTGATTGTGGCTAAAAACCGAATTTCTCCTATGAAGGCTCAGACTATTGTGAGATTGGAGTTGTGTGCGGCCGTGCTAGCAGCTCGCTTAAAGAGCTTCATCGAAAATGAGACGCGCTTTGTTTTCTCTCAAGTTTTCATGATAACTGACTCTGAAATAGTGCGGGCTATGATACAAAAGGAATCATACGGATTCAATTCATTCGTCGCTGTGAGAATTGGAGAGATACAATCCCTCACAAAACCAGAGCAGTGGTATTGGGTAGACGGCGACAATAACGTTGCTGATTGGGTTACACGTCCCAAACTGCCTAGAGAGCTCCACAGCGAGAGTGTATGGCAAAATGGGCCACAATTTGTTTATCAGCCTAAAGGTGAATGGCCAACAAAGCAGAGAACATACCGAGGTGAAATGCCAGAACGAATTAAACACTGTATGACGGTTACTGTTCAGACGAGCAGTGTTGAGAACTGTATCGTTGTGAATCGATTTTCCAGTTATGTCAAGTTGTTAAGAGTAACCGCTCGTGTTTTGTCAGTTTTCAAACGGAGAACAAAGCCATCTTTTGCTAATGCTAAATCACTACCAACGCAAGCATTAATCACAGAGGCATTATGGGTTAAATCTGTGCAAGCAAAAATGGGTGATGTAATGCATAAACACGCAAACTTGTGTCCCCGCGAGGAAAATGGGATTATTGTGGTTGGAGGTCGAGCTAGGAAACAAATGGCATGTAGTTCAGACAATAAGATGTTGTCACTGTTGTCATCTGATCACCTATTTTCTGAGTTGTACGTGAACTATGTGCACACTCTAAGTCATTGTGGAGTTTGTACAACGGTAGCCAAATCGAGGCTTGAGTTTTGGATATATGGTGTGAGCAAACTAGCTAAAAGGATCTGTCGCGCCTGCGTGATATGCAAACGTCTGAGAGGATTAACAGAAGCGCAAGTAATGGCAGACCTGCCTATTGAGAGATTAAAACCGGCACCAGCATGGTCGTATGTCAATCTTGATTTATTTGGGCCTTTCATTACGCGAGGGGAGGTCAATAAAAGATCCCGAGGTAAAGTGTACGGTGTAATTTTCACGTGTATGTTGTGTAGAGCAGTGCATATCGATCTTGCAACTGATTATTCTGCCAGCGGATTTCTCATGGTGTTGAGAAGATTCGTTTCATTGAGGGGATTTCCGATCAAGGTATATTCGGATTGTGGCACGCAGTTAACTGCTGCAGATAAACAGTTGAAAGAGGTTCATGAAGCCATAAAATCAAATGATGTTGCTGACTTCGGAGATGACACGAAAGTTCAGTGGATATTTTCGCCTCCAGACTCTCCATGGTACAATGGGTGCGCTGAAGCATTAATCAAATCAGTAAAACGCGCTCTCAGTTTCGTAGTTGGACAGCAAATACTAACTTTCCCCGAGCTCCAAACAGTGATGTTCGAAGTTGCTAACCTATTGAATGAGCGTCCTATCGGTCATAAACCAACTGACCCGAGTGATGGCAATCATTTGTCACCGAATAATCTACTGTTGGAGAGGACAACACGCAAAGTCCCTCCTGGCGTATTGGATCCTCATCCCAACCCCAGAATGAGATTTCATCTAGTGCAAAAAATCACAGATAATTTTTGGAAGAGATGGATCAGATATTTTTTCCCTTCGTTGCTCATTATAAAGAAATGGCACACGGAGAAGCGCAACGTCATGATTGGCGACGTCGTCCTAATACAGGACGTAAATATGCTGAGAGGAACATGGAAATTGGCAATTGTCACTGAGGTGTACCCCGACGAAAGCGGGAAGGTGAGAAAAGCAGAGGTGGAGTATACTTTATCTCACAAAGAACAGGACGATAATCTAAAACGTATAAAAGTTGTGAGACCAATACAACGATTGATTGTCATTGTTCCTATTGATGAATGATTGTTTACTGTCATTGTATGGGTAAGAAATCGTATGTCGATGTATGGGCATAGATGCTACGATGTTGATGCTGAATGTTTAATGTTCGATATATGTTGTTCTTGCTATATTCAATCGATATTTGGCGTGAATACGTTGATTCTCGATGTATAATTTGTCGGCGGGGAGTGTTTCGCTTCGATCTATCGAGGCGAAATTTATTTTATTGTGGGTTGCGTATATGTATGCATATATGTATGCATATGCGTTCATATTTGTATGCATGCGCGTGTGTATGCATGTGCATGCTCTTGGAAGAGTGTTTGCACATCGTTGTATGCGCGTATGCACTTTGTGTACACGGAGACGCGAGCCCGTGTGTATGTACGTCTGCACTTGTGTGCACGGGGATGCGTGCCTGTATGTATGCGCGTATGTATGCTTCTTGTAAGATGACTCTCTTTGTCTCGATCGGGTGTGAATGACCTCGAGGCAAAGTGAACCAGTGGTAGCCATTGTGTATAATGTGTAGGGCTCAGTACTCGGTGTGTTTGCTCAGCTCGTGCTGAACGATTCTGTTTCTCGGCTAAGCCGAAAGATTGGCGACGCTCGGAACGCGTGAGTGCATGTCAATAATATTATAAGTTTTTCTTGTGTTTCTACTTGCTGCTAGCATGTAACGTTCTGGATCGTGGATATTTATTATTGTATAAACAGAAATACGTTGTGTGTGTTTAGCCTTGCTATTTTTGTATTTTGCACGCAGGTTTAAACCTTCTACCTTCTACCTCCTACGTTCTTCCTCCTCACTCTGCCCGTTGTTGGATGTCGAGGATAATTTCCTTCGTCTGATTTGCTTCGTCTGATTTCACATGCACGTGTGTGTATGTATGTGGAGCAAGTCAATAAAGGTTGAAACCCCGAGTCTCTAGCGCCAATATGCTGGACGCGTGAAAGCGTCAGTTCTACACGCGCGGAGCGTGACAACAACTCACGGACTTCACTTCAAGATCCAGATTCACTGATGAAAACGTCAATTAAATAACGATTCAATTCAATCGCATTATGCAATAAATGTGAATTTATCCGTCTTACAGTTTGGTTTCTATACTATATTGGCGGGTTGTGAGAACAGTATTGGCGGGCCGCGTGTTTGAGCACACTAGCGTAGATAATCTCAAGCTTCTGATTACAAATTATGATCGAATTGGTGTATTTTGTGATCACAAGCTAATAAGTTGAATGACCTCAGATTAGGATGGGTTAGGTCAAGATGGGATGGTTGGGTTGAGTTTGGTAGGTGTGGGTCAGGTTATATCGGGTTTAAATGATGTTAAGTTATAAAAAATAGTTTGGAAAAATTCTGATGAAAAGTTTTCATCATTTTTCATTGTTTGCTTCGTGTTTGAGTTATGAATTTGTATTGTGTTTATTGTGTATTGCATGGTATTGTATTTTGTACTATATATAATTGTGTGTGCGTGCATGTGTATTTGTGTGCGTACGTGGGAGTTTGATTTTGTGTACGTTGTTGTATGCGCGCGCGGAGGTAGCTGCGTTGCATAAGCGCGAGCTATGAGTGCATGCATGCGCGGGTGGTATCCGCCCGGAGTCAAGGGTCGCTCGTGCATGTTGGGCAGTGCGTTACTGGTGAAGTGAGAGTGTGGTGTTTGTGCGGTGGCTTACAGTGTTGTTCGGTGGAGAGAGTAGTATTTAGTGCATTGTGTTGCGGTGTGATCGTGTGGAATTGTGCTTTATTGTTCTATTTTATTTTTCGTGTTTACATTCAAATACAGGGGCCCACTCATGATCTGTGTTGAGACTTATGAGACGATTCCGGAAGAGTCCCCTGAGATGATCCAATGATGTATGGGCTGTATGAGGTCTCGCTCCATCCTGCATGAACCAAGCAAGCCTCAACTGTCCTTGGATTAGCTTCTGAGTCAGCTCACCGTAAAGCTGAT